>PTEX01000059.1:604467-724497 GCA_003342815.1 Eudromia elegans
GCCCCGCGCCCCGCGCCCGCCGCCCGGGCCGCGGCCCCCTCCGCCATTCCGGGGCCGCGGCTCCGCGTTCCCCCTGCCGCGGTGGGGCACCAGGGCGGGCGATGGTGCCTCGGCTGCTCGGCGTCGAGGGGAGGCAGCGCGCGTGGAGCGTCGTGGCGGCGCCTTCCCCCTCACCTGGCGGTGGTTTTTGCGCTCCCCGAAGCCCAGCGTCCCGCGCGGCCGTTCCTGGGGGTGCCGAGGGCGAGGGCTGGATGTGGGGCCCGGTAGCGGGATGGTGCCGAGGCTCCTGTGGAGGGCAGCGGCCCCGGGATGCGGGCGCTGGGCGCCTCTGTGCGGCCTACGTGAGCCTGAATAGCCGTGAGTGGATTGATTTGTGAATAAACAGGTAACAACGGCGCGGCCTGTGCGCTGTGGCGTCGGCTCTGCAGGTGTCTCGTTCTGGACTGCGACACGAAGCTGTCCGGTGAGTCCGTTCCGGCGGGCCCGGCGCGCTCCCCTCGGGCACGGCAGGGCTGCTGCTGGGGAAGGTGGCGACAAGAGCTCGTCCGAGGCGAGGGCCGGGCTGCCGAGGAGGCGCCTGGTTAGAAGCTGGTCCTCCCATCTTGTCACGCACGTAATCCCCGGTGACGACAACAAGGAAGTGTCCACCTGGCGCTGTGTCAGATAGGAGTATTTTGCATTTCTATCGTGTCTCGAGAATGTGACTACCAGGGAATTGCCTCAGTGAAGCCCATTAGGTGGGAAGGACTTGAAGTGGTTTCTTTCAACCTGAAGGAACTTCCTCATAACCACCGAGAAGAGGCAGCTACGCCAGTGTTCAAAGTTGGTTGTTTGGTTTGTTTTCCCCCACAAGTCCCCAAAACTCCAATACATACTTCCATTTTCATGTAATATACTTTCTTGTAAGTAATTTATTTGAAGTAAAGTCAACATCCTATTATGAATGTTATCGTTAGCTTTAGCTTCTGTTGCCTTAGCTTCCACCATAAACTAGCGTGGTACAGCGTGCCAAAGGCACATGGAATAACAACAGCACCCAGAGAGGTTCCCTATTCCTGAGCCTGCTGCTAACATCAGCGTGCTGCTCTTCATGGTCTGAGGACACAACAAACCCCAAAACGTAGAGGCTCTGCACCATCTGACTGCCGGCAATGTAGTTCATAACACCCTGCATGAGAGGGAGGGAGTGCAGGAATATTCCTGCTTGTCCTTCTCTAATCAGGTTCTGCCTTTGCACCAGGCAAACCCTTGGAAAATTACAGCTACCGCCAGAGAAACATTATCTGGTTCAGCCGTCAAGTAATAGTTGCTGAAGACAACAGATGGGATTTCACGAGGGAGCTCAACAGTTGTTGCTTCCCAGCACGCCCCTCAAGATCGCTGCCTCCTGTGAACGGGATCAAAGACAGGCTCCCACACAGAAACGTGGATATGGTTCAGCTCCAAAAGCAGAAGGGGAAAAAAACCCACCAAGAACAGAGAAGCAGAGAGAGGATCTGTATTCCCTTCGAATGCCACGGCGGGGATGCGGAGGCCGTGCTTGCTGGGTGGCACCGCAGCCTTCGGCGGAGCGCGGTGCCTGCGCGGAGCCGCCATGGAGCCCTCGCCGCGGAGCCCTCGCCGTGGAGCCGCCGCGGGCGGGCTGCCAGCCTGCGCGTGGGCAGGGGAGCGCCTGCCAGCGGCGCTGCCCCCGCCCGGCACAGCCGCCTCCTTGGGCCCGCAGCGCGGAGGGGACGTGCGAGACCCCAAAGCCCAGGCACATTTGGTAGCCAGGCTGGGCAGCCTCTCACAGGGGCAGCATCTGCCCTGCCTTTCCCCCTTCAAAGTGGCTCCCTTAAATGGTCCTACAAGCTGCAGTTTGTTTCCATGGTTAATTAGAGGTACATCTGCAGTGCATCAAGCGGAGCCTTGTGTGTACCGTGGTGTGTGTTTTTTTTCTGTCAGCAGTGTTTTATACAGTTTCTGTTGTTTTAATGCAAGTATAATAACTTGCTTGATTCACCCAAATGTGTGCCTGTTTCACAGAAAGGCTCCTGTTAAGAAACTTCGCTTAACTCCTGCTGAGGAGATTACAGTGCTAATCAATTAATGAAGTAGAACTGATTACTGCATTTCACTGTTAATTTATAGCAACGATGCCATCTTCACGTATAAAATATAAATAGTGTAAATGACGTAAGTCAGTCTCATAATATAGATCAGACTAGTGGAAGGAAATAGGTAACACCTTGGTTGTCCTTCATAGGGTGTAGATACTGCTCTCTTCTGGGCGGATTATATCATGCCAGTGTTTACTGTGTGGAGATTAAAGGCATGCGAAGGAAGCGCCAGTTCCAGTCCCAGCTGCACGCTCCTGGTTTGCGACCTACAGGAAACGGCACCGTTTGCTTTTGATCCTTACTGTAAAAGGAGCTGCTGCCAGTGGCAAGGAGTAAGTGCGGAGGGCAGAGTGTCACCACCCTCACACCGGCAGGGCTAACAGCCTTCCCGGCTGTCACTGGGCTCAGGGGAAAACAGCTCTTTTCTTTTGCATCCATCTTTCTAAATCATATCCCTGAAGCTTTTGCACTAGGGTGAACATGTTTGGTAGAAATTCCCATCCTTCTGCTGCCAAATTGTGTACTTAAAATAGCGACTTCCCTTTAAGGGTAGGCATTTCGATCTGCTCACTGCGAAGGCAGATAAACACAGCAGACAAGTGTTTCACAGGCTGAGGCACTCACATCTTGGCTCGGCTTATACCTTGTATTTCGGTGAGGAATGCTTTGGGGACCTGCTTCTCACATACCTTTCCATAACATTTGTGCTTGGAGACAATTTATTCCACTGCTTCTGGGCGCCATAAGACTTGTTTGTCCTTTCTCCATAGGAGAATGAAAGAAATAACATGTTTATTTTGTGTATTATGAAAGTGTCAGTTTACTTGCCCAAGGTTCTTTTCACTGGCTGCAGGAAGGTCAAAGAAGAGGAATTACTAGAGGCAAGTGTTGTGGAACCAGACTGAGAAAGAGATAATGTGTCTGTAGATACAATGCTACAATTTTTAAGACAGCAACAGTAGGTCTGTTTGTTGAGAAGCCTCTTCCAGAAAGACTAACAGATCTACGTTTCCAAATCCAGATAAGACGTTAAAAACCCCAACCACCCAGGAGCGGTGAAAGCCCCTGTTCAGAAAATGTACACGCAGCAGAGCTGGCAAAGAGGCTGTATGCAACCCTGAAGGTTTGCCTGTGCTTCGAGAGAACTTCAGGTAGGGTTCAGACCTGCTGCAGATGCTTCCAGCCACCTCATATGGTTTGGAAGGAGCTGTCTTGAACTGTTCTCACCAGCACTCACGAGATGGGTCCCAGAGGAAGATTTCCTGCAGGAGCCAGTAACAGCTGGGACGTTCATAACAGTGATGGGGATCAGGAAAGTTGCGGCTCTGTTTCCTGGTCTGTAGGAAGCAAAACCAGAGGTCTCCTCCTGAAAAGAGGAGAAGGTGATGAGACCCACTGACCGAGGGATCTTCAATGTAGGGCCTCTGTGTTGGCAGGGTGATCCCCTCTGGGCTCACAGAGCTATGGGGAGAATCTTGTCTCTTGGAAAGAGTACCAAGGTGAGGAGATCACGAGTTTCCCCTGAGATACCACACATGGCACAGAAGGAAAACCACCTGTGATGAAGCTTTATGTTAAAGGATTAGTGATTCCTATAGGGCAAGCAGTCCTCAAGTCCTTCCTGGTTAATAAACTACTGTGTGGAGATGTTTTATAGATAGCTCAGCAGACTTTATGTATCTTGAGAATGTCTAAAGAGTCGCTATGGAAATCACTTTAGGTTCATTGTGAGACACCGTGAATTCACTTAGTAAAATAGAACTTTAACATTTTTTTAGACAGTGGCAAGGTAAATAGGCAAAATTATCTCTTGGCTAAGAAGGATAACACACATCCCAGATAACAGTTTTCCGGATTTAAATGATGCAAAACTGGAATTTTTGGATTAAAAATAGATTTTTGAAATAAAACTTTAAATTGCCAGGGCTCAGAGAATACGTGGCTGTTACAAATCTGGTGTTTTAATACTGGGTTCTGCCAGTATTAAAGATGACAGAGCATGTTAGTGTAATCCAGCCTGCATGTAACAAAAGAGCAGAATAGCTCTTGGCAAAATCTCTAGAAAATGTTACTACCATTTCACCGGGAGGAAATACAGCAACAACAATGAAAGTAATTCTCACTTGTCACTGGATATTCTAGTATCCTAATAAACCCCGAAACTCCCACCTAATATCAGTGTACCATGCTTGGTTGGAGCTCTGATTTGGCTTAAGCCCCTTTCCTATGTTCAGGAAAAAAAGAATGGCATTTCATACTTGGGGCAAACTATTCAGATATTAAGCAGTTTTGGCAGTACAAAAGTATCCAGTAAAAAGTAAAGACGTGTTCTTTTTGGTTTCAATCACTGTCTGCCTGTCTTCTAGCTTAGCCACAGCATGCTCCAGGACTAACATGCACAAAGACCACCACCATCACAGGATCCAGATGCCTTTGGGTCCTGTTACAACTCACAACCCGCCAAGTTTAGTCAGCCTTCAGCCTGCATTTCATTCGAGGCTCTGGATGCGTAATGAAATGCCAAACTTGCTCTATTTTTTTGTCCCAGAAAATTGCGTCACGCTTACATAACCGACTATGGACTGCGGGCCGGATCAAACCTGTGCGTGTGAATTGTTCCAGCAGCTATCGCTGAACTTTACAGCACACAGTAAAGCAAGGGCAGAAATATTTTTTAAAAAACATCTCCTCTCTTCCCTGAAGGTTGCACAGCTTCGCCTCAATGAAGGTTGCTAGCTGGTAAGATGAGTTACAAACCCACATGTGGTCTTGCAAGTGCCACTCTTTTGATTAATCTCAGTGTGACTGGTCACCCCAGGAGTCCATGCACACTGGTGTGAGCAAGTATAAGAAGCTACGAAGCCTGCTGCATCCTGGCACAGCCGCCTGCAGAATCAACATTCGTCATGGAAATCTTGGCAGAAAAGGTGTTGCCCTCAGCCACCATCCTCCAGCCGTGCCAGAGAAGGAGCCTCGAGGCTGTAGGTGACAATGCTGAGAGCAGCAGGGAAGGAGAAGTCCTATGGGAATGTGTTGAAAGGAATAAGGAAGCTATACACAAATGGTGGTGGTAGGAGGCCTTTCTAAGCCCGTACAACGATGTCCTCACGAAGGTCAATAGCTATCGTGGAGCAGACTCGCTACGGTGTGGAACTGAGCAGACCAAAGGAGAAGTTCACCGTGGCTAATTGCTTGAGGAGGCTCTTTTAGGGCAGGCTGCAACTTGATAAACACATTATTTCAATAGACAAAGTATTTTACAAAAGGTCTTTTGTTTGTTTTTCCACAGCTGAGTTGATTGATCATGAGCAGTGTGCTGAAAGCACCATTTGTGCTGGTGATGCTTTCCTGGCTGCATGAGTGCAATGCTTACAGTCAAAGTATGAATTTCTCAGGAGATGACAAGGGAGATCGGCTTAACTTCCTCTTACTTCTCCCGTCCGTTTCCTCTTTTTGGTCCCTAATGAGTTTGCAGTGGTATCGTGCCTAGCGAATCTGGCTGCTCCAGCATCTACTGCTTAGGGACAGGGTTTACTCCGATTGATCTCTAGCTGTACAGCAGGATTTTGTGTTCAGACCTGGTTGTGAAAAGTGCAGGGAACCCTTCTGCTGGCCCCGAATTTTGGACTACTGCAAGGACTCTCGCTAGGATTGCTTCAGGGGATATCCTATTCCATAAATAGCTGTCTTCACAGTTATTTAAATACAATCACTGCAGGAAAATGTATAGACTTAGCAGTGAAGAACATGGTCTGTGTCACTTAGTGTAGCACATTGTCTCTATGGGAGTGCTGTAATATTGGTTTTCTCTAAAAATAATAAAGAAAAAAATCCTTCAAGTAACGACACAGTCTGGTGTAAAAAGAAAGATAAAAAATCCTCCCCATTCTAGTAGAGCCCTCCATTCTTCTTATGGAGTACAGCAGGAGGTCTCCAGGCACACACATTATCTGCATATCTATAGCTAATCTAAGTTGCTGTGAATAAATACTATTTCATAACGCACATGTGCAAGGGCACTGGGTTCAGGTCAGCTCAGCAAGTTCCATTTCTGCCTGCTCCTGACTTCAGCGTGCTGAACTCCACAATGTTAACACGCCCCCGGTTCACCCCGTAGCTCTCCGTGTGTTTATTCCATGTTCAGCTTGAAGGAAAACCAAGAAGTTTTCTCTGTTGGGCTTGGCAGCAGGAGAGGCTCTTCGGTCCTGCACCCAGCTGGCCTCGATGGTGCCTCCAAACCCTCCTGTCCCCGTCTCGCATCGCTGTCGCCTCTCGCTTCTTCCTGAGCATCTGCCTGCTTTGCAAGCGAGGGGCAACCACAAAAAATAAGGGACAAGGAAGTTTCCACAGAAACAGGGTTTTCCATAGAAGAGCACGGCTTCTCCTGACTCTGTACATCTGCTGACCTCAAGTATAAAGTCCAAGTGTCAACTGTATATGCACGTTTGAAATCAACTTTAACTTGAAACTGAGCCTTAGCAGAGCCAATGTTTAGCGGGTGCCTGTAATTGAGGTTAATTCATTCACACTCTCCATTTTTGTTTCCTCTCTGCAGCCCTCAGTAGAAAGGGATTCAATAAATCCCGCAGAAGAAGAAGAGTTTCTCTCAGTTGGAGAAACTGAAAGAGCAAGGATGGTTAGTACTGCTTAAGAGACCTGAATTAGGTGTGAAACACAAATTACAGTCAGCCACTGAATTTATTCCTATATCATTTCAATATCTACAATATTTAAGGAAATTAACTATTGCAACTCTTCTGCATTCCCCCAATGTCCAAAAATAACAGCTATTACCTGGAAAACATTCTGAAGGTTTTCAACCGCTGGCTATAGAAATAATCTGTCCTTGTAAATATGCTCAATATTTACATGTAATCTAGGTAGCAGCTGAAATATTTTGGATTATTTTAAAATTTCATTGGCAAGTAAAGGAATTCGATTGCAACATCCAGGATCAATTTATAATTCCTCTCTGGCATTCCTTATCAGGTGACAGACTGTAGGAAACTATCAACCTATCAATTCATTTGGGGTTAATCTGGGGACAAGCGTTGCCCCAAGTTAACACTAACATTATCATTAGGTGAGGCATTGTCAAAGTTTAATTAATTTAATTGAAAGTCCCTTTACATTTCAAATATTTGTGATACTGTTGTCACTGCTGAATTGAAGAAATCAAACTGAGCAGTAATGTGTAGCAACGAAAACTATCAGCAGCATTTTGGCATTTCCATGGTTTGATGCATAAATTGTTACAAAAAAAGAAAAAAATTCGCAGCCAGCCATTTTCTTGTTTTATCAATTAAAAGAGTAGCTCCCATGGTGATGATACACCATTTTTCTCTAATCATAAATTTCATTTTAGCCTTACAAAAATTATATGACTTAATATGCTGTTATTACTGGACGCCACAGTGATCACTGGGTATGATAAAGTTGCACATTTTTTATTGCTTCTGCAACAGCAACCTTGCTTTTTGTATTTTCCTATTTCTTAGCAACATTTTTTTTCGATAATCTTGTTCTCGGAAACTGCAATGGAATCATTTTTGTAATCATGTCCTTTTACTTGACACCTCCTCCCCAGTCCTCCATCAGCAACTGAAGAACTTCTGAGCGCTGCCAAGTCAGCTCTGTGACAATTATCCTTCCAGAGCTTCCCACGGTAATTTCTTCACTTGATTGCGAAAGCGCAAACTTCTTCCAATGAGATGTTCATAGTATTTTGGCCACCATTCTCACAGGCATAGTCATTCTACCAATGAAAACAGATAAATATTTGAATTTATAATTAACATTAGATGATTCAGCTTTGCCTGCTGTGGACCTACCTTTTGGTGGGCCAATATATCCCTGATGCCCCAGTCAGCTGCTATTTAGCCCATGATACCTATTTGTGCTAAAAATATTTTTGTATTGCAAGGAATGACTCTATAAGTAATTCTACATAACACTTTTCTGGAAATATCTCTCGAACATGACTTTTCTTTCTTGTATTTCAGCAGCAGTGCAAATATTCTGCATAAATTTTTTTGAGAAATGTAGACTTTGGGTATTTAATGATGCTTTAGGCACATGCAATGAGTTGGTTTGAACAAACAAACAGCTCTCAACAAAGAAAGCTCAGATTCAGTCCCACAGATTGAGTTCACAGATTCAATCCCTTCATCATTTCCAGTTCTTTGGTTCAACCTGAGCAGGTCCCTGGGGTACAAACAGCCACGGCAGGGCAGGATCAGGGAGCATCTGAATCCCTCGAGGAGAGGAGCTCATTCTCCTCACTTCTCTCCAGATCTGTGATTCCCACCTGGGGTTTCAGCAGAGCAGGAGAAGGCCCCACGAGCCGACTGCAGGAGTCCCCGAGATGGACGAAGGCTGCGAAGCTCCGGTGCTCCTTTCAGCCCCTGCCTGAAGGAACTGACCAGCAATGATTAAATGAATGTGTCACATGTGGAAAGTTCTTCCTCATGCATCACGTTTCCTTGCTTATGTTCCAAAAAAATCAAAGCTGCAGGTTATGTAGTAAAACAAGCAAGATCTTAAATTTGGAGGTACGGCCATAGTTTTTCTACATATATGAGCAGTCATGGAAAGCGAACCCAAAGGAGCTGCAAGTAGAGACAGTGCAAGTTCATCTTTCAGCCCAGTAGAGAAAATGCTGGTGCATTAGTTACTGTGCAAAACCCTAGAATTTTTTTTTTTTTTTTCACCACTGATCATAGAATCAAATATAGCTGACAACAAGCTCGCAAGCCTGGCACCTGCACGTGAGCTGAAAATTGAATTGCAGAAACCAGAAAGATGGGCAACTTCCTGAGAACTTCTTCAGAATGAGGGAGTGCTTCACACAAGGGAAAAAAAAAATAAAAGAAAAATATCCACGAAGCTTTCTTGGAAGTCCTCTTCTAGGGAGGACTGGGTCTTTCAAAGTGTGCATGATCAGCATTCATCCAAGGGCCTGGAAATTGCCCATTGTGCAGAAACCCCGGGAGCTGCTTTAATTGCTGTGGCTGCATTGTGGGGCACTGACGTGCACTTACTGCAAGCGGTGGTTGGTTTTCAGTGTAGCGTCTATCACGAAGAAAAACACAAGATTAGCAAGGTGTTGTGTTTCTCATAGCACCGATAGCAGGTCTCTGGCTACACCATTTGTACTCCCATGGGAGAAGGTCAACACTGAGGCTTTCAGTCAAGTTTACAGCAGTGATAATGAGCAGGACTTAAAAATCTCACAGTGGCTGTAAAGTGTCCTTCCAATAAGGCCATTTGTGATGAAGAAAGGGACAGCTCTAATGCTTTCTTGGAAGAAATGGCAACTAGGTAACATTGCATAAGAATCAGTGGCTGTTTTTAGCTTTTCATTGGTCTGTTTTCCCTCTCAAACAGCCTTTAGCAATGTGTGTAAGCACCTCTTCTGCATTTAATTGGCTTTTGGGACTTATACTTGACTGACCCCAAAGGGTTACCTTCAGCTGTTCGGGTCTGGAGTGCATTTAACATTTCTTGCTGAACACTTTGGGGAAGCAATGGCATTGCCTCAAATAATGTTTGAAATGTACTGGAAATGACTGCAGTAAGCAGAACTGTGGATGCTGCAAGTGTAATAGTAAGGACTTGTGATATGAATATCTTGCCATTTCTGTTTTTAACACTTATCTTTAATTAAACTAAAACCTGAATTAACCAAAGGCATCTGGCATCTCCTCCTGAACTAACATACTTCAAGGTGGTAATTGAGTAGATTGCCTATGCCAATGAGAGAGGTAAAATATTTTAGGAGGAGTGAGACAAAATCCCTCCTTGATGAGCGTGAGGACTGATGAGGCAGGACACCACAGAGTCATTGCATTCCGCTTTTTGCAGCTCTAAGTTGAACATGGCTATTTTTAGAGGGTCAGTTGTCCATATCAACACTAATGATTGCCAGCAGAGACAACCAAGTTCCCAGAGCCGGCAACGCCGTGTGCAGCCCTCGGGACTGAGCTAAGGCACCTCTTTGCCTGGCAGGGGGTCACTAATTTGCTCATTTGATTTCCATCAAGCTGCCTCCTGTTTTTGGCTTACCTCTCTTTCCCTTTGGGTTGCACAAGGATGGCATGAGAGACTTCCATGGGCAAAAGTATCCCAAGATGAGTGGGGGTAGTGGGGAGTGCAAAGGGATGGGTGGCTCGGGGGACATCAGGGCAGGCCAGCTGAGCAAGGGGGTCTGACTGCCCAGGATGACTGAGAATCGAAGCCATCAATGTTTCAGTCTGCTAGTGAAAGGTGAAAAGGTGAAGCATAAAAGTGGCAGGCAGAAAGCTCCTTCCAGCAGAATTCCCAGGATTCCAGGATTGCTGGAAGAGCTAACAGCACTCCTTTGCGGGGAGTATGCTTTAAAACACGGCATGCAAGCAGTTAAATTACTTGAATTCTCATCAGCTAACGTTTTACCTCTGTAAAGGAATGTTATTGTCCCTGTTTCTTACTGATTAGTGGAGCAAATGGTGTTTGTGTCAAACCCTGGTCGTTTGTGTTAGGAACGGTGACCGTCCTTTCCTTTTGGCTTCTTTGTGTTGCTCAGCTGTGCAGTTCTGTGGCGTTTCCAACATCTCGTGCAGCAAGGAAATCCTGTGGATAGATTTCCCAGCTTCGTTTCTTAATCCCAAGAAGAGCAGAGAGCGAGACTTACCTAATTGCTAGCAGCGACTGTACGAGCGTATTTGCCATATAAAACCACATTCTGCTGCTGGAGGCGTAGCTGGCTCCCGTGCAAAGCCAGGGAAGCAGCACAGGGTATCAAAATACAGAACTGGCCCAAAATAAGGGAGCTCTTGCGGGATAATGTTCCCCCTGCCTCTGCCAAGGGTAGTTTTCGTATTGCCCTTTACTATTAGTGCGCTGCTTTCTCATCAAGCTATCCACAGTGCTAAATGATGATATTCATAAGTGATAAAATAACCCAGTTGAAGAGGCTTCCTATCAGCTGTGGTGGTTGGATGCAGGCAGTAAGGGGTCACAAGGAGCACTTTTATCAGCGCCTGCAGCCCCAAAACAGCCAGAGAAATCACTGTGCAAATGCTCTTTAGGAATGTCACAGGAGGCTTGAAGCAAATCATTGTGGATTTGCTTGTTGATCACAGCAAAAAGCCCTCCAGATCTTTCAAGACTGGAAATGAGAAAGGAAAGAGCTGGATCCTACAAAATGTGGGGGGGCTTGAGTTTGACAGAGCCAGTTCTCTCTTGGCTGGTGCTCAAGCGCGACTGCTGATCCTGCTGCAAAAAGGACACAAAATGTCCTTGTCCTGAAGTGGCAGCACTTTGCAGAAGGCTGGGGGGTGTCGGAGCACGGGGATGACAAAACCACTTTGCTCGGGGTGGAGGGCGCCCGTGTTCTTGCTGTACAGGGACTGTGGGGGGTGCGTCACCGCACCACATAAGTGACAGCAGAGCCTCGGGTTCTGTAATCCAGGGCACCAGGATGGAGATTACAAACCCAGTGAGGGCAGGGCTCTGAGACCCCCCGTACTCCGATACACCTCAGACCTCCGGTAGAAATGCCCTCTGCACAGCTAGAGGACATGCCCCACACCAGGGAGACGGGCTGGTGAGGTATTGCCCCAGCTCCCATTAGCTCATCCCTATCTCTGGCCCTGGATTTCCCCTTGATACCAACCAGGGTGGAGAAGCCCACAGACCAAGCTGGGGGGCCAAAGACAAGCTATTTAGGCTCCGGAAAGAAGCAGAGTCTGCAGCAAAATGAAGCAGGAGGTAATAAGTGCTGCTTTTTGGCAGCAGCGTGATCTCCTGGGTAGAAATTAAGAAGCTCCCCCTCCCTATTGGCCCTCAGGCTTCACTTTGTGTTTCTCCCCTCCTGGTGCCATAGGAAGCTGCCATCCCGTTCTGTGCTCCAGGCAGCAGCCGCGTGCTGGCTTGGCAGCCCCCTTGTACCCAAGTACCTCCAGTGAAGGCAGCACCCTGCAGGGGCCAGTGCTGGGGGAAGGGAGGCAAGACCATGGGCAAAGTTATGCAAAATCCCAGGGCTTTGCAATCCCCCCTTCCCTGTGCTGAGCAGGAGGCAGCTACAGAGCAAGAGGATTCTGCCATGAGGCTCCTCCTGGGATAGTGGCACAGGCAAAAAGCCAGGTACCCACAGAGGAGAGGGTTCAGTGCAGGAGAGTAAGGAGGGATGGAAAAATCCCCCCCAGAAAACAAATATTTTAGTTATTTGGGCCCCAACTTGTAGCTGAGCTTGTGATTTGCAACCAAAATGGAGTGTGTGTGTGTGTGCATTAGTGCAGCTGATCAGCACAGTGCATTTAAAATGTTGTTTGAATATCTGTGAGTGCTTTTCCTTTAAAAACAAAACAGCAGTGAGACTTCAAAACGCAAAGACTACTGACTTACCAAAAATTCTGCTTGTATGAGGGCTTTCCCCAGGAATTAATGAGGAGTTGGATGTTAGAAAAGCATTCCTATCCACGCAGCCTTCAGGAAGGCTTGTAAATCTTTGCTGCAAAAATAAGTGGAAATACTGAGCCACAGAGCATGTAGCTGATGTTTCTTGGAAATAAATGAGTCACATTCCAGCCTCATTCTGTAGCTCTTGGACAAGACAGAAATATAAGGGGAAAGGGAGGAAAGTTGAAAGGAAGAGAGGGAAGCCAGCAATAGGAAGTGAATGCGTCAAAGGATGGATATAGAGTAGTGGAGTTTCCATTCGGGTAGTCAGGGAAAACCAT
Source organism: Eudromia elegans (assembly GCA_003342815.1). NCBI lineage: Eukaryota > Metazoa > Chordata > Aves > Tinamiformes > Tinamidae > Eudromia > Eudromia elegans. The sequence continues at coordinate 617,288 of PTEX01000059.1, forward strand.
GTCATTTTGTGCGTATCAGAAGTGCTCTTTTCAACCTCGCATTTTTACTAGCTCATTGGTGAAGGAGTCCAGATGAGCTCAAAATACAGGCACGGTTTATGAAAAACATATGGAAAATATTCTCCTAAAAGTATATTATGATTCAGTGGGGAGCAGCCCTAAAACTTTGGTCCTCCTGAGAGAATTTGGCCCACATGATATGTCTCATAATAGCCCAGGGATTAGTAACAGTGCAGGTCACTCCCTGGATGTCTTGGGCCTTGCAGTGGCACCTTTAACAGCAATCAATCAATCAATACGGGCACCTCGCACTTCGTGCCGGTGTATTACTGAAAACCCAAAGAGGGAATCAGAAAATGAACCAGTAGCATCATCACCAGATACCTTCACTTTGCCTCCTGAAAGAGATCTTGATGATTTGATGCCATGGGCTGTGGACGCTACTGAAGTGGGTGTTGAGGTTCCCGATTTCCATTTCAAGTAAGAATGTTTAATATTTAGCTAAACTTGTTATAGTGTCATCTTGTGGGCAAAATCCCGCAGCCTGTTAGACGGCCGGTCATGCATACAGAGCTTTGCACGGTGAGAGAGGCATGTGAGCAACTGAAAGGTTAACTCCTAGTTATCCGCTTCAGCCAGCGTTGGCATATCAGAGTTCCCTAGGGATGCAGGTCTTCCCCTCCCACCTTTTCTTTTCCCCCGAAACAAAAGGAAAACTCGCCATCTACAGGCCAGCACGACCACCCACAAGGACGGGGAGCGAAGCCTGCCTCAGACTCAGGGACGTCCTTGCTCGTGACAGGCTGGGATTTCCTCCTCTCTGTTGCACTAGTTGGTAAAGGGAAATTGCCTTTTGGGTGTTTTCCCAGAGAAGTTTAGAGTTTCTCTCTCTGGAGCTTAATCCTATCCCAGTGGATTATTTTGAAAATGCAGAAGCAAAAGCTTTGATGATCTTCTGCATCAGGCTTCTTTTTCCTGTGCTGACACAGTGTCATCACGGTCCATGTCAGGGGCTGCAAGGAGGGAGCAAACTGCAGGCTGCTGCCCCCACACCTCCCCAGCCCAGCTCCTGACCACCTCTCCCTGCTCCACTAGCTGTTCCTAATCATCAATGGTTTCCTTGTGAGCTGGGAGCTCAACACACCCTTTTCCTCAGAACAACTTCTAATTTTTCAGAATAACATCTTCACAGTATCTTTCTTTCTTCTTTTTTTTTTCTTTTTTCCATGAGAACATGCTTTACTTTGGAAAGATGGCAAAGCAGTGTTTCGGGAAGCTTCAGCTTCCGTTATCAGGATGGAGGAAAATTATTAGAATGCATTTGTCTTTTTGAAGGGTATTTCAAAGAAAAAGAATTACTATCCCCCCAGTATAGGGATTAGGTATTAGGGATCCCTGCTGGAACAGGAGGGTTGGACTAGATGATCTCTAGAGGTCCGTTCCAATCTCAACCATTCTATAATTCTTACTGAAGTTGTCTTATTGAAGTACTCAGGAACCATAGTCACAGTCAATTAACAATAAAAAGTAAAAATCCCAAAGAAGACACTTGATTTTGGTGATACTCTTCTTATTTGGCTCTTTAACAAATACAAGGAAATGGAGGGAATCTCAGTTTCACTCCATTTGGAATAAAGATGCAAACAGAAAACACATTGAGTCCCCCTTCCCCCCTCCCCCCCAGCCTATGAGAGGTTAATAAGCACAAAAGAAACACAGAACCCCCAGCCCTGCCTTTGCCAGGCTTGTTAACTGTGTCCTAAATACCATCCTGCAGCACAATATCAAGAAACAGCAGAGCCTTGCTAGCACTCTGCCTCCTACCTTGTTTTAACTGTCTCCATGAGCATGGTGGGCATCTCAGTGCCTTTAGAAATGATGCTGAACTGCACTTCCATCCCTAGAAGATGCAGGGTTATCTCATCCAACTTTGGCAAAATCTGTGGACATGGATTTGAGTTTTTGAAAGGAGAAAACATAAAGAAAGGCCTGACTTTGTTTTCCAGTTTGCCTGGAGTTGTGCACCAGCTGTGTGCATTAGACAGCAGTGGGCACTCTTTTTAGGTACATAATTTGGTGAACCAAGTTTTAAATATAAAACTAAACCTCCCTATTGAGCTTTTTAAAAGGGAACACCTGGAAATTGCGCTTGTGCTGAGAGACAAATTCAGAGAAATGATAAACGTAGTCTTCAATCTGACTTGCAACATAACTTACAAATTTCAGTGGATATCTTGATCCTAGCTATGTAGACAATACATTCACATACCTGCACTTTGATCAGGCTGCCCTGCCCAAAGAACTTGTATATCAAATATAAAAAGAATGGAGACCTCGTAAGGAAGGAAGAGCATTGTTATTCCTTCCTGTTAGAGAGATGGAGAACTAAGGTATAGAAATAAGTGGGTTCTTTTGAAATCAGAAAGAATTGCTATAGTAGGAAAAAAGTTATCAAGACCTACCTGCATTTTATTATATTTTCTTAGGAGTGGTTTGTACTGTCACTTCCATGTCATATTTCTACCAGTCTGTTTCTCTAATTCTCAAGCTTCTTCACTTATTTAGCTTACTTTTTCCTACCAGGAGCCAAACTTCCAGGCACTTGACACACGCCCTTCATTCTGTGTTCAGATATAGGTTTCACAAGCTGGTGAAAGGAAGCATCAGAGCAGCTTTAGAGAGCCCCCAACAACTGCTCGTGCCATTCTGAGTAACTGCAGGGAAGCACCAACCCGGCTACAGCAAGGAGCATGACGCAGCAAGAAAAAGGAGCACGCTCCTTGAGGGGTGACGGTGTTTCTGCATGAAAACATTCATTTTTATCAGGGTTTTATGGTCTGGGGGGACTTGGGCCAGCAACAGGCAGTCTTGACATGAGCGTAGCGTTTGCTTGAAGGTTGTCGACCAAGCAGTAGGTGCCCGAAGCTGTTTGCAGCTCCTGGGCACCAAGGTGGTCACCATGGTCTTGGTCCCTTCCACCAGCTTCAACACAGAGACAGACCAATCTGCTCCTATCCCACCATGCGCCTGGTCTTTCCAGGTGCGCACGTGGCCATTCCCATCGCCACGTGAAAACAAGCTGAGAAATTGTGTCGTGTCCCACCAGGCTGGTGAGCTGCCTCTCCAAGGGCGCTCGCACCATGAACACGCCGCGTTTCTCCCTATTCCCAGCCACCCCGTGAGACTCGGCCTGTGTCGGCTCTCCAGGAGGTCGGGGGGTTGCACACCGAGGGGCAGTCGCTAGTGCAGCTGGCTCTGCCCCCGGACACCCTCCTTGGCAGTGGTAGAAGGGTGACGAGCTCCTCGTTTCACACTTGACACGCAAGGGAGGCTCAGCCACACAAACGAATAACCCTCCTTAGAATGAAAATGATTTTATTGTGGAAACTCTATGACATGACAGTGGTACAGGCTTTCTGCTTCCATGATGGGTGTAACTTAATGAGGCAAACAAAGATGGCTCCCTGGGGACTTCTGTTCTTCAGCAGATAAATTTCCTTGAGCCTGGAGGTTCTTAGAGCTAAGGGCATTGGTGGGGCTTTATTTGGTTACCTGGATCACCGCTGCCAGTACTGATCCCATTTTTTACAAGAAGGATATATCACAGTGACCAGGGCTAGCAACCCAGGGCTGCGGTCAGCTAGTCCACCTTTTTCATACAAACCCCAAGGGATGCCAGCATTTCATCCTGAGGAGGTAGCTTGACTAAACATGGTTGTTTCTTGGTCAGGATTGACCTGGCTCTGAAGTGTGCTGCAGATTTGTCTGTCTGATTCCTTGAAGAAACCTTAGGGAGCACGGAGTTGGGAAGGACTTGCCTTCCTTTTAGGTGGCACCTCAACGAGGTAAAAGCTTTTCCCCCTTCCCAAAGGGCTAGAGTGGTCTTAGAGGTTGCACCTCTCCTGTCTGCTGTGGTGCGGGCCAAAAAGTGAGGTCCACTCCGCAGGCGGTGGTTGCATGTTCTCTTGGTAACAGCAACCTGCATCGACTGCGTTCACCCACAGGGTTCCCAGCTTGGTCCCACACATCAATTCTTGTCTTCACAGCCTTGTTGTGCAGGTGCAGGGGGCAAGCATCTGCCTGTGAAGCCCTCCTTCATGTCAGAAATCTGGGTGGACATTTTTTTTTGAGAGGTTTTGGGTGCCTAACATAAAACACCTTAAAAAGAGCTTGATATGCTGAGCACGTCATGAAAAATCAAAGCCTTTTAATAAAGTGCCCCATGCTGGATATCCAGCGTGACTTGCCATTGCTGAAAATATGGGCCGTAATAGCTAATTAGTGCCTTTTTGAAGATAACCTGTTCAGTGCATAATAGAATTTTATGGCTTTATTATCTCAAGAATTTTTCCCTCTAGCAGTCTGTTCCTGCATTGAAAGCCTCCTGTAGTACTCACTTGCCAAGTGAAGTCTGCGCCACTTTACAAGGCTGCCCTTGCATCTACATCAGTCAAGGTGCACTAAGGACAAGCCATGGAAAAACCATGTAGGAGGAGGTATGCAGCAATTCCCAAACCTTTTTTTCAGGTCCTTCAGCTCACAAGAGAGAAGCCTGTTAACGTGGTGGTTTTTTTGCTGTTCAGTACAAAGGGTTGTTTAGTTGGCAGGAAAGCAGATGCCCAGCAAGATTTTTTTCTATATAGAAAATTCTCATCGAGGAGTGAAAAATGCTTCATTCTATGAAAAGAGATGCTCACAGAAATGAAAAAGAGGAGTAAAACTTAGAGAGCTTAATGTGTTTTGAGCCACACACAGTGAGTGAAGCAGTTAAAACTATTTCTGCCCACAGCTGATTGAGCTCCCGTGCTTATTCCTAAGGTTTCCTTTAAAGTGTTCAACAGCAGCCATGTCCCCCTCAAAGCTATAAAGATCCCCAGTTATCATTTGCAATGTTTCTTTTTAGGCTCACAGGCAAGCTGCTTTGGCATGGCGTGCCAGGCTCCCTGGAATCGGACGGGGAGAAGAACCGGGTCTCCGCACCTTCCTAGTGACAATAACAACATCTTCCTAGGGAAGTTTCCCCCGCCTTGGACCAGGCTCTCTCGGAGCCTGCCACACAACTTCCGCCATAAGGTGGAGCGTTTCCACTGCCAGTGGTCCGGAGATTTCGTCTCCGACACGCCAGGGAGGGCTGCGTTACTCCGGGCCTGAACAGCGCCTGTGTGCTGGGATCTGCGGGCTGCGAGGGGAAATTAAAAAGCAAAAATACGCCTGTTTGGGGCAGGGAGGAGAACTGCATTTTAATACGAAATCTATTTTCCTCTCTTTAGTGCTTACTTCTATTGACATCCAAAACAAGATTTGCAAGAGGCAAAACTCCCGCAACTTTAGGTTTTAGTCCATATCTTTCTGTCATGCATCATGTTTTAAACTTTGAGGGACAGCTGTAGAAGTGGATAAATCGCTAAGCTATTTCACAGTTTGGAGCCAGAAATGTGCGTTCATTAAACTTCTGTTGCATGAGAACAATTTGGAATCAGATAATACTACCGGGACCACTGCTCCTTCCCTGTTTGCGCTGGAGAAAATTAAGGATACATTTCATAATTTTGGGAGGGACTGGTAGTGCCTCATTGTACAGCAGTGATTTGCATTCATGGATCAGCTGATTCTCCCAGGGGATTTGGGGGATCTTTTTGCTGAGGGAGCTTTTCCAGGACCGTTCTCTCCCAATTGCAGCACAACATCAGCAAGCAGGAGCGCTTTGCCCCAGCTTCAGAGGCACGACCCTTTTCGCCTGCATGGTTCTGCAGCCCTTCCCAAGCGGTGAGGAGTGGGGCGGCCTCACCAGCACTGTGCTGTGGGGAGTTATCAGCCCTTCCCCAAGCTCTGCCTGAGCTCAGTCAGCACCTCAAGCCACAAAAAACGTGGACGTGACATTTGCTTCATTACGCTCTCAAAACGTGGTCCATCTGAAAGTCCATCTGAGGGGTGTCTCGCTGATGTGAAGTGCAACGGGGCCTCTCTGCCGTGGTCTGATTAGAGAGGACTTAAAAAAGTCTTGGCTACTTCACCAGCGGCTGCTACTAGGCACCTGCCTGGCTTCTTTGCTTGCCCCATTTCTTGCCCCATCACAAACCACTGAACCCTCCCCTCAGACCAGTGTCTTTACTTGGGACGCTTCAGATGCCCCAGTTCTACTTAAAAGTCGTGGCTCTCCTTAGACACCACCTTTATTCAAGTATTCCAAAGCTCCTGGAAAGTTATGCTTTGGAGGATTCAAAACACATAACGCCTTGGAAAATTATGTCATTCATTTTGCCCGGTCCCACTAAAAATGTCTGTATATAAAAGTAAGGAAAATTCCATCAGTATTTAAAATTTCAAACTATGTCACCGCAGTTGGCAACAGATTTGAAAAAGTTCTATGTGGGCTTTGTTATACCTTTGTTTGCCATGTGGAAAAATAGTGGCCTAGTTTTGGTAGTCTTTCTGTATCTCCTGAGCCAGGCTTTTAAAACTGGCACCACCAAAACTGGCAAAAAGAAGTAGAAAAGAAAAAGTTCTTCTAAATTTAGTGAAGACCTAATGCCTCCGTAGTATCCTTGGGAGATGCTTGTCCCTAATGCTGAAGGATATGTTGTGGTACAGGAACAGAAAGGAGCAGAATTACCCCAGTCTTTCAAACACACAAAAGCCAACAGAAGTGCCGAGAGGAGCATCAAAAGGATCGAGTGGAGTGGAAGAGCGGCCTGGCTCGCTTCCCTACTCACAAGACAGAGATGGGGTGAAAGGAGAGCCGGGGCAAGGCCTCCTACTCCAGGCAAAGAGGACCAGGAAAAGCCCCTGGGGACTGGAGCCAGGAACTGGGAATGGGACAGGACTTTCTGTAGTTTCTCTCTCCTGTGTTCCTACACTAGGTTGTACCCTGGGCTCCCACCAGAGTGGGAGCTTGGCCATCTGCACCTTGTCTGGCACAGGTGACATACTTGAACGCTCCCCGCTCCCCCAGCTCCTGCTTTTTTTTTTAAACAATCCTTCATGACTTTTATTTACTTATTGTTTTCTTACGGCCACTGCTAAGTTAGTTCCCTGCCAGCATGGGCAGGAGTGGCTTGTTTTGAACTGTTAACTGCAAGACACCCCACGTGCTCTTCTGAGCACCCTGACCATGTTTATGGCCTCGCCTTCTCCTTTCCTCAAGATTTAATTGTGTTAATTCCCGAAAACAGACTGTGTTATTTGCTTAAGGGAAGTGCTACAGTTAAAGACGGATTTAGTGCAGAGCTCTGTCATGTTTTAAGTGCACTTTGGGGAGCAACAGTCAATGGACTTGAACGGATGATTTACTTGGCAGCAGAGAGTAAGGCATACGGAAATGTAAAATGGAGCTCCCATGGGGGACTGTGCCTGACCTATCAGGAGCACAAAACGTCTTATTTCCCTGGTGCGCTAAATCTGTCGAGAAAAATATACATTTGTTAGAGGGTTGTGATCGTTCTAGTTGTAAATAATGAGTAAAAAAATCCACAAAACTTTAGATTTATATATAAAAAAAATTTTATATATAAAGTCCTGTCCCAGCAGATTTGTCTGTTGTTTTAAAAAGACAGCTAATAAAGGGAGAATTTGCTGTTCCAGCTTGTTTCCTATTCTTTATGTTGTAAGGACTTGTCTCAAATGGGAAATGGAATCATGGATAATAAAAATAACATTCCAGGTCTACTACAAAGTGGCCTTTATGGCTGCCAGATCATAAAGGCTCCACGGGCAAAATACACCTCTGTGCAGGACGGCAGCGCTGTACAACAAATAAATCCCCCTGCGCCTCCAGTTGTGTTTGAGGGCTGACGTGGTCCACGAGGGTGATTTTCATTTTGCAAGCTTCCCGGTGCCAGAAAGGCCGATTCTTGGCACCTCTCAAAGGGCAAACAAACCAACGCCTGCAGCTCTGTGGCTGGCAGGGCAACCTGTGCGGCTCGTCCCCCTCTGCCTCCCGCTCTGTCCCCGGCGCGGGCGCCACGTGTGGGATTGGGTGGCCGCTGGCTGTGATGCTGCCAGGCTGGGGCCGCCCTTGTCCCCGCTGGGGGCTTAAACTACCCTTGCGAGAGGCTCTCAGTGCCTTTCCATACTGAGCTCCCCTTACACTTGTTGCGCGTTTACCTGCAGTAGTTAAGAACGGTTAGGAAGGGCATAGCTTTACAAACACTGTCACATGCGGTGTGTAGCCAAAGGATGAACATTTTCAGAGGAGGTTATATCACTACTTTAATAATATTGATATTAATAAGTTGAACTGTAGTAAATCCTCTTGTAACATCAGTGTCCTCTGAGGATTTTTTGGCAGATAAATTAATGCTTCCCTTCCTTTCCTCACTGTCTCTATCAGTACAGCGATAGATCAACATTTCTCATTAATCTGTCTAAGGGCCAGGCTTAAAATAAGCGCTTTTTGACATAATTAAAGCTGACACTGCCTACCACCATTCCTGGAAGAATTACTAGCAGAGTTTCATTAGAATAAGTAAATATAAATAGAGTCCACCCTGAACACTCGTCTTCGTAACAAACAAAACGCACTATTTAGCAAGGAGAGACTGGAGCAGGGCGGAATTCACAGTGATTCAAAGCCTTGCTCATATTTACTTTATAAATTGATGATTAACTCAAAGATTAGCTAGTATGGTTGCAATGATTAATTTAATTCATGCCTTCAGGCTAGTGCTTAAGAAAGGAAAATCCCCAGCAAAGATAAATGCACATCAATGTCCTTGTGATTACAAAATTATAATATAATGCCCTGGAGAGTAAAGGAAAAAAAAAAAGAAAGATCGAGTGAATCAGTGGCATGATCAGTTTGAAATTCTTAACTAATCTTTAGCTGTATTTTAGCTGTGATGTTTAAAGGTATCAGCTACTCTAATGACCAGTGGTTTGAAAGATGAATCCAGGGGTCCTTCACTGTAACTTTCCACTGTGTATTTCGAGAAAGCTGCTGCTTTAGAGCAGTCGTCGAGCTCTCCCCTCCTGCCATGGGTTTCGCCAGCAGCCTGCCCCCCAGCCTCCCTGCCACGGGCGCCTTCCTCGTGCTTCGCCACAGGCACCGAGGAGCCTGTTCGGTACTTCCTAAACCCAGCCTGTTTCTTCCTACTTTCTGCAGATTTTTTCTCATATTCTGAGACATCAGTCAGTGGTGATGATTTCTGGTGGGTCTTAGTATCAGACCAAATGGTATCTTTTGGGAGGATATCACTTTTGCATTTTATACCATCACTTAGCAATGGAGCGTGATAGCTCTTCAAGTCACACACAGAGTCTTCCTTTCCAGTGTTATCATTGCCATTGCCCTCCTTCTCTGCTTGACTTGAAGAAAATAGCTGGTATTTCTTATTTTTATGGGATCCACTCTTCTTTTCTAGATTTCTGACTTTGTACATTGTATTTTCATCAGGTGGTAAGGTCGATTGCTTCTTTTCTGCTGTATTCTTCTTTTCTTGGGGCTTCAACAAAGATTTTGAAGATGGTGATTGGCCTGTCCTAGAATGTACGTCTTTGTTTTTCTCTTTCACAGCATTTGCATCTGGCTTTGTTGAACTTTCAGATGCAGTATGCTGTTTTCCTCCTGTGGGAGTATTTTTCTCATGCTTCACAGGATGCTCTCCTTTACCTGGAGGAGGAGGTAGGTCCTTCCCAGAGTGCTGGTGTTTATCATCCACTTGCACAGTCTTGGTTTCAGATGTCCTGGTGTCCTTTGCTGCTGGTGTCTTTTGCTTCCTCTCTCCTGAAACGCTTCTTTCCTGAGGCTTCACCAGTTTGTTTGAAGAAGGTGACTGGGGCTTCTCCAAATTTGGATCTTTATTTTTTAATTTTACATCATTAGTACCAGGTTTCCTGGAACCTGTAGGTGCTGATATTTGATGCTTTTGTTCTGGAGTAGTTTTGTCTTGAGGCTTAACTGATGTTTCTGAAGATGCTGATCGGTACTTCCCGGAACCCTCATCTTTGTTCTTCTCTTTTGCTGCATTTGTATCAGGCTTCCTAAGCCCATCCAATATTGTTTGCTCTTTTGCTGAACTATTTTTTTCATGCTTTACTGATTTACTTGAAGAGGCAGATTGGTCCTTCCCAGAATGCTGGTATTTATTGTCCTCTTTCACAGTCTTGGTTTCAGGTGTCCTCATGTCCTCTGCTGATGGTGTCTTTTGCTTCCTCTCTCCTGAAATACTTCTTTCCTGAGGCTTCACCGGTTTGTTTGAAGGTGTCTGGGCTTCCTCAGAGGGCTGTTTAGTCTTTTTTTCAGCTGACTTTTCTTCACGCTTTACCAAGTGACCTGGTGACACCTGCTTCTGTGTTCCTAGAGGGGAGGGTTCTTTGTCATGTTTCACCCACGGATCTGATGAGGGTGTTTGGTTTTTAGGATCATGCAAAGTATTTGCCCCTCCTTCACTATGCTTTTTATGCTGCACTGGTTCATTTTTCAAATTATGAGAGGTATTATTCTCATCACTAGTCTTGTTATCATGCCCTGCTGTACTTTTGGGTGACATTGAATATAACTTGATATTTCTTTCCCCTGTGATGTCATTTGCCTGTTTCACTGGCTCTTTTGATAAGTATAGGTGGTGTTTCTCTTTATTATAGCAAATGTTTTCATCTTCTGCAATATCATATTCATCTTTCACTAAATCTCTTGAAGGCATTAGACACTTCAAACTCTTCTCATTCTTCACTCCTGGAGTGCTGGTGTCATGTTCTGAAGAAGGGAACTGGGATGTGTCAGGACTATGAGAATATTTCTCATCTGAAGTGCTGTTGTCATGATCCACGGTATCACATGGTACTGAGTTTTGTTGCATCTCAGATTTACACAACACATTTTTATCTTCTGCAGTGGTATTCCTCTCCGTCTTATCATTTTCATGCTTCGTGTCATCGTAAGATGTCAGGAGCTTGTGCTTCTTATATTTAGAGACCTTATTAGTATCTCTTGGATACTTCTTTTGGTTTGACACCAGTTCAGCTGATGAAGGAAACAGGTTCTCTTCTGGCATATCGCTTTCGTGCTTCATGGTGTCATCCGAATTTGGTGCTTGTTTTTTCTCCAAGGGTGACAGGGACTTTCTCTTTAGTTTGATTTTGTTTTCATATTTTCCTTGTTTCTTAGTAGCCAGTGAAAGATGATTCTCAAAGTTCTGACATGTATTTGTCTCTTCAGCTGTAGCGTTTTCATATTCTGTCCCATAACTAGAGGATGGCATTTGGTTGTTCTCAAAATCAGGTGCAGTTTTCTTCTTCTCCTTAGCATCATTCCTCTGATTTGTCAATTCATTTGAGGAGGGTAGCTGATGCTTCTCATAGCTGTGGCTGGTATGCTCGTCTTCTACACCATGAACTTCCTGGCTCACCAGATCATTAGGTGGAAGGGTTGGAGGATTTCCAATAGTGTGGTGGATTCTTTGCTGTGCAATTCCACTCACAGGTGTTGTTAAAGGGTTTGATGAGAAGGCTTGGCATGTCCTAGAATCAGGCCAGGGCATCTCATCTGCAGTGGCCTCTTCGTGCTCCATGAAATAGCTGGCTGGCTTTTGACAAGTCTCCAGGTCAGTCAAGGTACTCCTGTCCAGAGCTTGATTGTTTGCATGATTCATCATTTCATTTAATGATGATAATTGCTCCTTCTCAAAATCCTCTTCTGCAATGTAAGAGTTGTGCTTCACTAGTTCACTGGACAAAGAGCTTTGTTTCCGTTCCCAGTCAGAAGAGAGGTGGTTTTCTTCTGCAGCACCGGACTTCTGCTGGCTCTCAGCTGAGGAAAGTGTGTGTTTTGTCTGATTTACATCTGAACTTGGTATGTCACTATTGGACTTACCAAGCTTATTTTGTGGACCGAGCACTTGGTGTGGCTGTGGCTCCTTGTTTTCAGATTCACTTTGCATTTGGCAGTTGGGTGTCTTACTCTCCTGTTCCTTTTTACCTGGAACATCGCTATCTTTTTTGCTACACACGGAGAATATTTTGTCGTCACTGTGACATTTCTCTCCTCCTTTGGCTGCCTCTGAACATCTTTCTCCAAATCCTAGTGTCTTATGTTGGTCTTCTGCTGGCCTTTTGCCAGCAACTGATGTTTGGAGAGGTAACTGTTGGCCATCCATTGCAGGCTCAACTTCATGAGATACTTGAATTCCTGGGGAGTGAAATGGTAGAATATTTTCCAATGTTTTCTGCTCTGCAAAAGATTTTTGGCCTGCAAAGAAAGGATATTTTTCTCTCTCTGTGACCTCTGTGTCAGCCTCCTCTGGACTGTATACATACATAACTATTTCAGGAACCTCACTTGTTTCATTATCCTGGGGACCTTTTTCATGTGAACCGTTAGCTATGCTAGAGTAAGACAAGTTAGATGGTGCAGTGTCTTCCTCACCATAGTGCACAGCACTGGTAAGCTCCAGTAGTGAAGAGGTATCAAGCCCATTTGACACGCTATCTTCACTGCAGTCTAGACCATGTTGAGGTGGAAGAAGAGAGTCTGCAAGACTATTTCCATGGGCAGAAGAGTTGTCTAGGTGAGCCTTAGAGCTGGGTCCTTGCTTTGTGGAATCTGCTTCAGTCTCGGCATGGTTCTTTGCATCGAGCACGTCCCCAAGTGCTGCTAGTAGCTGTTCTTTGTCCCTTCCTGGCATTTTGCTCACACCAGGCTTTCTGCGAGACCCTGCTTTTTCCTTCAGGGGTGTGTCATGAGTGAGAAGCTGCTTAATGGCATTATTGGTTGACCAGCTCCAAGGATGATTGATTTCAGTAGCCATGCTGAGCCTGGGCACTGGGACTGTGGAGCACACCAGGTACTGGGACTCCGGACTCTTTATGTCTGTGGCTGTCATGGCTGCTGTGCGCAGCACTCTGACCTCTGGCTTACGAATCGTTTTTCTGCTTGGGAAGTTTTTAGTCTTTTTCTCACCTTTGCGCAACAGTGATGGTTTCACCTCCGCGGCCGAACAGAGAGAGCTTTGTTCAAACTGCTCCTTCAGCTTGGAGATGACTGAATTCTTGTTGACTATTTTTGGTAAACTGCTGTTTGGCTCCTTCTTTTTCCAGCTGAAAGATTTTTCCTTGGCTTCTTTTTCTTCAGCAGCTAAAAATTTCTTCAGAATATTTTTCACTGTGTTTTTCCCATTCATGCCATTCCACTTGATCCTGTCACGGGACGTCATTTCTTCATCATCATCTGGTGCTCTTCCATCTCCTCTTCTCTCTTTGCTTCTATCTAACTTACTACCAGCCCTGCTTGCCCATAGTTTCTCCTTAATGACCAGTTTGCCAACTTCTCTTCTCTTCTTGGTATAAGGCTCACGATTGTTGTTTAGAAACCTGGACCTCAAAAGCTGGAATCTAGTAGGATGCTGGACCCTGTTTGGATCTGGACTTGCCTGTTTGTAACTCACCTTATTTTCTTTACCTTCTGCCCATTTTGTCCTCTTGTTGCTCAGCTGGGGGTCGCAGGCTGCAAGCTCAGTGACGTAAAGCAGCAGGCTGCTGAGGACAGCAAAGGCCCCTTGATCTGTTGCCATCCTATTGAGTTTCTTCTTCAGCACCAAAGGGTCTATCAGCATCTTATCTCCGCAAAACTCTGTGCTTTTGGTGCTGCACAAGAGAAAACATTCATGTTCTTTTCAAGTCATCAACATAGCTGCTATTTCCTTATTTTACTTTAATGGCATACTACCGTATGTAAAATGGAAAAAAATACTTTAATTTAGAACTTTTCCACAGATTTGGAGTTAGTGGCCTGTTAAAGAGCATGCAAAGTGCTTTAGAAGCTTTGTGAAGCATCCTGTAGCAAGAGTGTGCAGGGCTTTAATAACAGGCGCACAGGACACCATCCAGTTTCTTCTGTGCTTTGTGACAAGTGAAAGCACTTAGGAGAACAAGCAACACTATCTATCTGGGGTGACCATATCTCTTCTGTGTCACTCCCTGCTCTAACTTAGTTTGCCTGCATCGTAAGACAAGGGTAACATAGAAGAAATCTGCCTCTCCAGCTAACTAAAGCATAGGTGAAGGTAGGTATGATGAGAACGCATTTAGCAGAAGATAACTCTGTGTTGTAAGAACAGACTCTCAAACCCTTAAAGAGCAAAAATGTCAAGACTGGAAAGAACAAATCTTCTACTGACAGGTTTTGCTATTGCCATACAGGTTAGAAGTCAGCCTGTACATTTCCAGAGTACAGTAAGAGAAAGGGAAAAAAAAACCCACTTGTGTTATATTTATTCTTTGATAGAATTCAAATCCCACTTCAGGAGCATCCTTATAAATCTCTGTTCTGAAAGGATCACAGCACAGAACTAAAGATAAAGCACTTGATATAACAGCCATGCTGGCAATGTCACTTGACTACAACTCCCTTTAATCTGGAGCAAGAAGGTCAGTATGTTGGACCTGCACTCTAGTGTGAAGAATCAGGCCTTTGGACAGCTGGGGATTTAGGCAGTGCTTTAAGTGGTGTGGCTCAGTTACTAAATAAAATACTGAACTCAGCACAAAAGCTGGAGTGTGAAGGCAAAAACAATACAGGGGGCGCGGAAGGAAAAATGCAGGAGGTGTCGGCTTTCTAACACCTTGACAATCTGGAAGGTTACTTCACGGTGAAGTGAAATAGCTTCATGCACAGAATGCAGCCTACATACCAGGGGAGTATTAATTTTTATGAGCACAACCAAAATAAGAAATTCTATAAATCAAGCTGGCCTATAGAAAATGAAGAAAGGCTGTGGAGAGGTTCCTCTCATAGAAAGTGTCATCCTTCAAAGGTGGTGTAAGGCCCAGTTGTGGCCAAACAGCTGGTCATGGAGTCATGGAGCCTGGTAGAAACTGGAAGGGGGCCCCCACTGTGATGTTATGAGGGCCATTTGCAAAATGAGGGCCTGGTCCTCCTTCGTGAGGGTGGTGGCATTTCGATTCTACTTGGCTGCGTTTCAAGCACACATATTGAAAATTGCATCTCTCAGCAGTGGGATGAAGTTGCCATCTTGAATGGAAGAAAGTCTATTTATAATGACTTTGTAGATATTTTTAAAGGCCAATAAAAGGAAAAAGCGTGACAACTGGTGTGTATCTGATGTGACAAACAATACTTTGTAGGATTTGATTAGGAATAACCACATTTCAGCATAGCACAGGTGTCCTCTCCCATGTGCACAACATGATAACATTTACCCTTTCCTGTCAGAGTAAACCACAGCTGACAAAGCAAGGCTGCCAATGTTATGCCAAGATCCTCATCTGTCACAACTAGAAAGATTTTTGGAATAAGAAAACAGAATTCAGGGTCTAACCGAGGCTAAAGATATCCTGGTTCACTCTTGATCCTTTAACCATCCTGTTGACTGAGAGCTTTCCACTGTGGAATACTGTCCCGCTCCTCCCCGAGAAGTATCTGGTATATTCAGAAACAAATACAGAGTTATAAGCCGTCACAATTTAGGGTCACCTCTGATCGCTCAGAAAGGCAGTGGAACAAAATGCTCTGCCTGCCTCTCCCATCTCTGGATACAATAAATAACCACAGTAAAGAGTGGACTTGTTGGACTAGTCCTGCTTCCAGTGAAGTCAGCATGGCCAAATTACTATTGATTGTGAGGGAAGAAGATCAAACCTTCCTTGTTATGAGGATTAGCAATAGCTAATAACTTATGAACTATAGAATTTGAACAACTTCTGCAAAATGTATTACTGGTGAGCTCTGTTCAGGCTTTTCCTTTGGCACTGTAGAGAAAATATACGTTAGAGTGTTGTCGTATGATGCTTCCTGAACTGCGGAATTGACAGGAATACAGCAGTGCCTTAAGTACCAAGACATGTTGCATT
Organism: Eudromia elegans; assembly: GCA_003342815.1. Classification (NCBI taxonomy): domain Eukaryota; kingdom Metazoa; phylum Chordata; class Aves; order Tinamiformes; family Tinamidae; genus Eudromia; species Eudromia elegans. Next base: position 633,092 of record PTEX01000059.1, read on the forward strand.
GGTTGAATGTGTGATCCGTATTCACCAGAAAATGGCAGAGGAACCAACAGCTAAAGCACTCACTTAGGGCATCTGCAATTCTTGGCCTAACATGCCAACCAGCATTACAGCCTCGTAAATCTGAAACCTGTTCTGTGTAAGGACCATGATAGAATGAAAAAAAAAGATCTGATGACACCTCAGAGAGCAAAGAAGTTTCTTTGCCACAGTGCTTGGAAAACATCCTGCTTCCTCCTCAGCAAGAACAGGCCAAAACATCATCCCGAATGATTTTTTTCCCAACTTGCAATTGGCCGTTCTTAGACAATACATCTTATCAACAGGGTATGTTCACCTTTTTATCAACTTTATGTAGTCAACTGCTGTCCCACCTGTAAGAACAGGGCAGCTATTTCTCTGTGCACACGGGGAACCCCAAATCAGCAGAGAGCTCTCTGTAAAGGTCAATTCCCAGCTCTGGGCACTATGCAGAGGCCAGGGCGGCTGCCTGGGCTGCTCCCTCCTGCTGTGCAATGGTCTCACACAGACTGCAGCCCTCTCTGCCCCAGGAGATGCTGATGTGATGCTGCCTTCACACGCTGCTGCTTTCAGCATGTTTTCAGTATCTAGAAGGCCGATCATTTTGATGTGTGGAAGAGGCCACTTTCAAATGTTTCCTGTCTTAGAATCATAGATTGGCTAGGGTTGGAAGGGACCTCTAGAGGTCATCTAGTCCAACCCCCTGCACACGCAGGGTCCCCTAGAGCATGTGGCACAGGGTGATGTCCAGGCGGGTTTGGAAGATCTCCAGAGAAGGAGACTCCACCACCTCTCTGGGCAGCCTGTTCCAGTGCTCTGTCACCCTCACTGTTAAGAAATTCTTCCTCAAGTTCCTGTGGAACTTTTGGTGCCTCAATTTGTGGCCGTTTCCTCTAGTTCTATCACTGGCCACCACTGAGAAGAGGCCAGCCCCCTCCTCCTCACTCCCTGTCTTGAGATATTTATATACATTGATCAGATCCCCTCTCAGCCTTCTCTTCTGCAGGCTGAAGAGGCCCAGCTCTCTCAGCCTTTCCTCATAGGGCAGATGTTCCAGGTCCCTAATCATCTTTGTGGCCCTGCGCTGGACTCTCTCCAGCAGCTCCACATCCCTCCTGCACTGGGGAGCCCAGAACTGCACACAGGACTCGAGGTGGGGCCTCACCAGGGCTGAGTAGAGGGGCAGAATCACCTCCCTCGACCTGCTGGAGACGCTCTGCTTAATGCACCCCAGCTTCCTGATTCATGAATAAATAAGATACGTATTTAGATGCAGACAGGCTGTTTACTTCTTTATTTATAGGTACTTTGGTGACACTTATCATGGCAATATCTGAGTGGCAAAAGCCTGATGTGCTAACAGCCCCAGTGCAACCTTATCCAGAGGCTGGCTGATCCCAGGGAAAGCCTCTGTGCCAGACACTGCCATGTCCAGGAGCTGAGGACAACCGGAGCCTCTCCTAGGACAAGGAATGGAGCCAAGCGTTTCCCTCCAGCCCTGCGTGCACCCTAAGGCACCAACTCCTCTTTGCTCTTCACTCTATCCATGCTATGGAGGCTTCTAGATGGGTGGCTGCGGGGTCCTATAACATTTGTTAAAAGCAGACAGCTGAAGGAGCAAAGGAGTTTCAGATTTACTGTCCTTGGCACGCAGTTTTCATCCTTTGGCCTCTTATCAGTCCCCACTAAAACATCCAAGCCCTCTCACTGCTGTGCTGGTTTGCTGATACTGCAAGGAAAAACTTGTCCCATTCCCTTCTGACCGGTAACCTCTATTCCCTGTAGCTTTTTTTTTCCCAGATAAATGAATGCCTTCTTGACCCTGAATTCCTTGAGTTTCCTATTAAATACCAGCTCAATGTTTTCTACCTCTTGAAAGTGCAAAAGACTAGGTGCCCTGAAAGAAAGTAGGAGGTGGGAGCGGTCAGGACAGATCCCACAGAAGATGAGGCAACAGTAAGGACAATTCATTAAAAAAAAAGAAAAAAAGGCGAGTGCTGTTCTACTCATAGATGTTGCCGGAGATGGATCAACTGCTCTGACTTTCTGTCTATTGGTTTTGGCTCTGGATAAAACGGTCATGGGCTGGAGTACGCAAGGCACTTCAGTGCATAGGCCCTCACGTCCCCTGGCATCTTGTGGCTACCCAGCTCTGTGTGACACTTGGGTGGATGAATCGCCCATAGTTAAAGAGGGCAACGGTCGCTGCCGCAGCCGTTCTGCCTGCTCAGAGCAATACACGGGCCTCGCTAGTGCTCTGGATGAAATGATGGCCAACACTGTTCACCTCAGTAACCTCAGCAGTGCTGCCTTGGAAATTCAGCCTCTGCGAAACACACTTCCAATTAAATTCCCTCTTTGTCTCAGAAATAAAAGTTGATCCTCAGCCAGCATGGATATGAGGTAAGGTTGGGTGCAAAATGCTATGGGATGCTCTTTAGGAAGAGTTATCAAGGCTCTTTTGTTTTTGTGATTTTCTCTTTTCTTTGAAGAAGGAAGAAAAATCAATATACAATAAAAAATCCTACCTTATGATGAATATGTCCTTCTCTCTTCTCTATTGCTGAATTTATTACAGATATGCTAGAGGCATAAAGCTAGAAGGAATGTTTTTAGAAAGTCTTCATATTCTGTCATATCAATTCTCTTAAAAGCTACAGACAGAAATGATCATTTTTTTTTACATAACCCCAAAGCAAACATGAAAGCATCTGGCAAAGCTGCGAAAAGAAAACATGCTAAACAACAGTTTTTAAACAGTTTTTAAAGTTGCAGTACGGACAACACTGTCATACAGATACTGTCATGCAGGCTGCTATTCATAATGGCTCGGATCACCTGCTCCTCTCCCTGTCACATAACATCCCAGTGACAATTCCAGCAATTGCTTACATGGAAAAAGGAGTAGGAAAGTACTTAGGTATTTTTAGCTATCTTTTTAAAATGCAGTTCAGCAGCTGGAGAAAGATAGGAGAAACCAACACCATGTAGTCAGTCACTCACTGTGGAGATCAGAAAGTGCCACATAAGCCTCAGTTTCCTGAGGTGAAACATAGGGTTAAACAAAAGGGACAGGTTCTGCTTGTGATTTGTGCCCACACTGTTGATACGTCAGAATCTCATGCACCCAGTTCTACTTGTTTATTTTTCACTTTATAAGGCATCTTTTAGCTGAAGCATATAGTTAGATTATTTTCTCAGAAAAATAAAATAAAATAAAATAAAAAAGCAGCTGTGTTTCCTTCTCAGGGATTTGAGTGTTTCTCAGACTTGTGAAATGTATCACAGCCTGACGACTGACCTATTACAACTGCTTGAAGCCCTCAGCCAAAAGTTCTGATACCGATACTGCAACATATAATCTCGCCAATCTAAAAATAAAGAGTGATGCTTAGAAAATGGTGCAATATTCATTTATTTACAAATATTTGCCAGTTATATATATATATTTTAAAAGTTTGTTCTGAAGACAACAGAGTGAAAAAAGGGTGTAATTCAGATATTTAAGGCCACATTGCTGTTTTGCCGCACCTTAGGTATATTTTTAGTGTTGGCTTTTCCTTTTTTGGAGCTTCTAATGTAACAATACCTTGCACCACAGTGCTGAAGTGGGGATCAGCTGTTCATCAAAAGATAATCTGTGAAACATTAGGTTTACAAGTGTCTTGGACACATTAAACTTGTGAACAAGGAGGGCAATAGTGGTGAAAGGATTGTCAAATATACAGAGAATGTCCTCATAAAAGTGTACTATCATTAGTTTTGCAGGAAAGCATTAGTTCTGAAAATTAATTTCCTATGTTGTGACTGCTGGTCATAGCTTTTTAGGAAGTGGTATTACAGCAAGTTAGACTGAAATCAATCAAAAGAGGTTTTATTTATTTTTTTCCATTTGAAATGATCTCACCGTTCAAGCAGCAATCTTTATACCCAGAAATCTCTACATCTGTGGAAAAAAAATGAATACTGGAAATCTCTAATTGCTCTTGAATTATTCAGCTAGCTTCACTTGTACATTTTCAACATATAGCCATTTAGACTAACTCTCAGCCTATCCTTTCATTATTAAAGCCATCAGTTATCTACAGGGTTTGACATAGTCTTTATAGAAAGAGAAAATGGCAGAAACTGCTTTACTTTTCCTCCGTGGAGAGTCGGTAAAGATTCTCGCCCAAGTACTCTAGCCTCTCCCTTTGTTCAAGATCCTGGTACAAGCCTTTGGGAACCTTGCTCAGGCCATAAACCAATCCGTACAAGCAACCAGCAATAGATCCGGTAGCTGCACTTTCACCTGCGAATTTAAACACAATTGCAAAGTTCTCTTAGAGTCACTCGTAGCTACACCATCAAAGCCTGCCCTGCACTGAGGGGCAAATAGTAAGCCACTAGGGAATGAAGAGCACACAACGGCCATATAGAATCAGCCCTGAGTTTCATGCAAACCTGTGTTTTGTTTCTGGCAGTGCAAAGGGGAGGATGCTCAGGGAAGGGCATATCCCCAAGGCAAGGGTAGAGCCCATATCCCCAAGGCAAGAGCCACAGCTGCTCTCATGGTATTTCATAACCCTCTGCAAATATTTTCCCATGAGCTTATCTAATCACTTCTTGCATGCACATGAACTTGTAGCATCTACAACACCTTGTATGCGCCTTTTATGTTGTATGAAAGGTGCATCTCTGCTGGACTGTTTCAAACCATTTGCCATTTCCCCTAGTTCAGGTACTGGAAGTGACAATTTAGGATTGTTCATTGCCTATCGGCTTCTTCTGTGATACTTTATGCCATGCATTTCTATTATATCTATTCTGTGTCATGTGTGTGTTTGGGTCAGTTGAGTTTGGTTTGGTTCCCTGGAGAACAACGCTGGGGCCATCATAATCTGATGTGACTGTCACATACATCTCTGTCTTGCAGGTTCTCACACATGTGATTTTGAACCTGCTCACTAGCTTCCAGACAGTGTAATAAAGGACTAACACTCATGGATAATGAGCAACTGGGAGGTGGGAGACACAGGACTATGTGACTATGTTCACTCTTAATCAGATGTGTATCTGCAGGAAAGCACACTCTCCTGGTTCCCTTGCATGAAACACATTTCATCTTTGTCTTTCATCCACTTGTAGTGGGCCAAGAGGTTGCAGATCTAGCAAATTTCCTAATTCTTTTTTTCTGGGCTCTCTCTTGTGCTCACTTTCCAGCTGTCACTGTACATAGCTCTTAAAACCCCATTTAAGGAGGAAGAGAACTTCCTTGGCTGAGGTTGAGGTAGTCAGTAGAGACCAAGGTCCTGCCTACGAAGTCCCTTGTATCTGCATAGCTCTCCCAGTAGAGTCATGCCAATGGTAGATGGTGATCTTGAATTTCATGTTTAATGCATACAGTGGCACATTCATTGTGCAACCATTGCAAAAACCTGTGGTCTGTACTAAACAGGAGACAGAGATGTCTACTGTCCACAGGGCTCCACTAGCATCAGAAAGTTTTCAAGCAGAGAGCTCTTCCCCTGCAGAGCAGGAAACATGCCCTGACTACCTGCAATACCCCTGGCAATGTGGACACCTCTGGTTTTGCTAGCCAGTGAACAAGGAAAATTTCCCTAAATTAGAATTTCACCAGGTGAATGGGTGGAATATCTCTTTACCAAATGATAAAGGGACAAAACTCATTTTAGGAAACAATTTTTCTTTGGCACTTGGAGGAAAAACACAGCATGGGTTAGATTAGAACGCTTGCCATGAAGTCAGGAACTGCCACGGAGTGCTGAGTCCTTTATAAACTTCCCAATCAAAGAGTCAGAGAGAGTGAATGTTTTATGACATTTGAAAATGTGTTTTAACACCATTTTAAAGAAGGTATTTACCAAGTCCTAAAGTAAGGGGCAAGTCTGATCGATGGAGAGAGAGTGTCCAGAGGTAGGCGCATGGTACCAGACTGGAAAAGTCAGTGCTGCAGTCAGACTTAGTGCTTTTCTAGTCTGGGAGAAAAATCACTGCTGTGCAACAGCTCCTGCAAGCAGCTAGCCAGTCCTAGGAGGGAAGAGAAGGCAGAGGAGCTGCAGAAGCCTCTGCCTCAGACGAACACCCTGGTGTGGAGGGTGTATCGTCCTTTCTGATGTGCCACCGTAGGGCCCCACGTAGTTGGAACTATCTAACTATAGCACAGTATGTGAGGGAATGTGTCTCTAGGAGTGTGCAGTGGCGGGGTCATGAGCTCCCGCCGGGCAGGACGGGTGGGATGGGTCAACCACACAGACTCTCTGTAAAGGGCCTCGCTGCACTACGGATGGAGTGGGTAACTCGGGTGGTTGGAGCAGCTCCTTGGCGCCCAAGCCCAGCAGGGTGCACGTGCCAGTGGCAGTGCTGCTGTTTGCCAAACTGCAGGAGTCATCAACGGTGTGCCTCCAGGGCTTACACCTTGTTTGCTTGGGTCCCCCTTCCACTTTTACCTAGGCACTGTGCTGTTTTTCTCCCTCAAACTCTTATTTGGTCCCGTTGCGCGTGAGAGGGAGCAGTGGCCAGTTAGGCCAGGCGGGGATGGGGCGCGGGGCGCCACCCTCACCTCCGTGGAACATGGAGCGGTTGCAGAGCTCAGTCCAGTCACCGCCGCATCCCAGCAGGGCGTCGTAGGCGATCATGGGGGCGTCGTGGCCCCTTCGGCCCCCCCGGCCCTCGGAGCTCCACCGCCTGTAGGTCTGCAGGAGACACGGCCACGTGAGCGGGGCTCACTCGACAGCACGCTACCCTCTCCTTATGTTGTAAAACTGCCCTTTGGGGGAATTGCTCCTGCACGGGAGGTTTTTACCTTCCCTGTTGCACAGGCACCTACCCCAGAGCGGGGACCACCCTGTAGGCCCATACCCCAACTTATCCCACCCTCCCTCCTGTGCATGCCCAAGCCCTTTGGTCTGTGCATCACAAACAGGCATTTGGTGTTCCTGCAGTATCCTCCTTCAGTACGTTCATTAAGGTCTTAATTTCAGACCATGTTCGTTAGGTCCATCTTGCCGGGCCTTTGCCAAGCCCCTCCTCACCTCTCCAACAAGTGTATACTGACCACGGCTGGAAATAATTTGCAATGTGAGAAACAGATTTTCTTGTCCATGAAAGAAAGTTAAATTAAAAACCAAAAAACAAACAGAAAAAAGCTCCACACAGTAAGGTCTGTTAGGGACAATTAGATTTTCTCTAGACCAGGCACCTCCAGAACTCACTTTTATCTGCTCCAAATCCCAAGATTTACTCAATATCTCTGCCAAATTTATACCAAATATATATATATATCTCCTTTAAAGGAAACTGGCCTACAACTTAGCTTCATTTTCTGAAGTATAAATTACAACACGGTAAGTTGAATTGTACCTGCTAGACTTACTCATGACTTCTACAACATGTTTGAAGGTTTGCATTTACACCTAATCATTTTCCCCTCGTCCATTATATACCTTGATGTGAAGTATCTTTATACATGTCAAACAAGAGTTGGATTTCAGCTTCACTCAGCTGCTTTTTGGTTTGCAGACAAGTGAGAGCATTTATCTATTTACGCTGCCCTCTGAGAGGAGCAATCTTTAAAGCCTTAATCGTGCGTTTTTGCTGTGCTGGAGCAGCACTGGCGCTTGTGCAGTGTTACCGAAGGCAAGAGGACTGACCGTGTAAGCGCTATTCCGGGTGAGCATGCAGGCCTCTCAAGTTTCGCTCCCTTTAGCCCTCAAGATAGCTGATGTTCTGCACAGATTTGACGTCACCGCACTTATACTGCTGGGAATTCTTTACACGAGGAGCAGCGATCCTTGGGATTGAGCCTGGAGGGACTTATCTGCACCAAGGCTGCGTTTTGCAAACTTTCCTGCAGCGCAGCCTCCTCCTGGGAGGGAAGCTCCATAGCTTGGCAGCAAGACAGCTCCTCTAGCTGGCAGCAGGAGGGCTGGAAACATGAAGTGGATGCAGAGGAAACACACACTCTCTTGGGCTGCTGACCGGAGCCTCTGCCACAGTCTAAAGGAAATCCACAGATCTTTCCTTCACTGCAAACCCTGCTGCCGGCCATTGCAGCCGCCTCTCACTGCCTCGCCTTGCAAGATCTGGCTGACACTGCTTTTTTCTATTATTTTGAGCTTTTCTGAGGTCCTAGTTCAAGCAGTTCTTAAAAGAAAGCTCCATTAGTGCCTGAATTTCCTGATTGCCCATCTTCTATTTGTACATTCAAGCAAGTTTTATTTGTCTTTTATACCCACACATTCCAGTAATCTCTGTATTTAACTTATACACTTGTGCAAAATGTGGTCTCTGCTGCTTTGAATTTTGAGGAACAGTTTTTCTTTTGCAAAGGAAATCCTTTGTAGCATTCTCAAATTAATTCAAGCCGCCTTTGAGGGCCTAACTTTCACAGCTCCTACAGCTTGTGTGTGCCTGCTGAAGAGGGCCTTGTCTAGCCAAAATACGCATTTAAGGGCCTGGTGAAAAAACCAGTGTTGCTATATATTTGCATTTCATCTAAGCCCTCTAGGAGAGCCTCTAAGAAAGGCAACCAATTTTACATCCAAATACAAAGGACCAGTTAGTTTGGAAGCAGTTCAAAGGAAAAAGGTGGGAAGAAGGACAGTACTGGCCTACGTGGTTGAGATCATGACGGCATCATGAAGGCATCTCTGCTTGCTTATTCTTCCCATGGCTATCATATAAACACAGTCAGTTTAGATGCAAAATGAGAGCTTTCTGTAGCACTGGGAGCTCTGGATGGCCATGGAGTTTGAGAGTCAAGCAACATTTCCTTTATTTATGTGTCAAAATGAGTAACCCCATAGGGCCAACTAGCTGCACTGGGGCAAAGAAGGGAGACTGTGATTCTTCCTTAGGAATTTATCTCTTGATAATGATCAGGGGGAAAATGGTTTATTTTAATCTTCCATAAAGTTGTCTTATCTGCAAAACTGCAAGGAACAAAAACCTAATAACAATCCATGGCACTAAACTAAAAAAATTAAACTGGAAGAAGATCTTTCTGTACAGAGTGAGCAAGGTTTTTTATTATTCACTGTCAATCTATCTTCCATTGGCACCTTTCACTACATATATAAACATCTAAAAATACACAAAGTGACTTCTCAGAATAGAACTGTGCTTTACTAGTCTGAAAAATGAATTGATTTATGGGAGGAGGTGACAAGAACCACATCCTTAGCTGCTAAGTGGAGAACTTGAGAAGTGCCAGCAAATATGAGAAAGCTGTAAACACTAGAGAAGAAGAGGCATTATTTTTCTTGAGAAGTTATGACTGGAAATCGTCAGACGAAAGAAAGATCATGCATGCTATAAAAAAGTATTATAGGGATTATTGGAAACATCTCCTTGGGAGCATCTCTTGGGGTCTTTAAAACTATCTGGGCCAAAATGAAAGGGAATGAACCTGCACAAGCAGACAGCCACCTAAAATGTCCTTTTGTCTCCTATGGACTGGGATCTAGTCCAGCTCCTAATCCTCATGAGCATCTCTGCAGGAGTGAGACCACAGCTCCCTAAGGCTTCAGGAGAGCCCCCGCCTCGATGACCTCGTTTGGCTTTCCAACTTCAAGAAGCCCTGACTGCCTGGAGGTCACTTACCAGTTCTGTAATTTCTCTGGCTGTAATTACTCACTACCATATACCTCAACCAAAGACGATGATGAAAGTTGCTGTTTAGGTTTTTTTTTTGTTTTTTTCATTTAAATTAAAGATTTCCTGTCTGCTTTAGCTTTGGAAACATTGAAAAACATTAGTGTGTTCCTTTGGAAATACCTCTTTCAGTTCAGAACCTCTCCGAGCACTTTCTGAAGTTTCATTTACCTTTTCTCTCTCCTCTGCGTCATAGTTGTCCGGAAAGACAGGTTTGTTCTGATTTTCCTCATTGATTTCTCTCTCCTCCAAATAAAACTGCCACTTGGCTTCAAAGTAAAACCAGTGCTCCTGATATTCTGAATGCAAAAGAAATCAAGGATGTAGTATTTCATCTTGGCAACATTTTCAGTTCTACTAAAGTAACCTTTTAAGAAAATGACAATACTGACTAACTAGAAGAAAAAAAAAGTGCATTTTACAGTAACAGCTATTAAACAGGCATATGTACTAAGTATGTATTTTAATTCATAGTGGAACATTTAATTGGAAAAAGAGGATTTTAAGGTATTGGATCACACAAGGCATAATGGGTTTTTTGTAATGGAGCTGGACCACTTTATAGGCCTTAATTGCAGCCCCACACAGCCACAGGAGTTTGATTTCACTGCCTTACATTCTGAAGGGCAGGGAAAATCCAGCCTCCCTTATACTGAATCCATACCTAATTTTGCAGAATTAGACAGAACCCTAAATAAATAAAAGACATCTTTAGAAAAGCAAAATGAACATGTACTCACAGAGTGTAGGCCACGGTGAGTACCTTGAGAAAAAAAGTCTCACAAAGATAAACATTGTTGTTGAAAGAAACTCCCAAACTCCCCAAATCAATTTGCTCCACAATTGCTGTTAAAAATGCTGCAGACCTGATGCGTATGCTTGTTCTCTAAATCATGCATTTTCTATTTCCCTATTTTTCCCATGACCAGAGAACACAAATGCCTCAGGAATGATTTTTGTGCTACGTAGCACCCCAACAAGGGAGGCAACGTCATCACTTCAATGCTCGGGCTGAGAAATACAGGATGAAGCAGCCATGGGAGACTCCAGACACGTGGATGGCCTATGGTAGAGTCAAAAACCCCACAGCACCACCCAGCTGAGGTGGTCAACCTGCCCCTCTACCTTTGCTCTGGGAAGACTTATATTCGGATGCATGGGACTCTCTGTCCAGTAAATGCCGTTTAACAACAGAGAGGAAGGCTGAAGCAAGCCCTTTGCGAAAGGTAATAAAGCAGCTAAGAAAGTGTTTTCTAAATACGGAGAACTGTTCTCTGCAGGACTTCTCTGCAGCGCATCTCAGCAGCCTAGGAGCTTAACTCGGGTGCAGGAGGCTTTTCCCGCTTCTAAAATAGGACAATGCCGGTGCCGGGCGCGCGCGCCGCCGGAGCCCCGCGTGCGTGCGTGCGTGCGTGCGTGCCGCGCGCTGCCCTGCTCGAGTGACAGCGCCCGTGAGGAACGTCGCTCGGAGCGAGGCTCGCTCACGCTAATCCTGCACCTGCTGCTCGTAGGTCTTGTCTAAAAAAAAGGTCTTGGCGCAAATGAGACACATGAAAGAGTACGGTGTCTTGCAGAAAGGCTTCCTGCTTCTTCCTCTTTGTAAAGAAGTGGCTTTCCTGCCTAGGTAAATCCTCATTTTTGAGTGCTGTAAGGAAAGATTCCCATGTAATTCAATCATTCTTAATAACTATCCATTTAGATTAACCAGAAAAGCCTCTTTCCTCGAACTCTGATATAGTCATTGGCCCACAGCGGGTCTCGCTGCTCTGAATGCAGCTCCCTTGGGCAGGAAGGAACTAAAATACTCCTGTCCAGAAGATTACACACATTTACGAATGCAGTGATTTCTCTCCTTCAGAAAGAAAGGTGCAACAGGAGGTACCTTAAATATTTGTTCAGAACAGCACCAAGCCAAATGTGAATCTGTGGCCAAAAGATAAACAGGTCATTACCCCAGAGGCATCTGCAGGTGAGCTTCTCCCAGAAGAAATGAGGAATGGCTGTGGATGTCCTTGTGGAAAATATTTGGAAAATATTGGACTGTACTAACTGATGGAGCTGAGCTAATTGGTGTCTTAGCGGTTGCTTTTCCTAATAACCTGCTAAATAACTTTCCTTCCCCTCTCATCCCCCCGTAATAAAACTGTGCATTTTGGCACTATCATTGCTCTTTTGCTTTTTATTTATGCCACCAATATGCCAGACAACTGACAGTGTAAGAGAGTACAACCTCATAAGAACTTAGAGCCTAAACAGGCAGTGCAGAAGGTGTCCTGTGAAGCCGGGAGATGGGGAAGGCATCAAAACTGGGCAGTGACATTTGCTGGATGTCTTTATGGCTGCACATATTTTTAATTACATAACTCTCGCTTCAGACATGTTACCTGCCATGTGTCGAATGGTCTTCTTGCAATATTCCTCAGCCATTGGCACAACCTTCATCATCTCTCTTCCCCACTGCACAAGGGGTTTTCCTTGTATTGCATACGACACAAAGAGAGCTGTGCAGAGAGACCCTAGAAAGCCTGGGATTAATACACAATAACAGTTATTAACATGTGATGTGTTTGTGCCATCTTTGTCATGTCCCTAGTAAAACCATTGCCTCCTGCCTCTAGCACAGTTTATCAAATGCATATAACACCTCTCTGTCTGTTCACAGGCTAACTCTTGGCATGTTAAAATGCTTGGCTAATATGTGGTATCCTCTGGTTTATGACTTATTTTGTACAGAAGGGAGCTTGTGGGGTAGTACGTGGGGTCATATGACAGAAATTGGTGCAGAGGTCAAATATAAACACCATGTTTTGATGTGAGACTGAAACATCTTTTAATTCTAGTCACATGGAGTATCTGACTTGCACAAAGTGCAAACTAGGAGTCGTTGCTGACAGAGCTACCTAGCTCAACAGAGGCGGATGTTAGATCTGATACTATCGGTTCTGTTCTAAGTAGACAAGGGCATTCTACCTAGTTGTTAAACCCACTTGTTCTATATTTTCTTTGGGATGTATTTGTTCTGAAGAAGCAATTGGCTGGGTAAGATATGCTGCCTGCTGGGTCTTCCTCTTTGGACACAAATATATTTCAAGTGAATCTTCTGTTAATGGACACTCAAAACTTCCAGAATGCCAGAACCGTAGAGTGAACGTTCACCTCTCCCACCCGCTTGTGATAGGAGGGCTGCTTCTTCAAATGCAGCAGAAACAACCCAATGCAACATCCAAAGGAAGAAATCAATCCGGCTGAGTTTAAATAAGCGCCTGGCGAGTGCAGTGTCGGTGCGTGCTCCTCTCGGTGTGTGCACCAAAAGTGCTCTTTCACACAGGTGAATGTAGACGTGAACTTTCTGTGTTTTCCTCAAGTAAAGCCAAGTTATCTGAGGAGGTTACGACTCCAGATGGGACTCTCACAAATTCTCTCTTGCACAAAGACGTGCCGAACATGGCCAGACCAAGAGCACATCCAGCCCTGCGTCCAAGAGGCGCACTCAGAAAGAGCAAAGGGGCACAGGCAGAGCCAAAGCTTCTTCCCTGGCCAGGCATCATCCCGGGCACTTGTTGTTGATGTCCCTACGTGAGACGAGCGGCTCTAGAGGCAGAAAGGGGCAGTGAGGAGGGGGTGGCCGGAGGGGGCCGTGCTGAGAGTGGTGGAAGCGGCTGGCATCCCTAAGGTGTGAGGGGACAGAGGTGCCCTCCTTGCTCCTGGGCTGTCCCCTTGCAGCCCCACGGAGCCCCCAGCCCTTGTCCCTTGCATCGAGGGAGGAGCGAAGCCCCATCTATGGCCTCGTTGCTGCCGCTGTGGACGAGAAGCTGCCTCTGCGGCTGGTGATGGAAATAGTGCAGGCACCCCGCGGCGATCTTAATTACACGGCTTGATTGTGTTCAACAACAACGGCCCCATCTCCTCCCTTGGCCTGATCCCTTCTGAGGGGGCCCTTTGTGTAGCCCTGGCCTTTGCAGCGTCCTTCGGGATCTTCTCTACTTGTTCTCTGCATTCTTTTCCTCTGAATTTCAAGCTCTGCTGCCGGCCTTTCCCATTGCTTCAGAGAGCCGAGCATGCTGAGCACGTCAACGTTTATTACAGCTTTACCTGTTACTGTTTAAAGCGGACAGGACAGAATGAATATGTGCTTGTGGAGTGTAAAATTATCAGAGCGACAGGTCTGGATGTTCAGAGCAACATTAACTATACGTACTTAGGTTTTGTTTAGATAATGTTTCAGATTATTTCCTAAACTCTGTGGAGTTAGGTTTTGGTGAGGTTTTTTTTGGCTTTCTACCTTTACCTACAGTGATTGGCTATGACCAGCCCTGTCAACATTTTAAAAAATTGTTATTTTCCACTAAATTAAAAACTCTCATGTTAAAAATGTCATCTGAATGTATATAAACCCTAAAATTTGTTCAGAGCTAGTGACATGAATATAATCCAGACAAGACAGGCTATGATTAATAATTGGGGGGATAACTTCTATCCTTGAAATTGCTGCTTATATAAGCAGTAATTATATTTGCTTATATATATAAGCAAAGATACAAGTTTATATAAGTGAAATATACTTTTAGATAATATCAGTCAAACCAAACCCTACGAATTTGTGTTGCAGAAGCAGCTCAACCAAGTGAATTTGCAGGAGCAAATTAGTCCCTGCTGAAGGGGGAAGCAACCTTTCGGAAAAAAAGCAGAATGTCAGCAGGCATTACCTGTCGGGTGGTTGTGAGTCATTCGTCCGCACTCGATGCTCACTTCAATGAGCGATTCTAGCCTCTCTGGCTTCCAGTATCTCATCCCTAAACACATGGCTTTTGTAGATGCTCCAAATCCAGAACCTAAAGCGGAGAGATAAAGTTAAGCTTTTAAAGGGAAATATAAACAAGTATGTTGATAGCATTTGAAACAAGTGCATTTTGGTAATTCGTCCCGTGTGTGGGAATTCCTCAGGAAATTAGCATGCAAAGCAAGGTATGCGTTTTCATAGACTCTTGGAAGAAATTTCAACCCCTGCTCTGATTTTACAGGAATGTTGCAATATTCTCAAGTGCAATGAAGACCACCATGGATATCAAAGAAGAGTGTGCTTTCTTGGCAAAAATGCCTGTTTGACTCGAGCCCTGCTGTCATCCTTGCTCATTCTTGGAGGCCACTTCAGTTTTGCTTGCTCCAGATAATGCCACTAGGAACAGCAGTTTGAGAAACAGCTACACTTTTACTATGCCCTTATTTTATTAAAGTCTTTACGCTTCTAGTATAACATTTAAACACTTTATATGAAGATCACAGCTAGTCTTATAATGTTATAGCATTTTTCATCCTGGAGATTCCCACAGGTAATTCCCAAAATAGTTTCTGCTACATATGAAATAGGGGATCTGAAAAGAAAGTGAAGGGTGCAGAGCTGAATCCTCCAAAATCAGGAAATGACAGAACTAGAGTTGCCTGTGCGACCATAAGTTGGTATTTCTGTGTACACACATTAGGGTACAGCCTGCACTTCGCTTCCTAATGGGAACTCATGCCTCATGCAGCGCAGAGGTTATTTATTGCATGGTTAATTCAGGATTTCTTTTAACCCTCAACATTGAGTACATGATGCCAGGTGTTCAACTTCCAAACACTTCACTGAATGGAGTTAAAATCGCTAATGAGTTTCTCTGCAGCACTTTTTGCAGTAATATCAGGATCCCACAGAAGTTTTAACAAGCTTATCTTCACCAGCGAGGAGATTATCTCCTCTTTGCAGCTGGTGAGCCACTACCCCAAAAAAAGCTTTAACTCATTGCAGGCACCAAGCTGGAGATGGATAGGGTTCATTTTTTCAGAACCCAAGGGTTCTTCGTCACTGCCTTTCCTCAGTCACACTTCCCCGTGACCTTGCATAGTTGAAAGCAATCGGCATTTCTCTACTTGGCCCCTGAAAGATACGGCGGGGAGCTATGCCAACTAATTTTAGTCTCTGTGGAATGTGCATGGTCTTCCTGTCTTTCCTAGATAGACTGCAGGGAGCTGTGTTGAGTCTCCACTAGGCTCTACTGTGGTGCAGTTCACATGCAGAGTGAAGGAGCAGCTGCCCAGGCCCCAGGGCCAACGCTGCAGGCACCCAGTTTCAGAGGAGCTTCCCTGGATGGTGCCCACTGGGGCTGGGCTTCTCCAGGGGCAACCCTGGAGAGCAGCCTTCAGTTTAGTTTCATCTCAAATGACTCCAGCTCGGGTGGTCTAAGATCATGATGAGAATCAAAGTGGGGTGATTAGACAGGAAGATTTGCTTCAAAACTATATGCCTAATCCAAACCAAAACATTGACATAAGGCCCACTGGCATCTCCAGAGGGCAATTCAGATCAACTGAGATGTGCATTGCTCTCAGGAGATGCCTCAGCTATCCTAAGCAAGCAACCTAATCTAATTAAGGTAATCTAATTAGGTTGGATGAAGACATTTCTTCCTTTCCAGATCAGAGTCCAGTGAGATTGTTTTGTGTGAAGTGACTCTTCCAGTAAGTACCAGAATTACCAAGGGCAGTGTGAAAAAGGCCAAACATTTGATAGACGTGACATGAAGGGCTTTGCAAAATATCCTTTTGTTCTCCACAAGCTCGCTTCCTCACCCCTTGCCAGTGTGAAGACTGGGAAAGAAGCCCTCTCCAGCGCTCCTCTGGCCGCTGGAAACAGCTGGAGGCTTGTCCAGCGAATGGTGCCTTGTGTCTTAGGCTTCACATATGCTACAGTTGTTGTGTCTAGTTATTAAGGAGCCAAATGCAGAAAACAGCATCTGCCTATCTTACAAATGACATAAAGAACACATGCAAAAGAAGCAGGAGAGAAATTGTCTTCCAGAGTTTCTTTCAACCTAATTGGAAAATCCCAACTCCTTCTTTCAAGCTCTTGATTAAAGTACTTCTATCTAGTGCAGCAAACAGAACAACATGGAAATGTCTTGGTTGAGGCTGAACCTCTAAAGGACACAATTCATGCTGGATAATCCGAGACACATAGTGCTACACAGAATTAAGACTTGATTATTTTAAGACACATAATATTAAGATGTGATTAAATAGCATGTCTTAATATGTTCAGAGGTGCAGGATGCATTACACCAATCTGAATGCTCTTTTGAAGGTGGTTGCCTTTGCAACTTCATTGTTCTTCTAGTAATGGATGTTATATTAATATCTCTGAAGAATTAAATAAGCAAATTGGGTAACAGAAAAACCCACACCGCGATATGATGCTAAGCCTAGGCAGGGCCTCAGGTGATTAAACACTAAATCCACGGTGTTGGTAGCTCCCATTTGAATCTATGAAATACAGGAGAGCAAGGCTAGTGCCAGCTCGAGGTGAGATGTGTAGGGACTAAAGACAACCCTGCAAGGTCAGACCAAAGGGCACCTTAGCAGCTCCTGGCTGTGACGGTGGCCAGCAGATGATACTTGAGAAAGAGCAAAAGAAAGTGTAATGATGCTTCCCCTTCATACTAAACTGCTAAACTGCTAATAACTTGGCTCCCTGCTCCAGGAGGCATCTGACTACTCATCTTTCTGTTTAATAACCCTTCACAGAATTTCCTTGGGTGAATTTGGCCTGCTATTTTTGAGCCCACATGAACTGTAGTATCTACAAATCCCTGTGGCAGAATTCTGCAGTTTAACTAGATATTGTGGGAAGAAGTTGCTCCTTTTGCTTGTTTTGAACTCATGACTTGCTATTTTCTTTTGAAGTCTTTGGTACCTGTGCTGAGGGAGGCATGGAGTTCTCTCTGTTCTTATTAATGTCTCCAGGATGTCTGTGCTTTTACAGGTCTCTCTGTTTATTATCTCAGACATAATTTTTCTAGGTGGAAGAACACTAATCTCTAACCATTTTGTCTATGGAAGCTGGTTTTGACTAACCTGGCCATGCTTCCCGATATTTATTCTAGCTCTCTTATATGATTTAAAGGGGCAGGGTAGGGGCAGTTTATTCACACTATCCAGGAAATAGGGAGTGGTGCAAGAGTGTTTTATTTTCTGTTCTTAGTCATTTCTAATATTTTGTTTGCTTTTTGACTCTTGCTGAGCACTGAAGGGATGATCTTGTAGAACTATTATAACACCACGATCCTTTCCCTGAATGAGAATAGCAGTTAGCTCAGTAACTATAACTGTGTATGTAAAATTAAGATATTTTTCCCAAGTGTAAAACTTTTAATTTATCTACAGTGCATTTAGTCAGCTGGGTGGTCACACAGCTGTTTATCACAGTGAGGATCTTCCACAACTTGGCATCATCTCTGAGAGCAGATTTTGCTACCTCAAATTCACCTGCTTTCCCAGACAGGTGTGGATATGTTCAACACCAGAGGCCCAACCGAGGCGCCTCCTTCAAGAAGATTGGCTACAATCTCCTACACTTTGTTTACTGTCTTTTAACCAGATATCTACTTTATCCACAGATATCTGCTTTACTCAGATTTCAGTTTCCAGCTCTCAGACAGCAGAGAATGGCTTCTGAGCACTTAGGATATTTTCTTTGTGGCAATGGAACAAGAAATTTTTATCACAGTTCAGAAATAGTAGGGTCAAAGTAAGTATCAAAACTTTTAAAAAAATGTTAAAGGCAAATGCTCAGCAGGAAAAATATCACTCTAAAGCTTATTAAAATGGTAATTGGAAAGTGAGGTCTTAAAATGCAGGATATTAGGCAAACCTGGTTAGTTCTTCTAACCTATTCTTCAAGCCTGTTTAGTTCTTCTGGTAATCATAGGGATCGTATAATCCCTTATTAGGGATTAAGAGTTCAGGTACTCCTGCAATGAGTGTGGCGATTAACATCATAAGAGATGGCTCTGTGACACATGGGGCAAGTTAACATAGGAACTGAATGCAGTGCCTGTATTGAGAAGAATTTGAGCACAAGAGCTTTGTATAAGCAATTAGGAATTACCTAATCTAGAACTGCACTCTTCAGGGAAGGCTAGTACCTGAGGAAAGTAAGAAAGCAGGGATTTGATTCCCACCTGCCTGAGACATCATCTGACTGCTAGACATTCAATGCCTATGGAATTATTTTGCCTCAAGGTGAAATTTATGAAATTTCAATGAAAAATTAATTACGGTCATAGCAGCATCAGGCACCACAGGAGGCAGAACATCTCCACCTCATGTCACTGGTTCTTCTCTGAGAGGAAAAAGAAGGCGGGGGGAGGGTTGAGATATTCAGGGTGGTATTTGTCAGACCAGGCAAAGAAGATGGATTTTAGCTGTCAGTTCCCAAGATGGGGAACAATTTGAGAGAGTTGCAGCCAAGGATATCGCAAGAGCAAACCTTGCACCGTTGAAAGCTGGGGAGGAGGAAGGCTCAAAGAAGAGATGTGCCTCCAGCACGGCTACAACCTGTGTTCCTCTCTGGCCCAGCTGGAGTTACTTCAGCTGAATTTTCCTCACTGTCAACCTGGAAACATCACGGGGCAGCTGCTAAATGGGCACTTCCTCCGTTCTGCCCAGCTAATAGCGGGGTGAACAATAGAAGCAGGGAGAGACCCTTTCCCTTCGGCAGCTGTTGTGGAAAGCTGAGGCTGAGGGAGGGCTGCTTTTCCGTCCAGGAGCGCCGGGAGCAGGCACGGCTGGGACTGCACTGCCATGTGTGGCCCCGGTGCCGCCGCGCCGTCGGGAACCACGCGGAGCAGCGCCGGGTTCGCACGAGCTGCCCAGGCCCGCGGCTGCCTAGGCCGCCTCGCTGAGCGATACCCCGTCTCTCCCTCCTGGCTGAACTGGTTACATCGGTCCCGGGTTAGACTAGCCTGTGGGCACAGGTGTATGCGTGTACGCGGGGATGCAGCTGCGCGTGCGTTCCTTAACTTGAAGTAGAAATTCAGTTCATCATACAATAAAATAACCACTAAGAGGGAGAAAGGAGCAGTCTTGGACAGGGACACGGTGCAGGAAACATTAGGGATGATCATCAAAATACTTATAGTTCTTAGCACTGCGCCCACCTGAGGAAAACTTGCGCGGTGTCTCTGTTTTCCCTCTAGCGAGCACATTGACACAGAGAATTCCACCAACTCCGCTGTTTCATTTTTTTTCTCTTTTTTTTAAAACATCTGCCGTTGCCAGAAAGAGCCAAGAGTGCAGGCAATTAAATGAAAAACGGCAGAAAATATTTCTTAAAATAACCGTTAAATTCAAGGACAAAAATCTGGGCCCGGAGGCACAGAGCCAAGAACAAAGCCTCTTTAAATAGACGCTAAGCAGGGAAGGGCTCATTTACAAAGGAACACAGTGCCCTACAAAAGGAATTCCTGGCACATCTCTTGCCATCCTCAGGCAAACTTGGACATGTGGCACGGCTAGGAGCTTTGGGAGCCTGGGAAAAAAGGAAGCAATTTCCAAACATTCAGGAATCTGGAAAGCAGGCGTGGTTCAAAGCAGTGTCGATAACCAGAGCGCAGTACGGTACCCTTCTCGTTGAATGGTGTGTGCCAAGCCAGCAGGTAGTTATCCGGCTTTAGCTCCCTGCAGCCCTCAATGGTGGCAGGGTCTGGCCGTCTGCCGGGGAGCTTGTCGAGGGCCTCCACGTAGCGTTTCACCAGCTCACGGTACAGGTCTTCTAAGCACCAGTAATCTGCTCGGGAGCGGGAAGGAGAGGTTGTCAGGCAGGGAGAAAGGAGGAGCGAGCATTGAAAACAAACAGAAAGGCTGGCTATGCATTTAGTATGCAGCCCTATTTCCAGTTCTGAGGTATTCCCGTTTTCCGCTCCAATATATTTGAAGACATGTTCCTGATATCACTGTAAACACTTTCACATAAACCCTGGGAACTGGCAAGAAAGAGCATTCCTGCCTCTCTGTTCCTATTTTCCTCCCCTTCCCTTTCACTTTAAGCTCCTTCAGCCTAAAGCATGAGGACGGGCTGTTCTCCACTGGGGAATGCCTGGGGGCTCTGCGCAGACCCCGGCTGCAGAGAAGCTTTGCAGGGGGTCTGAGTGCGAGGGGAGCGCGCCGCCGTGGTGGGCGCCAGGCACGTGGGCGCAGCCAGCGGTGCCCGGCTCGGTGTGGGCCCCCTCGCCCGTCTGCGGGCACGATTCCAGGCTAGGAATGAGTCACTGCTGGAGGGCTGCGGAATTATCTTAATGAGATGTGTGCATCAAAGCAAGTTAGCGAGCTTAATTTTTGATCCTGCGTTTTATGTTTGCTTAAAATTGTGAGGTCGTCTATGCAGGGGCATGCCGGTACAGTAATCAGGACAGAGAGTTTTTATATAAACCATTATAAACGTTAGTAACAGTAGTAAATTCTTACACGCTGTGGTATTAGCAGCAGGTAATTTTCCTGGAATATGTTCATTAACATTGATTTCTTCAACTGAGGTCTACAGTCTTTTACAGGGTGCCTTTCCTGTGCTAAACACCCATTTTCCCCTCAGTATAACTGCTTGTTTAATCTACTATTTATAATATTGAGGTTGAAGAGTCCTGCCCTCAGTTCTCATGGAGCAAAGGTTTCTGCTGACTTTTATTGCAATTATGCAAATTGAGAACCAAGGCTGTTGGCAGGATTTGTCCACTTATGTGTTTCCAGTGAACTCAGAGAAACTCTATTGAC
Organism: Eudromia elegans; assembly: GCA_003342815.1. Taxonomy (NCBI): domain Eukaryota; kingdom Metazoa; phylum Chordata; class Aves; order Tinamiformes; family Tinamidae; genus Eudromia; species Eudromia elegans. The sequence goes on from PTEX01000059.1 coordinate 654,344, forward strand.
TGGCAAATCCAACGACACAGTAGGGAAAGTTCTTCTAAAAGTATCTTCAATCATTTTACCAGAGGCTGAGGATTTACTGAGATCCATAGAACAGGTTTAGTGTTAGACAAAATTGGGGCATCCATAACCGTGAACCACTTCTAAATGCCATTTATGTAAAGGGAAAAAAGTGAAGAGATCAATGAAAACACCAAGATTTCCCTCCTTCCACTTTAAAAAAAAAAAAAGACCATCTTATCAAATACCCTAGCTGTACTACACAAAATCCCTGAGGAACAAGATACTTAGAGCGACCGACTTTTCAGATTTAAAAATAAGGAGTCATTTTATCTGGATTTGAGCCAAGAGCAGGAGTTTATTACGTGGCAGCTCCTGTAGAAATATTATCTCAAAGTCAGAGGCATTTTGGTTGCTAACACTTGAGAACTGTCTGGACCCACCACAACTCCTGTATCATGGTCAGGCTGGCCAATAAGGCAAATTCTTTTGAAACAAAAGGTTTCTTTTGTTTGAGTCAGAAAGGATTTCCTGACCACGGTGATAGTTCCTCGCCTTTGATGATGTTAAGTGTTTGCTCGTGGACAAATCCTTGGCGGGAGCAGGTATTTCGTTTATCCTTTGTTCGTGGGTCAAACCTCCACCTTGGACTGCTGTTTAACCTGGGGGGAGCTCAGCAGAGCTAGAGTGGAAGCTCAGCCTCCTTGCAAGGCCATGGCCACTGCTGCCCCGGCCTTGGGCATCCTTGGGCCTCTCCTGCTCAGCCAGGGCAGGGCTGTCCTGAATCAGCTCCCAAGATCAGACTTGCTGCAACCTTCATCACCAACCCTCCGCCATGGGCTCATCGGCTTCCCTGGCCTCGGGCTGGGAGCAATCTCGAGGGCAGCACCCAGGCGCTTTGGGAGGCTTGCACAGATTTCTCATCTTGCAGAGCGCTTGCTCCAGGTGGATATTCTGAGGGATATCAGCTGGGGGGCTGAGTGTGCAAAGAAAACACCCCCTTGAATGACTTTAGTGACTGACGTCCGATTCTCTGCACTTTGGATGAATAGATGTAAATAAAACCACCCATAGGGAATTGCTAAAAGATAAATAAAACAGGATTTTAAACAGAGATGATGGTCTGACACAGTCTTATTTGCTTGTTGTTTTGGGAAACACTAAAGAGAAAGAAGAGCTCTTATCTTGCTTTGGTAAGTCAGCACTTCCCTGCACGGCCTTCGGCCCCTCCCTCAGTGCTCTGCCCACGTGGATATCCCACAACTGAGGCGACCGGGTGTTGTCACCCCGTGCTCCTTCCGCAGGATATGGGGACAAATGGGGCACTCGAGAGGGCCAATCTCCCAGGATGCGAAATGCCCTTGAATGTCCCTCTCTCTCTATCTGCAAGAGGGGTCCCAGCAGCAGGTACATCTACCTGCGATACCCTGTTCCAAGTAACAGCAATGAGGAACAGGACATTTTGGCTGATTATGCCTGCCGCCTTCTTTGTTTGGCTCCAGATTTCCAACATGTTTTTAAGGACCTTCCAGCTCCTTCTTTCTGTCGGCACCGCACGTGTGCGCTCCGCACGGGAGCCGCTGCCGTGGAGCCGTGGGGACGGCAGCCTTTCCCGTCGCTGCCCACGCCACGTTTCCCCTCGGCCTTCGGGGATCCTGCACACGCACCGAGCCGTGCCCGGGCCTGGTGGGGTTTTTGCATCTAGTTTGCCACGAGGAAACGTTGTTGGAGGCGAGAGCAGCTCTGCTTTCCCTTGGGAAGCGGATGAGAGGAGCTGCTGTCGTGTCTTCGGGAACGTTGCTGTGCAATGACTGTTTCTTGCTAAAAGTTCCCGCTAGAGCTTTTTGCTCTTTCACCAGCCCGTGAGAGGACCTTTTTATAAAGACTGTCCAAAGAGGAGAGAGAAATGAGAGTACAGGAGCAACACAGTCAATATGAAACATAGTGAGCCTTTTTTTTTTCTTTAAGGAACAACTGTGCTCCTGCTGTATTTAAGAAGCAAGATTTATTATTATAGTCTTACTTAGCTTGATTACTCTGAAGGCACAGATTTATGGAGTTCAACAAGCAGAAAACATATGATATGTGTTTAATCATAGCCTATATTCAGAAATATGTTAGTCATCTTTTCTCTTGATAGGCTGACATCTTGCCCTTATCTTTAGTGTATTAGCTAGCCCTTAAACCATTGGTTAGCTAATAGCCAAGCATGAAGTGTCTAGCGCTCTCCAGCTGATCTCCACCTACTAAATTTAGTAGCAGATGGATAAGGCAGGGCAACAGAAGCACAAGTGAAACTCCATTGACTTGGCAATACTCACTACATTGTAAGTTTTTGTTATTGTTGGCTATCTAGCATCATAAGAGTTAAGCAAAATAAGGAATGTTTTTAATAGGGATAAAAAGGTTGATTCATCTTGAAATGAGAAAGTGTTACTCTGTGGTTAGTGTCTTCTTGTGTACTTTTTTGATGAGAGGCTTGATAGTCTCAGAAAGCCTCGGTTCTATTGGTAGTGTCAATACAAAAATCATGGCAAAAGTTATTACTGTCTTGAGAAAAAAACAAATGTGGTCTTTCAAACTCCTGCAGTTTCAGAAGACACATGCTAATAACATTCACTATTTTGACATACTTTACTATAAAACATCACCTGTGTCTGAACTAAAGACACAGAATTCTCCTCATAAAGAAAACTGCCTTTCCTGGCTTTGCAGGTGCAACCCTCTGTCTGGAACCTCGCAAAGACAAGATAGTCTTAATGATTTTAGCCTGAAAGAGATGCTAAGGCAACTCTATGCCAACCTGAAGCTCTGAACACAAACATGTTAAAAATACACCTAGAACTAATCTTATGTTTTATAGAAGAATTTTAGATGGATTTATTTCCCTAGGACATGCTATTCCCTGGAGTACAGCATGGAGATAATCTATTTTGCTTGTTTAAAATTATGCTGGACATTCAATATTTTAATCTTGAGACCTGCAGCAAACACAAGGAGAGCCACTCCACACTCTGGAGATGAAATCTCCTCAGTTTGCACAAGCGGCACAAGATCGTGCCCCTCTAGACGATGCTGTCGTGCACGTAGGCAGCGTGTGGGAACCCAGCACGGTCTCTCGTTACTCCCACGGCACTCTGGCTTGCTTCGGTGGCTCTAGCAGCCCTGCAGCTACACCCCGTCCGAATCGCCCTCGCTCGCCCATTGTCACCTACCTGTGACAACGGCCTCTGCCGTAGCCATGTGCATGAGGGTGTTGTCGCTCACTGGCCATTTGTCCGGAGAGAGCACCAGGTTCTCCAGCCCTCCTATTTCCTTCAGCTCCTGCTGGATCTTGGCACCTAAAGCGTTGTTTTCTCGGGAGAAATTTCGATAACCAAGAGCATCCCCTACCCCTGCCAGGACAAGCGCAGCCTTAAATTTCTCCATCCCCGAGACACTTTCCACTCTCCGTGCGGAACGACCGCTGGATGTCGATCCTTCTTTGTTCCTTCGCCTTCAGCTCAGCCCCGCTGACACTTTATATCAGCCATTGTGTCACCACGGAGCGAGCGCTCGCTCTATAAGGCAAGGGCTTCCTTTTCTGGCTCTGCAGATGCCGTCTCCCGCCTGGGACCCAATGGAGAGGAAATCTTTCATAAGCCGGGGGTTTTGTTCAGTGAGCCCGCAGGAGCGTGAAGCCCGCAGAGGGAAGTGCAAAAGCACATCACTTCTGCAAGCACCCCGCGTAAAGCGCGCCAGCGAACACTTAGCCCGAACCAGCATTGGTAACTCTACACCCACAAAAACAGATGCCTCCACAGGGGTGTTTATTTATTCAATAACTTGTAAATTAAGATATTTCCCTTCACTTTTCTGAGAGGGTAGAGTCAGCCGCCCTTTTGGGGACTCCTCAAGAAACTGAAAACAGTGATATGTGATAAAAGACATTTGCAATCTTAGTAAATACTGGGCTGATGGGCTGCATGGTAAGAACCTAGTAAAATGCAGTAAACCTCTCACATTTCTAGCTATGCCCTGTGGCAATATTGTGTCAGCTGGAGGCTCAGACAGGCTTGTAACTGTCTTTGGAGCAGTGACCCAGAAACCTATGTGATTCCAGGACAACACAACATTCTTGCTCTGTTCGACCTATAACAAAAATACCTTATTAAATCATTGCGCTCCCAGATAAACATTGAACAAAATACCAACTTAGATCTTGCATCTCCTTGCTGTCTGGCAAACAATGATGTTTTCCTAAACCAGAGCTCCAGCACTGAATTGACTCTTCAATTTGGCTTTAAAAGATGTGTTTAAATGGCAGCCCGTGAATCTAGCAAAGCTCACGTATGGAGGAGTCTTAGCTGGAATGACAATGCAGAGTTTTATCAGTACCGTCCTTTCAGACTTGGTATCCTAGAGATTATTTGCTTCTTCTCCCATTACAGTTTTTCTGCTCTGTCATTCAATGCCAGAAGGGCCTGTGCAGTCCCACAGCCTTTTAAACATGTTTTGTCTACAGACCTGTCACAGTGAGGGCTCAACCTCTTCCTCCAGGGAGACCTTTTGAGATAGACCCATACTGTGCCTCCAAGGCACCGTTCATGCTATCCTAAAGAATCAAGATTACTACTTCACAGGTGGAAATACAAATACAATATAAACCTACCTAGATATTGATTGGCGTGACTGTAGTTTTGATGAAGGACAGCTAGGAAAGGTGTTGTTTTTCCTTGACCTTTGTCACAAAGAAATGCTGGTTGCCATTTGGATGGAAGAGGCCAGCAGTATAAAAGACATTTTACTAACATCACCCAAAATGGTAAGCAGCTAATTGCATAACTACATAATTTATGCATATGAAATAACTTTACAAAAAGAACACAGGAATGAAAGAGAAGCATCATCATCATCATCCTGCTGCAGTATAAGAGGTTAGATGCAAAATTGGAAAAAATAGCCTCTGATTTGTACACCCCTGTTCTATTGATTGGTCATTGGTTAACAGCAGTGCTGAGACCCAGGAACAGGGCCCTCACTGCCGGCAACAAAGACCTCTGAAGTGAAAGAGCGGCCCAAAGTGGCCGTTGTGCCTTAGGACGCCAGCAGGAGCAGAGGATGCAGAGGCCGCGCTGGGACCAGAGGCAGCGTGGAGCCGAGTGCCCGCAGTGTGGATGCGGCCACGACGCTCTAGAGGGGACCGGCCACGCGCTGTGCGGAGATCCCAGAGCTCCCAGCCCAGAACTGAGGCACTGCAGCAGCACAGAGGCGACTGTAAACGTCCAGCTCAGAGCGGAGCGCTGCGCCCCGAGCAGCTTGCCCAGACCCCACCAGGCAAATGCTCGTGTGCTGATTCCACGCCACTGCAGAGGGAACTCGGCCCTCCTTACTTTATATACAGCCTGTGTAACGCGGGCAGTTTATCAAGTATAAATACAAGCCAAAAGGATTCCAATAAGTATTGTCACTTATTAATCCAAAGGCCTTTAAACTGCCCATAGTCCCTTCTGGAAAAGAGGTAAGCATTGTACCCACTTGTCTGAAACTTGGAGTCCGTGCTCATGACTGAAAACACAGCTATAGCTGCAGATCCTGCTGCCTGTTATAACCAAAGAGAGCCTCGATTTCTAGGTGTCATCCTGACATAATTCCACCTAGCGCATCGATACAAAGGTTAGAGAATGACCGATTTCTTGAAAAATAATTCAATATAAAAGAAGGAGAGAGGGGAAGAGAGTTTTCCTGGCTGTGAAAGGGTAGTCGTCCTTCGTTTCAGAAACTTGTGTCTTTTGATGTCCCAGACGGGGCTGTCCATGGTCGAGCAAAGCAACCAATGGCTGCAAGGAGAGAGGCTCCTGCCGCTCGAGTCTCAGCACCAGCCACTGTCGCTGCCACAGGAGAGGGCCGACCCGGGTGACACCCAAGCGCCTGGTGTGGGTGGCAGAACAGGAGTCAAGGCATCTTCACAGAGACAGATCGTTTCATTGCTGTCTGCTCACGCCGCAGGATACTCAGGTGCCTTCGTGCTCCTTAAAGAAGGGAACCACTTGAACCGCCAGCCTGGATGTTGATTCACGCTTTCAGGCAAAAAAAAAGACAAAAATGGGCAGCGTATGCATACCTTGGAAGGTCTCTCTGCGCAGGCATCTCTATATGCTGCTTCTCACCCAGCCTGCAGGTCAGGCCTGAGCAGAGCTTTCCCTGCAGTCAGGCTCCTTGTCTCCCGTACGAGCTAATAACACACGCTGCAGTTAGCTTGGTTGCTGGCAGGTAGCTGTAACAGGCCCAGCACTGCACGTAAACACAGCAAGCTTTCCAAGAAGGTAAAGATGGCACAGATAAGCAAACAGACATACATTTATTTTAAGCATAATTGCCAAAAAAACATGTGTTACATCCGTGTCATCTTCTGATGGATGGAATAAAGCAAGAATCTAATAAATTGACTGGGAAACAGAAATAAACCCCAGCCTTTACAAGGCTTCCAAAGCACAAAGCTGACAAAGCGCACAGACAGCCCACATGACTGACTCCAATCTTTCACATTGGAAGCTCATTTATTCCTTTTCAATTGCCACAAGGTTTACACGTGCACAGCGTACTCAGCAGCAAATTTCCCAGGTGCATTGTGTGAGGGGAGGCCTATAGGTTGACTCTGCTTGGCACCGCATACATGATAAATCACATTTCAGTTTAGAACTGGCAAATATACGCCCCATGGCTCAGTTTCAAATGCTCTTAAGAAGTAAAACCAAACCACTCGGCATCAACTCAAAAATATATATACAGCAGATCTAAGAACTAACACTGTACGCATTGGAAAGAAATCTAGTTGACCATTTCCATACCAGGTATGATTATAAATTGTTAAGCCTAAGTCTTACCACTAGATCAGCTTACCTAAAAGCAGGGTCACAGTCCCCTGTGAAGTGAGGGGATGGCAGCAAGGGTTAAAATGCATATGGAAGTCATTGCTCAAAAACAGGTTAATTACCTTTACACGTATAATTGTTCAAGCTTGGAAATGTTATTCCATACTCTTGCTTATGGGAATGTAAAATGCAGAGGTGGTTTTCACTGGGTAGACTGGGAATAGTATGGCTGATTGGGAGCATCTTGTGTCTTAGGAATATTTTGGCCATTCTTCCTCTATTGGAAGGTGCCTTTCACGAAGGATCCTCATAAAAACAAGGCCAAAGAGTAAGGGAATAAATCTATGTGTATAGAAAAACTATCACAAGTGCTTCCTCCTCATGTTAGCATGGACTGTGTCAAAACCCTCAACACACATGGAAGATCCTGCTGTGCTCTAGGTCCTCAGGAAGTCCTTCCTCATGAGGGAGGGAGATGAAGCAAATGAAGAAGACAGAGAAAAAAGTCTTTTGAATAATTTGTTGCTTTTAAAGGTAAAAAGGGTCATTATTGGCTTGCTTTGAGTGAGTTTGCAGCAGGAAAAACTGTTTTGTAAGCTCTAATGTTATGAAAACTACTTAGCTATATCACAGAGCAATAGACTAAATGACGTCTGCTCAGTTATAATATACATATGCATTTTAAGTCACTGGTGTCTGAAAAACAAACAGTCTATTGCTTTTAACTGTATAAATGCAGCTGATGTTTTCGGATGTTACAGATTTATTCTCCAAAGCCTACAGGAAAGATATGAAAATTATTTGTTCTGGTTGGGGAAGAATAGGGAAATAGAATGCAAAAATAAATAAATAAAAAAAACAGAAAAGCATTATTCTGTTTCTATTATCTGAATTGGCTTCTTTAGGCAGGCTGAACTAACATACATCTAAAGAGAAGCAGCTAAGTAATAATCTTTGTTACTGTTACATACTAACTCCCTACCCAGAAAGGAGACAGGTATCTAAAGACTGAGACACTGACATCTAGTGGCTTGCCATGCAAGACATGACATTTCTACATTCTCCTTGGAGGGAAAAACAGACTATTCATAAATCTCTCGTGGTTATTTGTAACTTACTTTCTATGTCACTATTCACAGAAAGTTTGCTAATTTATTCAAGTGCAGGCTCTATCCTCACCCTACTTTTTAGCATCATGCACTACTGAAATTCTCTCACGTGGGAGAGAGAATGAAAGTATTTCTGGACTTGGTCTGTTCATTCGGCCTTGTCGGCTGCACTGACATAAAAGCTGATAGCATATATGACACTCTAAATATTAGAGTTTAGAAAAACCATATAAGTTCTTATATCTTCACAATTATGAAATAAAATAATATCCTGGCATCAAATACTTAAATTATCTGATATGTTATTCAAAAAGGTATGTTACTTAATGCACTATCATTTCCCAAGTTCTTGCAACAATTCAGCTCTGATTAGAGAAAAATATATTAATGCTAGCTGTACGTACTCATTAACAACTCTTGCTTTAGCAAACTCTTGCAGCGGCCAAGACAGACTCATTTTGATGAGGTAGTGTTTAAAACAGCCCTGTCTGAAAATATATTCAGTCGTTTCTGGTAGAACTTCCTTGTGCTTAAGTGTTGAAAAACACTGTTAAGAAGGAAGTAATTGACCTCGGCATGCTTTATATTAGATAGCTGATAGAACAGGAGAAAGAAATGGCTGAATGAAATCACATTTAGTGTAAAATGATCCAATAGTGCACCCATATACTATTTTTTTAAATGTTACTGAATAATTCTATTGCAAAAACATCCGGAGGCTGACACTAGTAATGTAAACTCTCCTTACCTCTTGCTGATTCTCTAAAGCAGGAGCTAACTCTGCTTTTAATACATCTTTGGGCTTATTCATGTTTACTTTTGTGGGACATGTTAGGTATTACACTCATAACATTACATTTAACTGGAATTTATGATATGTTTCAGGCTATTATTAAGTCTAAAAAAATAAATCACATAAAATAATAATTTAAAAAAAATAAGCAAAATATATAATTGAAGACCAATTGAATATGATAATCAAACATGAATTATAAAAGCACCTTTGGCTAAGGTCTACTTTAAAATGGTTGTTAAAATAGCAGTTGGATTTGCAACATAATTAGGGCAGCAGTCCTTCCTCAGCAGTGCTGCTGTAACATGTCCAAGACCTTCATGAATATAACAACGAGGATGTTAATCTTAAAGGGGGAGAAAAGAAGCTAGATGTCATCTGTCTGTACATCTAAGAGCTTAAAAATATAAATTTAAAATTTCAGCAATAAGTAAAAAAAAAGTCTTTCTTATTACAATTCTGTATTAGGGCAGATGCACAGAGCTAACTTTTATAAAAATACAACATACTGCATAGGTTTTATTCAGAGATTTAATTTATATACCACAAATACTGCTTTTCATATAAGTACAATATAATACAATTTTATTCATGTAACTTGCTGGTGTTCACTTTGGATCATGAACTGAATGGCATGCTGTGCTGTCAAAACTTTAATAAAATGGCCTCTAGTTAAACTTCTCCAAAGTATAAAATCATGCAAAATCTACATCCTATATGATACAACCAGTACAATAATTGAAGCCAATAGCCTACAAACAGCCTGGACTATCTTCTGAGTGTGTTCTTGAGGTGTCCACAAGTCAGCCATCATTTTCTTTAGGCAGAAAGGAGGAATTTCAGTCTCATCATGACCACTGAAACCAGCAACATTGTGCACAGTTATTGGCCAACAAATCTTCGATACCTAATGCAGTTCAGACTGCATATGTAGTCCATTCTGATGAGTCTGGGGTTAGGAAGTTTTACGCTTTCCTCCTGTGACTACTGGTCGTGCATATTCCACAAAATCATCTATAAGGACAGGCCATGCTCCTGAAGAGAAGTCAAGCAATTTAGAAAAGAATACATTATTATTAACAATAAGTTATTTTATTCTTAAAATTGTAGCTTACTTCAATATTTCTAACATAGCCTAACATGTTTAAAACACATGACTTCATGGACACTTGATAAAGTACCTAGCTAGTAACCCAGAACATTTAAATCTCTTCCAGCAACACTTCTTAGTACAAATCAAATATATTCAAAGCATAATCTACACTAACAAGTTTAAAATGGGCTGAGAACAAAATCATGGCATTCCTGTTAAAGTCATTGATAATTTGAAAAATATTTCTGTACACATTCTTTCCAAAGCAGGATTAGCGGCAGAGTGCAAGCTGCATTTAGGTTAGTAAAAATATGCTTTGGTTGACATTCTTGCAAGTAGCAGAATGATATATAGCCTTGCTGTTAGCAATACTTCTGACCTGAAGCACAGTTTAATGGGGACTTCTGTAGTGTAACAGATTGAAGGAACATGTGCTATATAATGGCTTGACAATACCTTTAGTTTTATTGACATTATTAAAGGAAACTTGGCTAGCCAACTTCATGTTAACTTTTTTGTAATAAGTACGACACTCTACTTGCAGCTACACCTTCACAGGTAAACAAATTAATATATCAAGTAATAGTAGCTCTGTTGCTGATTTAGAACAAAATTGTAATTCTGCTATAACAATGTTTGAAAAGTTACTCAAGTAATCGTTACCTTCTTCATCATAGTTGGACATATCATCTGCAATCATATTTCCAAAGTCTAATAGAAGATTCCATGTATCTTTTGGGATTGATCTTTTATGATGCTCCTATAAAGGAAGAAAATGGTACTGTTGAGTATTAAGTACTTTCAGTTTTCCGAATAATATTTTATACTTTTTTCTTGCTAAAGTTGAGCGTAACCCATCACCTCAGCCTCTCTGATCAACTGTTACCTCCATCAGAGCTTAGTATCTCTTTTTGCTCCATTCCTCCTCTCTCTAGCATCTTCCCAATCAATTCTATTCACCATTCCCACATCCTGGCCCAATTTCAGGCATCCTCCTTCTGCATCGCCCCTTTCACACATTCGTTTTCATTTGGGCCAGTTTAAGCAGACTCCGGACAGTCTTATTCCTACTCAGCTTTCTCTGAGCTTTCAGCATCAGCCTTTCCAGCCTCTCTTGCAGCCTTGTTCACAGCTGCTGCCTCCTGCTCCCCTCCTCTGTGCTGGCACTGACTCGGCCAGCTGGGCCAGGTGGTGACAGCCCCCCTTCCTCAACCTCTTCTGCCATCCGCATGGTCCCACAGGACCTCCTGAGCCTCTTGTGGCATTGGCTGATCTCTTGGGAACACATATGATTAGTGCATAGGAAAGTACTCATTTATTTTTGTCCTCAAATTGTTTTCTAGTAGTTTAGCAAAAAGAATCAGCTCAGAGTGAGACAGACTTCTTTTGGCAATAATACTCCGATATATTCAGGAGAATTAACTTTTCAAGAAATCCAGTAAAAACTTCATCAAAACCAGGTTGTTGTCCAGTACAGCATAAAACATACATCTCTGGCATAACCCAAGCATTATTATCTTGACTGAAAAATATCACAGGCAAATACATCTTTCGAAAACTTAAAAACAGGAAAAAAAACCCCCACACCTAAAGATTCCTAGCTTGCTACTTCCTTAGGTTAATTGGTTTTTGATTTAAATGTTTCTTAGGAAATAAATATACTACATGCAAGTTTTTAAGTTAAATATTCACAGCAAAGACAAACATGTTTTATACCAGTTTCTATACAATAGGGCTTGAATTAAAGACTTGCAAAGCTGTTTGCCATATTATATAGTCAAATCAGGAGAAGGGAAGCATTAAGCTTTTCCTAGAAATCTTAGTATTTGAAGTCTTTTCACAAGTTCTTTCGGTGAAACTAACATATACAATAGTGAATAAAATACGCTATCTAAAAAACCTCACTGGTTTAGAAGACAACTTATAAGAAAATGTTCTAAAACATATATACTTTGCCTATTATGCATTAGGTCTTATGGAATAAAACATAGAAAGATTTTTCGTTCTCTTAAACTACATAGAAAAAGTTAAATAAAAAAAATGCAAAAAATGCAAAAGAAGAAACGTGGATGAATGAATTTGTTCTTTAGCGAGAATATTTTGTGATTTCTAAAGTTTAATTTATGCACCTTTATTCAACTGCCTACAGACTTGTACTGATAATAGAAAACCATTAAGATTAGCTCTGAACTATTATCTAAAAAATGAGTCAAAATAATTACTCAGACAAGAACTTTCACTCAAAATTAAAAGTCTCTCAGTGTTAAGTCAGTCATAACAGAACTGGCATTTCAAGAACACTACGTCTATGCACTCACACTGCACAGAGCAGAGCACGGCAAAGTTCATGGCTGACAACAAGCACAACTGTCTGAGAACGAAGACATCGTAGGTTCAGACTACAATTACGCCTTCATTCCAGGCAGAAACTTTCATGAGGAGGAGACTGCGCTGTTGCCTTGATGCATCTTTTTGCTTTATTCTCAATTAAGCAATTATACAAAGAGGAGTTAATCTGGCTTGATTTAAGATCATATTGATTTTTAAAAATTTTTGCCTCCTTTTAGAAAAGTAAGTTTTCAAACATCCTGCCTTTTTCTTTCCTGTAAGCAGCAGCTACACAAGCTAGAGTACTGTGGACGAAGATATTCAGGAGGAAATGTACTTACCAGCAAAAATTTATTCCAAAGATCTAGAAATTTAAACCTTCCTGATAAGACTAAATTCCAATAAGCAATAGCCATTTCTAGATCTGTAAGAAAAAGCAACACAAATAGTCTATGTATTAAAACTGTTGCGGTTACACAGTAAATGCTTTATCTAGTATATTGTGATATAAATGAAAAATATTCTCTTTAAATCATTATGAATAACTGCTATTCTGTAGGCACTGACTCAGAAAGGAAGAAGATAAGTAGTAACATTAAAAACTGCATATAGAATATTATAATTGTAACTATTAAAAAACTTATTGTTGCCATCCAGCAGTGCAGGATTTAAGTTACTTTTAATCCATAGAAACAGAACACAGTAATTACCAGTAACTCTGGCTGCAAGAAACACACAAAGCAGACCAACATGGAAAACATCAATAGAAAGCCTAAACATTCAAATTTGGAAGTGCCAATTCCTTTCGTTTATATATAAACTGGACTTCAAGAGGATTTTGAATAAAGGGGAGGTGGGAGGAAGATTTGCCCAGAGCACGATAATTCTACAGCATCGTTTACAGCAAAGCAAATTTTATTTTCCAGAATCATTTACCAGAGAAAATACTTCTATCCAAAACTGCAAATGTGAGTTCAGGAGAGAAGGTTTATTCTACACCATCACCAGGCATATAAGAGCAGAGTTTTTGTATGCCAGCAGCAGGCTGCAGACATGCTACATGTTCAAGCGGAAGAACATGGGCAATATGAGGCATGGCATAAGTGGAAAACTGTTCTTTTAAGACCTGCTTTCATTCTCAGCAACACAAAATGCCCACTTGTTTCTGACCCAGGTCCCACAGATAGCAGTGCTAAATATATGCATGCTGCTGTGCAACCACACATAAAAAAAAGCACAGCTTTTCTTAAATCACAAATTGATTTTACTGTTTGCTTCTCCTGTAAAATAGATATACACAAAGTGTGAAAACTTAGTAGAAAGCATTGGCATAGTATACCAAAGAGAAGCCTGACTTCCTCCTAAAGGAAAGGAACACAGTATCTGGAATTCAACTTGTCACCTTACAAATCAAAAGCCAGTGTTTCACCTCAAAACAAGCTGCAAGTCTGAAAGCTCCAGACTTCAACACAGTCAGCTCCCTAGCATCTCTATAATAAGGGGCTAGGGCCCAGACAACAGTTGCAAATACTGCAACAGTTAAGAAGAAGATGACAGAGATTTGGTACACATACACAATTATATGACAACTTGTGGGTTTTATTTTTTTTCCACCGTAATCGGAGTGCCTTTCAACACAGAATATACTTTCTGCCCCAATAAACTTTTTCAGCTCTTGCTGGCTTTGCCACCACCTATTCATAATAATTTCTCACAGAAAATAAGCAGAACAAGTCTGTTTATTTCCTGCTTAGATATACAGATTTTAACTCTTGGCAGTCATCTCAAGTGAAAAGCAAAAGAAATTGGATGGGAGAAACTCAAAGAATCTTAAGGACTTCTCAACTTCTCTATGAAGTAACTGGCTTTGGCCCCATTTATTCAGGTTTTGTTATGAAAGTCAATCTTCCCAAGCCAACCTTGTGAATTTATCATACGACAACATTTAGTAAAACTTACCTCTTCAAAGTGCATTTATGGCAAGAAAATTTTTATACTTTAAATATTCCTTGGAAAAAGGAAGATCAAGCATGTACAAAGAAGCAAAGACAGATGAAGGTGCCATAAAAAGTTAAAAGGGAAAGAAAAGGCAACACTTCCTCAACTCATTTCCCTTACTCTCCAAATATTTCACTATCATTAGCTATCAAATGTTGCACTTCATGTAGGCCCTTCTGTATAATGCCTTGACAATATACATTGTTATTACACGCTGGAACAAAGCTTCATTTTCTAGATATCCAGAAAAACAGTTAAGTTGTACATGCCTACAGCATCCACAGAGCTTTCCATAACAACCCTCTTAAAATTAGGTATGTAGCATTTAAACAATATTAAAATAGAAATTTTAATTTACATATACAGTAGCTAGAACTAGAGTTCTACGAGAAGGGGAATGCAAGTATAATACTTCAAAAGAGCTTCTTACACTTCTGAATTATTTCAAGAATCAGCTTTTCCCAATCAGAAGCAAAATATTTTGCATGTAGCATGATCTTCTCTAAAACATTAAGACTTCATTCTGAAGTTATGTTAAAACATAACTCTTTCCCTGATTGAAGAGAATTTGAAGTGGCAATAAATCTCTCTCACACTGATTGTACTAATCTGATGTTTTTATCAGACAGCCTTCAGCTACTTTTAAGGTTTAATCAGTGCTCATTTTGTTAACGTTTTCACTTATTTTAATTTGTCACTCGACGAGACTCTTGTATAGGAGAAGAGAGGGAGGAGAAAAAAAAAAAAAAAAAGACCCCCAGCGATAAGAGTTCCTGGTCCTTTTGTTATGATTTTGAGCAATGGGAATGAAGTCAGTATACACAAGTCATCAAGAAAGTGAGAAAACAAAGATAAATCCTACCCTCTGGCCAATACCTGCCTATCTTTTGATTTATGAGGAACATGCAGTTAAGTTTATTTAGACCTGCTGTGCCAAAGCGGCACACTGAGACTGCAGCACTCGCATGTTATCTGCTTCTAGGGAAAGGTTTCCAGCTCTCTTGGATTGTCCTTCCAACAAAGCCCTTTGTGAAGTCATATTTGAAGCTACCAACACAACACAACTAACTCACATTACTGACAGAACCTGAAAGAAAAAAAGATCAAAAAACTCTGGTGTCCTAATGAGTATTTTTTAAAACTTTATAAGAATATTAACCATATCTGCCTTTCTAGCTCCTAGTTAGCCATGTTGACTAAGTTCTTTATGTCATGACACTCTACCATGTTTTAGAGCTTAGAAACAAGACATTTATTTTAATTTCACCTTTTGAGATTTACTCATGGTCCACATACTGCCTTTTTCTTCCTATATTAATGTTTAGTCCTGAAAATATTGTAACGCTTCATATAAAACATCTGTATAAAGGACTCTGGGCAGTTGCTTAAGGTTCACTGGGGACTGGAACATCTCTTCTTTGAGGAGAAACTGAGAGAGCTGGGCCTGTTTAGCCCAGAAAAGAGAAGGCTGAGAGGGATCTTATCAGTGAGTACAAATACCCTAAGGGAGAGTGCTAAGAGGAAGAGGACAGACTCTTTTTAGTGGTGGCCAATGACAGGACAAGAAGCAACATATACAAAATAAAGCACAGGAAGTTCTGTCTGAATTTGAAGAGAAATTTCTTGCTTGTGAGGGTGACAGAGTACCAGAACAGACTGTCTGGAGAGGTTTTGCAGTCTCCTTATCTAGAGACACTCCAAACCTGCCTGGATGTGATCCTGTGCCATGTGCTCTAGGCGTCCATGCTTGAGCAGAGGGCTTGGACTAGATGATCTCCAAAGATTGCTTTTTTTTGTAACAGGAAGTATTATGCAGTATTCCCTGGTCCATTTACAAACACAAAACAAATCATTATAAACGAATGCAACTCAGAGTTTATAGGAACAATATCTCAGAGTTTGAAGTCTCCTCATTTGAGGTCTCTTCTCATCACTGCGCTAGTCCAAACTTACTCTACATTCTTGAAACAACAACAACAAAAAAGCAACAAACTCTCCTATTTCCAGAACATCATAAGAAAATAATCTGGACGAGTACAAGCCACAAATGTAGGTTATCATTCAATTCCCTTGTAGTAGTGTTTAGCCTGTGCAAGCTTCAGATGTTCTCTTTACAGTCATGTAATTTGCCCTAAGGTAGCATCCAGTTGATATTCTTTGATCTCTTTCCTATGGCTTCCTCACTGTCATCACAGGCAAAAAAAGTGTATTTTCAGAAAGCCAAAATACAAACCATATTGTGCAAATAATTTACTTAAAAAAAAAAAAAAACTGGACACCATGCAGAAACTGGTACAAGTGTGGAAATAGTCGAAACTGTCATGAATATATCTAAAGAACGGGACTATCACACTACCTGACCAACAAAGGACAAATGAATACTTGCAAGTTTCAATGAGTTACTTGATTCCTTGTGTCCTCCTCTCTCTGAATGATTTTTAGTCTTCTTTGGTCTCCAAATTACTAAGAACATGGACACAAAAATTAGTTCCTTTCTTAGAACATTTTTTTTCTAGATAGATAGTAAATACAATTCATGACACAGAGTAGCAAGAAAATACCATCAGGATTCAACCTGAACCCTTCACCAAATTGCTAAAAGTTTATATCTAAATAGCCTTTATCTGCAACTCTCCAAGGGGCAGAGGACAGGGAAGGGGAGATAAGGGGCACTATACAGACAATGAAAGTGACTCAATTCAGATTCCAGCTGAGCTGGACCCACTCATCCCTGCAAAGCCACAAGCTAATAGCTTCCCAGTGCTCTAGGCAAGGAGACATTTACTTATACAGCAACAGAGCTAAGTCCCTGCGGAACCTAAAGCACAGGGAAGCACATGGAGGCAGAGGATGCAGATCTTGGAGAAGCTCTGCAAGTATCTGACTGTAACTGCAGCTCAGCATCAGCTATGCTGAAGGAGTCTGAATCCATACAGAACCTTTTAGGCTTGTTATCCTGAGTGTCAGTTGGACAAAAAAAGGTAAATTGCCTCTGAATGACCTAGGCTCGGAAAAAGACAGTTAAGATTTGAGTGCAAGCTAGTGAATCTTGTAGACAGTATAAAAAAAATCATTCTCTGATAGAGCTAATCTACAGTTCAGATAAGCTACAATTTATGACTAAAAGCTGGCTGTATATACATTTCCCAAATACAAGTCAAACACGAGTCAGAGAATCAAAGTAGTACTACTAGGACTGATTTATGCCACGCTCTTGATGCTACTACAGACGTCATTTTCAACCATGGTACTCTGTGCTATACTAAGTTTTTCCAAATTGCTGGCCTTTTGAGAATGAAAGACAAAAAGTTAGTAAAAATAAAGCAAGGATTCTAAGCACAGACTCAGGCTACTGAAATACAATTCAGATATAACAGTCATAGATCTTTTTCATAAATAATCAGGAAATTCCATTATTGAATTTGGCTCTCCCTAACTAACTTCATCTACCCACTCTTACCTACAAATGGATCAGTCCAGTTCTTCATAAAAAGTGGAAGAAAATTTGGTAAATGGCTACCAAAGAGGAGAGAGAGGAGGGGAAAAAAAAAGAAAAAAGAAAAAAGGAAAAAAGCAGATCTCCTCCTACTGTTTGTCTGTCCCTTCAAAGAATCTTGAGATCTTACTATGATGGAAGCTAAAGTTGATGTTGCTTCGATTAAAAAGAGCACGTTATACTCATCTGCTCAAAGAAGATGCAATTTTCTTGAAGTCCACATACTGGATGCTAAGATAGTCACTCTCCTGGTCTTGAGGTATTTTTGATTCGATTCTGAATGCCCTCCTCATGTACCATTTCTTGCTTGATCCCAGGAAACTGGCAGAGAGAAGGAAGCACAACCTTTTGAGCCAGAGTAAAAGCAAAGGAACCACAAAGGAGTGCTGAAGGAGCAGATCTGTGTTTTGTTTCCACATTGAAAGTTGAAAATCACAAAAGAACATATTAATTTCTTCTTTTGTGCCAAAACAAACTGTGGTAAAGTCCTGAGGAGCATGATGATGTCTTCAATGTGTCTTGTCAGGCTCAGTGGGAGATCCATTAAGAGACAAAAGGAAGTTTGAACTAAGGTATTGTTTTCAGCAGGAACAGTGTCTTCAGAAATCTGAAACGCTCTGTATATACCATAACTAAAGGTCTACAATTCTATCTTTTAGTATAGCTATCATACAAGAGTTAGGATGCAGAATTTCACTAAGACTTCACTAGGAAAAGCTCAAACATAGAGTAGAGCATGAAACAAATCTCTCTATTACAACCTGGGAGTTATCACAATAGTCAGATATTATAGCAAGAACACAAGAGGACAGATTAAATAGACAAAATTATTATGTATAAATGTGGATCTTTCTCAAGGTCTCCTAACAAATTGGACTTTAATGCAAAAGCTCATTATCTCAAAATATAAACTAAGCACTTAGATACAGTCCAACATGTTTAAGTACTATGTCTTGGAAGCACTATGTACATGCAGCCACTGAGAAGGCACTGCTGTATTAAATCTTGTTATCAATTTTTCTTGAATTCTAGCCACTACTTGGGCAGGCAATAGTCTTAGAAGACATGATTATCAATCCTCTCTTAGGCAATAATCAGATTTATTCAATAAACAGTATCTGAAGGACTTTGGTCCTTCAGAAACAGTATCTGGGTCCTGAGTACTGTTAATTAGAAATTTGTTTCCTGTTAAAAGGAAAATAGAGCAGACCTTATGAAAGGTGCCTTTGCCACCTGCATCTTGCTACTTACATCACCTGGTACTACTCTCACTTCTTTAAAGAAACCATATTCCCTTTGAAGCACACTCACTGCAAATACTGAGCTAGTAAATAATGGAAATATTTGAGTTAGATGAGACCACAGAAACAAGAGCCCTGGAATTGTAAGGAGAGATCTTACCTAGTGTCACCACATGAACTGGAGAAAAGTGAATCCTACAAAAGAAAGAAATCCTTGGCAAAGGAGACCCTATTTCTGAGAATGAATAGCTGTGCCTAGCTTGGGGCATGAGAGAATAGAGGAAACTGAATTTATCAGTCTAATCATGTAAATATGAATTTCTTGCATTGGTTTTGAGAGGAAATATGGAATGAGAAGAAGTTAAAGAAGCAACGGAAGACACACTGTGCTTGAACACAAAAACAAACAAAAAAAAGTTTTTCTTCCCCCCCAAGATTTGTTCCAGAAAAACAAGTTTACTGAAAATTGACTGCAATTCTAGGAAGAACTTTTAGAAATTCTGTCTGAAAGCACTAACGTCCAAAGTAAAAGCATGGTGAAATACATCTCGATCTATTTTGGGAACTGACTGAAACCATCTCAAACTGTTAAAATCATCTTTGAGCCTCTGAGGATGTCAGATGAGATTCTACGAGATTGCATTTGAATGCAGCAGGGTTTTCTGTCAAACTGGAAGAACACAACAAAACTAGACCAGTTCTGTAGCCCAGTACACTGACTAACAAAGTCAGTAACTGAGATGATACAAAGAAAACTTAATCTGCAAATACTACAAGGCCTGGGAGAGCCTGAACCCTGGAGACAACAGGACTGGAATTCAAAGTTCTCTGGACAAATGCAAAGAAGAGTTGAATATATAGAAAACATTTTTTTAGAAAGAAGTGTAAAGCGTTGTTAGAAAACGGTAATTGCAGAAATAGGAGATGAGAATCAACTGTGTACACAGCAGTTCTGCAGAATTCCACAAATAAAGGATCATAAATTGTTGACAGTACCTGTATTACTAACATAAGCAAACAATACTGAGATAGAAAGCAAGGAGAGAAATACCTAAAACTCACAAAATATTTTCCTGCTACAGGACAAGAAAAAGATAGATAACTGGAGTGCAAAGGTTAAAAACAAATAAACCACCACATCAGAGACTGAAAAGGTAATATTTAGCAGAGTAGTTTATTTTACTCAGTCTAGAGACTAAGTAAAGACATAATATAGTTGCCAAATATGAAAAATTTTTTAGTAACTGTAAGGAAATGCACACCTATGTAATTTACTCTGGATACAAGTATCAAACTTAAAAAAAAAAAAAAATCAGAAATGGAGATTGAAGTTATAAGCTAGAAAAAGAAAAAAAAATAGGTGTGATCAAGCACATCTGTGTGACCAAGAGCACAGAAATAGACTAAGTATGAGATGTGTCATTGGAAGTTTCAGAGTACACTAAATGAAGGCAGTGGCTCCCAAACTTTTTCAGCCAGAGGACCACTACCAATTAGATCTTGATTTTTCCAGAAGAAAGCTACAGAAATGGTAAGCTAATCTATATTGCTAACATACCATTGAACACTTGATTAGGCATATGAAAAGGAATCCATGAGTCATTTTATTTCGCAATGTTCTTTAGGACTTAAAGAAGGGTTTAAAAAAACATTCTCTGGTTATTTCCACTTCATGAATTACGATCATTCACTGTTTCGCAGTCAAATAAGCCACACTGAGAATAAGACTTCCCTGTTTGCTTTTGGTACTTTATTGAGGTAGCTAATTTTCAAAGAGGAATACTTATAAGTCACATCAATGATATCTGAGATTCAAGTAATATTCTTTCATCAAATAGATCACTGTTCTAAACCAAAATGAGAGCTACAGCTACCAGGGGTGGTTGTTTAAGTTTCCAGCACAGTAAAGGAGCAGTGAATAGTTCACGACACATTAAAATATTCTGTAATTCTGTAATTGAAAGCCAGTAAATGACTCCTTTGATTATTTCCAATTCATGAATTACAATCATTCATCATTTTGCAGTCACACATATCAAAGAGGAGTCAATGCTCCCAGAGCATAAAAACAAATAATGTCTAAGTCTTTTTAAATCCTATTTTCTACAATCTTACTGACCTGTTTTGGTCTTCAAAGTTGTAATTCAAATGTGAATATGTTATGTGAATGAATACATAAAGACCAACACAGGAGCATCTGAGCTGCAAGGAATTTAAGGCAGGCCAACTATGGCAGTTGCTCAGGAGCACCCAATACCTTTCTAGCACTGCCTGCCATCTAACAAGCATGTGGGGAGGAAGGAGGGATTCACAGCTCGGGAAGAATCAGGGCACAGCTAGGCAGAAGCCAACACCAGCTCATTTGGTAACAAATCTAACTGTGAGCTCTTCTGTTTCACTGTCTAGACTGAACTCCTAGCAGCACCTTGAGTCAAGGCGCCAAACTTAGTAAGAGAGAAACAGACGCTTTACAAGAAGGAGACAAGCTCCTGTATCTCCCTGTCAGTAGCCCACACAATCACTGAAGCACAAAGAGCAAACAACTCTAGATGGTTTTGGGGAGAGGAAGGGAGAGAAGATGAACAAACTATTTTCTTCCAGAAAAACAATATAGAGGATATAAAATAAACTAACAAAAAGTAAAGACTATACTAGCCGTTGCCGAAGACCTAGACTTCTCAGCTCATATAGAAACTTCTCTAAGATAACTGAATAAACTTCTGCTTGCTGAATGCTTTTTTTGCTGAAAGAGCAAAAATAACTCTCAGAATAATTGTAAAAGGAAGCAGTAAGTTCTAGACACAAGGCTATAAACTTTTCTTCTCTTCCCTGTTTCATTGAACATACGGGAATTCCCTGAAAAGATTACAACCCCACACTTGTACAGTGTTAATTGCTACTTGGCTAAACTATCATTGACCTCAAACACACTGAAATGCCCTGTTAGTGAACATGGCTGCTCAGCACTCTTCCTACTTGACCTGCAGTGGTCCATGTTCACACCACATAGAAGTGGAGTGTATTTACACTGAAGCAAGAACTGTAGCACTCACTTTTAGTTGAGCTTAGACTATTTTAATATTTAAAAGTCACTTTAGAAAAATGAGAAAGTTTGACCAAAAAACCCTCCCCCAATACACCCATGTAAAAACTAAGAACTGCTAGCAATTAAGAAAGAATATGACTAGAATTAATAAAATTACTCAACTAGGAACCAACAACAATTTCACCAGCTCTTACCACAGTGTATTTTAAGGTTAACTTGTCATTTCTGCACTTCGTTTCTCCCAGTAATACTTGAACTCTTAGCACTAAAAGGTATGTAGGTCCTTTATTGCCTATAGATCCATTCTTACGTCGCAGAGGGACAGGCTTCTAAATGCAAAGGTCTCCGTTCCAAATAATTAGACATTATGGAAAGCAATAATGCTTCCTTCTTCCTGCTCAGATCAAATAAACAGCACACTCAGCTCCATAATCTGGGTTGGGCTCCTTCCCTCCTCCTCTCTTTGTACAAACATAGGTGAAAAGCTTTTGGGACATACTTCCCAAGTCTATGAGTTTCAATTTGTACTTGAGCCAACTAAAACAGTGAGCCATTTGCAATATTTCTTCAGATATTCCATAAGCTCCAACTCTAGCCATAAATGATCTCCCCTTTTCCCTAGTCCAGAAGTACTAAACTTATTAACAAAGAGTAGCAAGAAAATGAACAATTAGTTCATGAACTTCAGTTCTGCTCACAATAACAAAGCTCTACTAGAGGACTACATCAATTTTGTTCCGGGAAAGATGTCACACAATCCACAAAAGCATGCCACATGTAACAAAAAAAGAATTTGCTGTCAAAGATGAAGTAAAAGGGAAACCAATGAAAAGCTGCCCACAAAAAAAACAAAACAAGAGATGTTTTATTCATTTCAATTACATGGCAAACACTAGGAAAGAAAAAAGCTACCAATTAAAGTAATAGATAAGAAAGAGTAATTGGCCCCTTCTCTTGCAAAAATGTTGCAAAAAAAATGTTTTTACTAATATGCATTTACCAACAATGGCAGTGTAAAAGAAACAAAATAAAAACAAGAAAACACCCACACTTCCTCCTGTTGCACAACCAGAACAGTGGTGATGGTGCTGCTCCAATAAGCTCTACACAGAAGAGTTTAATTTCTTCAGACACAGTGTCTTTTGAAAGTGGACATCAATTGGAAAGAGTATCAGATGTCCTCTTAAAAATGTTTTACTTTCTTTGCAAACTCAGTAAGTGTGTTAGAGTACAAGAATAAAGCATTGGAATTTAAATAATGTATCCATTTTACTCCAGCAATACAAAATATAGGTAAGGATAAACCCCAAACATTGAAGAAGGTAAAAATTAAAGTGTATTTATATCTACTTTCTGGAACTAAATCCACAGTAGGTTGTTTGTTTTTGTTTTGTCTTAGCCCACATTTTAATGTAAAAAGTCTCTATAAGTCAGTACACTTTTGACCAGACTCTTCTCTCTTTTTGAGCTGATAAAAGGATTTTGTTCCAGTTTTTGCTGAACAAAACAAAACATAAAGGGCTCACCAGCTCAGGCTTTTTTGCAGTAATGATGGCAGGTTTTTATCAAGAGGTGCTTACCTTGATATGAGGAGATAACG
Organism: Eudromia elegans; assembly: GCA_003342815.1. Taxonomy (NCBI): domain Eukaryota; kingdom Metazoa; phylum Chordata; class Aves; order Tinamiformes; family Tinamidae; genus Eudromia; species Eudromia elegans. The sequence goes on from PTEX01000059.1 coordinate 677,899, forward strand.
TCAAAATAGTAGAAAAACCCAATTAAATTATTTATAGGAAAGTATCATTAAAGAAGAAATTAATTGAGAAAAGAAAATAAATCAAGGCAAGAAACCAATAATGAATTTGCTACACAATCATCACTGCGACTACTTTATAAATGAAGGCACTTGGAACAGTTAATTGTTTGGAGATATTTTCTTGACTTTTTTTTTTTCTACTTACCTAAACCTTTTTGTCCAGGGTTTTTAGCAAAGTTAAAAGTAAATTGATAAAAATCTTTAAACTTTATTGGATCCTTTAACTCCTGTTCCAGTCTTGGCAATAGAGCTTTCAACTTTTCTGTGCTGTCACATCTGTTTCAAAAGAAATTACATTATTGGTAAATATTTAAATATTTAAAAAGTTTGGACTCAGAATAATATCAAACCAAACAAGAATCAAACAGTAGTTAAGAAGCACAGAGCATTTTACTACTTCTTTCTTTAAAATACATACAACAATGCAGTTAACCCAAATATTAGAAGGCTTCCCAGCAAAATGAACTACTATTTCCAGTTGTCTCCTCCTCACTGTGGTCCACAGACGAATAAATTCTAGAAAAAAAGATGAGCCTTTCCTAATGCCTTGAAGGCCAAAAATGTTTAACAGCCTGAAACAAATAAAGCTAAGATAGAATCAAGTTACTTAATTCTCAATTCCGAGAAAGATATCCCTTAACATGATACTTTCCAGCAAGACCATCTGAGCTGACAAGATGCAATTTTGAAAGAAAAAGGGTTTCCCCATACACCCAGGAATCACATGAATATTCAAGGTTTTGGGGATATTACCAATACCTTCTAGTATTTCTACATAAAATTGAAAAGAAAGTAGTTTTCAAAGAACTAGGTAGCATAAAAGGTTCTTGCACTTAAAATTTCTCAATGGCTAATATAATTTATATATTTCAAAGCTTCAAGAATAGGAAAAATAAGTGAAGTGGAAACATGAAAAGAAGTGAAAAATTCTACCAACAGCCTAAACTGGGAACCTGTTTCATGGGGTTAGGTCTGTTTAAAGGGGATACTCACACCATCTGGATGGTTCTCATTCTCACTACATGTACTATAGGGACTGAGACTCAACTAATTTTTTTTTCATTTAAAATTTGTTCTCAAAGCTTTCTAGTACAGATGATGCATCTCCTCTATAGCAGGCACTACCCTGAATTAAGAGCAAGCAGCATATTAGCTGCTACCAGGTATGGTCAGACTATACTGTCCAAAACCCAGCCTGCATATTGAGCAGAAGAGAGTAAAAATAGCAGATTTCTGTTGAACTGTATCCAAGAGCCATTGGGGGATAGGAGCAACATAATAACAAAGGGACAAGATACAACCAGAAGCCACATGTGGCTCAACAAAATGTTTCCTGTCAGATATATCAGATAATGCTGGCAGACTTTGATATAACAGTACAAGCACTTGATTGTAGCCCCCATGTCCATGGAGAGTCACATATTCTTGCAGCCTTCTCCCCACCATGCCACAAAAAAAAAAAAAAAAAAGAAAAATCAGACTGAAAGGGACAAAATAAAACAGTAGATCTAAAGTGATATGAAAAATTGTTTCATCACAACTTCTGAATATCCTTAGCTAAAAGAGAAAGCTTAGAAAGAGGTCACTAATTCATGAGATCAGTAACAACAGACTGCTAGGCACCCTGCTCAAGAAAGTAACCACTGCATTTGGTTGAGGTTGGCACCTTATTAATGCCTTCCTGCAGTAGATCAATCCAAAATCAAATTAAATTATATTAGCAACAAAAAGTATGAATCCAAAAAATAAACCCTAGTTCTCCACCTACCTAACGCAATCTGCTCACAAAAATCATTTCAAGCCTTCTAAATGAGTTATTACCGAATCTCTTTCAAGTAAGTCAACCACAAAACATTATTTTATGGTGGCAAGTGCTTGATTCCACTAGTGAACAGAAGCAGCACGGCTTAACCTCAAAGTCCTAATCTAGAAATTTCAAAATTCAAGAAGAAATTTTTTTTGAGGTTATGCCAGTCACACTAAAAAAAAAATCTTTTCTACCAGTATAATCCTGATATCTCCAGATATTCTCAACAACGAACTGTCTAGCACACAAGACAATAAAATGACTGCTTGTAAAACCTATCTAAAGAAAAAATGCATTTGATGACAAGATAAGGGCATGTTTTACCTGCTTTTATCTAAGCCTTCAACCCTGAGTGAACTCTATTTTTCATCCCCAGTGACTTTCAACTATAGCAGCACACAGTTGAATACAAAATCATAATGCAGCCATGCACGTGCTTTCATGAGTTACATTAAGAGACCAACACGTTGACTTCCTTGCTGTACAGTCAGGAATTATTTTGTTTCAGATTTGCTGAGGTCACTGCTCAGGTTTTACAGTACAGCACCAGTTGAAGGAAGAGAGCATGCTAAGGTCTTTGGCATCTGTAGAGCTTCCACTACCACTACCAGGGAACGAATGGATGGACTTCAATAGTTAAAAAACATGAGTCTTGGAGAAAAGCAAGAGTCTTGTCTTGGGAAAGAAAGTCTATAACTTATAAGCAGTAAGAACACCAAACCGAGTTAAACAACATAGTTAAGCAAGGCTCTGAGCAGTGAGAAGAAAACAGAGTATTTTGATCTGTTGTGGATCTGAAAACATAAGCAACTCTTACTCTCTGACTTCTCTCCACTAGCTTACAAAACTTTCTCTAACGGAAAGGTAGTAACAGTTGGCATATTGCCAACACAGATAATTTTATTCTTCTAGCAGTAGCTCATCTGCTTTAAGAGAATATAGTCTTCGTCCCCTCATTTTCCCTTTCCACTCTCCTTCAGCCAACTCATATGCTTCACCAATTATCTGTAACTGTGTTATGAGGGGAAAGGAAAGAGCTGTTGCTGGTACGAACTTCAGTCCAAGATAGTCAGAAGGTAATCACCATATGGAAACTGAACAGTAACTAAACTATTGATCAATAGCCTTGTTTAAAAAAAAAAAAAAAACAAAAAAAAAACCACACACAAAACCAAAAAACCCCCACAGTGTCTTCTATCTATCGATCAACACACTACCATGACAATTCCGCAAGACTCTCCAAAACAAACCAAGCATGCCTATTGTTCAAATCCAGTCACACAGTATTGCAAGTATTTAACATATTCCCTTTTACATTGCCATGATGCATCTACACAAAGGTCTGTAGAGTCTGAGCGCAGGTTACTTCGGCACAACAGAACTATAACAACACAAGGGCACAAAGGATATTCACAGTTTCACATTCAATTCAATTGCAAACATCTTAAATAGAAATAGAGCTCAGGCCTTAGACTGTGAACTGGGCAGAAAAGAATACTCACCCCAGATCTGTCATGCCATCTACAAATTCCTTTTTACTGAATTCACATTGAGTAGCTGCCCTGAACTTCCATGCCACTACCAGAACACTGATACTGGCAGGGTCCAGACTTAAATCATCACAGAACTGTTGAATACCATCAATTCCAATTTTATTTTCATCTTGTGGGTCTGCAGTTCAAAGCACAAAAGGGAGTAACAATTACTCATTAAAATTATTTATGAAAAGTCATCCGCGCAGCTTTAACATGATGCATAACACAGGCCTTCTGGTTTACATAAGCTTCATAAAACTATGTCTTTATTTGAAATCTAGGTAATTTTGAAACTACCTAAAGAGTAGCTATAAGTAGATTATGTATTTGGCAAGTTTCCTTAAGAATCAACTTGCATTTTATTCCTACATTCACCAGCTGACTTTAAAAATAGAGTATTTTTGCCTTTGCACATTATTTCATGAAAGATCTGAATAAAGAGGAAGAAACACCAACTACAGCTAAAAGAAATGGTAAGGCTAGTAAAGGACATGTTTAGTAGGGTTTTTTAAACATTTTTTGGGGAGGTTTTTTTGGCATGTGCTAACCAATATATACTGGTGCATTTTCATATATTTTTTCCATGTTGTAATATATGGGAAGGAATAAATTCATTTTAACTGTTTACAGAGTAGTTAATAGATTTTTTTTTTTTTTAATTTACAAGCTAGGAAAATCACCTAAAATTGGTCTAACAACACCTTAGCCCAACAGGGTATTAAGCTATGCAACACAACTTAAGAAACATTACATTACAGTAATACTGGGTTTAATACTTTTTAGAGACAGAACTGCACTTCAGAGTTACCTATGTTAAGATTTGTCACAATGCTAACATTAAACTTTATTTATAAATAATGAAATGTAACTCTAAAATATAACAATAAATCTTTCATGGATAACTATATTGGACTGATTCATTTATGTTTCAAGTTAGTTAACTAATTACTATAAAATGTAGTAGCTGTTTAATTTTTGCTATGGAATTTCAATGAGGTTGTAACAAGATTCTCAAAGAAAAAGTAAACTGAAGTAATTTTATTAAAAAAAATTAAACCACATCTCTCATTGTAACAGTTTACAAACAGTGTACAGCTTACAAACTACAGAACTGTTTTTCCCCATAAGAAGGCGTTTCAGCATAATTGCTTTGCTATGTAAAAAAAAAATATTTCTCAAATAAATGCAAGACTAACTCTTTAAATGAGAAGCTGATAAGACTTAACTGCACTATTTTTTAAATCCTGATCCTGAAAGCTGATCAAACAGCAAGGATTTTTCTGTTGTTGTTGTTGTTGTCTTAAAATAAGATCTCTTCCAGTATTTCAGTCACTACCACAGTGGCAAAAAATGATAAATTTTAAATCGTGAACAGGAAATTAAGTTAATAAATATCTTCACCCATGGTATAATTCAGCTGAAATTGGGGAGCTCTGAGCAGGAGTAAGTAGTAAAGATGGCTGTTGTATACCAAATTTTTTTTAAAAACATATAAAAATAATTTCTGATATATTTTGGGAGTAAGTGAAGAACTGAAGGCAAAAGGAGTATGGGAGTGGAGATAAATGGAAAAAAAAATGATGGATTTCAACAGGGAATACTCCATCTTTATTATCACTCAAGGCATCCAGGTAACTAGGAAAAAAAATGAAATTACTGTTGTGATAAATAAGCTGCATATTAAATAAGAAAACTAATGCAGAGACAGCAGAATAAAAAAACCCAACCTCTCAGATTTCAAATCTAATGCCATGTTTGTAGTATTCCCTAAGCCTTATAGGAGAAAAGAACTCAATTTTGTCAAGAGGCCAAGGGGTAAATCTTATGCTACATAAGAAAAATGAAAAAGATTCTTAGCCAAAATTTTAACTATTTTCTTTCAAGTCGTGTGAAAGTTTTAAGTTCACATGTTTCACTGTGATGTCAGTGTCAGAACTGCAAAGTTGTGTCAATAAGCCAAAAAAAAAAAAAAGGACATGAAACTATAACACTGACTTAACTTCCCTTCACAAAAAACAAGCAGTGCAGTTTTCTGCTGCTAGAACATTGTGAAGATTAAATAAAATGTGTTATTTTCTTTGATTTTTAAAGATTTAGTAGCATTTTAAAACATATTTTGACCCAACTGTGCTCCATACTGACCAGCAAATATCGGAGAACTAATAAGACTAATAAATTTTTTCACATAAGCAGAGGAAATAATCTAGTTTCACTGATTTTCTGTCCCTCCGCAATTTGTTACTATCTATTTGTTACTAATGAAATACTAATGAAACACTGAAAAATATCTAGACTTAAAGCAGAATACATTTAAAGAATAACAAAAAAAAGAGAAAAAAATGGTACTTAAAGAATAGGAAAAGATGTGCATAAAGTCATTCATATATAAGCATTAGAAAAGTACATAAAACCATAGTCAAATTGTTGAAAGTCCTTTTTTAAAAAATACAAGGGTGTTTTTTTTGAGTCAGGCAGCGGCTTTTAAAGATTTCAACTTGCTCTGCACTAAAATTTAATAAACAATGCATGTATTCATGTGAAATGGCCACAGTTCAAAAAGCTTTGCTACCTGGATCATATAAATTCTTACTTTTACATGACTATATTTTCCTCTTATTTTTTCCTATTTTAACAATATTGTAAAATTGTAACAAATGGAAAAGAAACAACTCTGCCTTTAATCCACTTCCTTACAATTTCATCTCAAAGCCTCTCTAAAAAAGGGAATTTGTGCTGTAATATGTGAGCACAAAAAATAAATTAAGGATTCTAGTTTAATTTTTGAGTTTTCTTGCATGTTTTGTCAAATTCTTGTCCTTAATTTTTTTTTTTTTTTGCAATGTTTATGGGTAGCAATATTATTATTTTTGGAGTAAATTGAACAATTAGTATAGAAGTCATATGTTTTGCTTTGCCATGCAAACATGTGGCATCATATGTTTGCAGTCACCAGCAAAAGATCGAGCAGGTGGCTTCACATTTGCAGCTACTATAAGTAGCTGACAGTGCGTCCTCATTATAGGTTAAATTTCCTAATGTGAATTAACTTTGAATTCTACAGGAATACACTGAAATTTTTAGTGTTAAACATTAAGAACATTTATCATTCTTCTCTCTCTGCTACTAACTGCCTAGATGTGGCAGTAGGTAGCAATTTCATAACAGCAGTAGTAGTAGTAGTAATAATAAGCCTTACCTTTGTATCGATTATACAATTGTTCTAATTTCTTCCGATCTACTGAGTTTTTCATGGATTCTTTGTAGTACAAGTCTGGATTTTGGAAGTAGTTGTCCGTTGCCACTTCTAGCTTCCATTCATTTTGCATTAAGCAGTATATAGCAGTCCTTTCACCAGCCTGGGTGAAGGCCATAAACTGGCGGACCTTGTCCTTCTGAGACGACTTAAGCTTATGCTTTGGGATGCAAAAGAAGCAGGAAAGCCAATGAAGCTAATCCAGAAGTTTGTTTCAGCATTCTACTACTAATGTCTATTTTTAAAAGGTTTTAGTTTTCTTGTTGGTGACAATTTTCACTTCAAAATTATAGGAAGACAAAGCCTTGCTCTTCTGCAGTTAAAAAGACAATTTTTTTTCTGAAAATTGAAATGACAGCATCTATATGTACATTTTTAGCAGCAAATATTCTGGCAACAACAAAATCATATTTCTGCTTTACTACCCCCACATGCAATTTTGTTTTCATTTTGTAGGGCTCATAAACACACTTTTATCACATGACAACACAGTTATCTGCTGAAAAATAAGCCTATTAATTACATAAACAAGAAATGCCAAAGACACAACTCTCTCAGATTCTGTATAAAAGCCCTTCATAAACCCTGAGTAAGACAGAAATCTGCTTAACAGTTCTCCTAATATTTTCCCAGCTCCAGAAAACAATACAATTTTTAACCATTTAAACTGAGCAGCTCAAAGTTACAAGCATTTCTCAACATTTTTTTTATGTTAGAAACTATTATCAGTGGAACACATAAGAGCAAAAGAAAACAGATAAAGCAGACATGCCAGAGATTTAATGAGTGATAAAATGGGAACGTGAAGTTTCTATAGACATGATCTTTAACAAACTTGGACTGAAGAAGTTTATACTATTAGTATTAAACAACAAAGCAATCTAATATTATATCTAGTGGTATGTATCCAGGAATGAGTAAGATTTTTACCTTAATTGCAGTGAAGCATAGCAGCTATACCTATGTAACAGCCTTAAATTTATGCAAAATCTGAGAGGTGTGAACAGGGATTTCACATAGAAATTTGGTGTTAATATAGCTAAACATTTTTCTGTACACAAAGTTGGAAGGAGGAGGAAATCGCTTAATAAGGTGTGTGTGTGTATATGTTTTGATGCTTAGCAATTTTGTTAAACTATCTTTAACATGTTCTTAGCCAACAATGGAGTTCTCTGATAAAACGTCTAACTCTCTGGCTACTGCTTAAATCAGGTGTAATAGAAAAGATCACTTCACTGGTCTCAAGGGAAAAACATTGTATCGCTGCCTCAGGCAGCACTAAACTGTAAACACACAAACATCTCTCAGGTCAGCTATCTCTTGTAAACATATGGATGGCAACTTCTTGACTACAGATGGTCCCAGACAAGAATCACATTATGTAAACAAGATAGGTCTTTCGGTCTTTCCTTAACACTCTTCGATTACATGCAAAAAAGGAGAGCAACACACAAAATGGGAAAAGAGCAACTATCGCGCCTTTTGGCAAGAAAGTAACCAGTGATTTCTCGCTGTGCTTTATTTCTGAGAGCTCTTTGCAGCTCTCCTTCTGTGGAAATTTATCTGGGAGAGGCTCTTGCCAGCGGCACCCAACACCTAAGTTTCTTCCCAGCAGTGACTTTAGGCAAGACGCTGCTGAACGCGGCGTACCCTGCAGCTCAGCAGCAGCAGGAGGAGGCACGACACACCGCGGGCCGACCCGACCCGCTCCCCGCTGCCCTCTCCTGCCCCGCGTTTTCCTGCCCTCTCCCTTCACCTTCGCCTCGGCCGGGGCTGCCCCGCGGCACCTGCGGCCACGGCGCGTCGCGGCGGGGAGGGAACGGGACACGCGGCTCCAGGGAGGGACCCGGGATCCCGAAGGCCAAAAAAGGGAAAGCTTCGCGCCGGGCTCCGCCGCGGGGCAGCGCTCAAAATACCCGCGGCGGCGCCGCGCGGCACCCCCACGCCGGCCCTCCCCTCCCCCGCCCCCGGTGACCTTCCTCGATCCCGCGGCGGGGGGGGGGGAGATGGGATACCTCCGCGCGCGGCCGCCTCCGTGTCGCCCCGTGCCCCCATCGCTACCAACGGCCGCCAACGGCCGCCCCCGCGGGCGCGGGTCCCGGCGCCCCCCCGCCCCAGGAGGAGGAGGAGGGGAGGGGGAGAGGCGGAGCCGCGCGCAGGGAGGCAGAGAAGCGGCGGGGACGCGCGGGGGGCTCGCGCCGTTTGTTTGTGTTTCCCCCCCGTTTCCCCTCCTCTGCCCCCTCCCCTCCCCCCTGCTCCCAACCACCTACCATTTTATCACCGGCGCTTTGACCAACTTCACCGGCCGGCGCCGCCTCCCGCGCAGGCGCGCACCGGCCGCCGCCACCGCCGCCCCTGGCCGCGCCGCGCTGCGGAGCGAGGCGAGGCGCCGAGGGGACGCGCGGCGGACTCGGCCCCGGCGCCGCTCGCCTCTCCCGTCAGCGCCGCGCGGAGGCGGCGCCCGCGGGACCGGAGCAGGCGACGGGCAGCGAGTGAGCGGGGACTACAACTCCCGGCGTGCCCCGCGCGCCCGCCGCTTTGGCGAGGCCGTTAGCGGGGCGCCCCGACTACGCTTCCCGTGGTGCACCGCGGCGGGCGCGCTCGGACTACAGCTCCCGTGCGGCGCCGCGCTTAAAGGCGCCGCGTCGGCGCTCGGTAACGGGCGCCGGGCGAGGGGGTGGCCTTCGCAGGAGGGTGAGTGCGGCGTGGCCGTGGGCGAGGACGGGGCTCTCTCCGCCGAGCGTCGCGACCTGCCCCCGTTCCGCGCGCTCCTCCCCGCCGCAGGTGAGCGCGCCGCGACAGAGAGGAAGCCGCCGCGCCCGGCGTCCTCGCCAGCCGGAGCCGCCCCGCGGAGGAGGACGGCGAGGAGGCGCCGGCGGAGGGAAAGTGGAGGGAGCTGCCGCCGCCGCCATGAGGAGTCATTGCGTGCCGCTCGGTCTCGCCGCCCCCTGAGATCTCCCTTTCCCGGGCCGGCGAGGCGGGCGCGCTGCGATGCCGCCCAGGTGCGTGGCCGTTGGGGCGGCCGTTGGGGCCCCGCCGCTGCCCTCCGGAGGCGCCTGGCGTTGGGCGGCGCGCGCCGTGATCGGGAGGGCGCGGGGGGCGGAGGCCGAGGCTGCGGGGGCGGCCGTGGCACCGCGCGGGGCCCTCGTGTACCCGGCTACGAGCCACGGTGCTGCCTCGGCGGGGCGCACGCTCCCGGAGCGGGGCTCGGAGGGACCCTTGTTAATGTTTTCTGATCTCTTAAAGACAGTGAAAACAGATAGCCTTGTCAGCATTCTGAAATATTTCCATTTTATTATTTGAGTATAACTAGAGCAATGCTTTTGTTACTTTAATTTGGCCTCTAGTTCTTAGTTTTAAATGTTTTTATCTTTTCGTGTTATTAAGCTCTAGCCACATTAGTAATAGCTAAATGTGTTGACTTTCTTCAAAAACAAATGAAGAAGCCTTTCATCATGCTGCACAAATATGTTTGCACTGTGTCCTATGGATATCGGACATCTTAAAGGCAGAAGAAGTGCACAGTGGTGCCTGCCTGCTGCCCTTAGTTGAGGAGGGCGGCACTGGGCTTCTTGCTGCAGCCGATGCAGTGTTGTGGCTGAAGAAGAATCTCCCTTAGGTAACTGCTTCCAGGCACTGCACGTCCAGCGCCCTGCCCTGGTGCCTGGTTGAGTGTTGGCCCAGAGATCAGGACTGCAGCTGAACCTTTAGGCAGATGCTCAGTCCCTTGATGATTTGCAAAAATATAGTGCATGTTGTGCAGTTCAGGAATGGCTTACTCCAGTAGCAAATATATGTTTTGTTATGTATAGTTTTATTTTTTAGAAAATGTGTGTTTATTTCTATAAAATAGCCTTTAAAAATAGCTTTTTTAGTAGAATTTGGAGAGAGGGAGAGTTTGAAATTCCATTCTAGTTGCTTTTTTTTTAAAGCAAGTTAGATTTTTTCCTTTTTTTTAAAAAAAAAAGCTTCTGGGAAAATGACTTGTAAATGATATTGACTTACTCTAGAGTTTTTATAAGTCTATTTTAGGTTCATACCAGTCAATAATTAATATTTACGTGAAGTGCTTCAAGGCCACGCACCCTCCCAGATCTAGATTTTTGATTCAAACAAGTAGTGCTTAGAAGTCAGGAAGCTTTGCTTTTTTTTCTATAAAATAAAAATTCTAAGAGAGTATAACTTTAAAAACTTAACTGAAGGGGATTATGTTTTCATCAATTTTTATAGTTGCTTCTGAGACTATAAACAACTGAGTATGACACCATTTTTATTTTTTATTTAGAGGTCAGAAATGACAAGAGATTCACTAATATGTATGAGAAGAGTAAGTTATAGTACAATATTGAAGCATGATTTGTGGTGGTATCACAGTTTATTGACTTCTCTGTCATGCAAAAAAAAACCCACCAAAAAAGCCCCAAATGATTACTGTGTGCTATAACTAAGCTTTCCAATTATTGTCTCTCTTAAAGCAAGGTGATCTTTAGAAAATATATGGCCAGGATAGAACAAAGTCTATCACTAGTCTTGGACTATTTGTTGTCTTTGGCTGTTTGCTGAAGGAGAGCACACCTTTTCTGTTAAAGGTCGTAGTGCCGAATGCAGTCTTCAGCTTGCTCTCTAATTCGCCTCGTTGAATGCCTGAACTGTTGATATCCTGTTGATAACTAATTGGTGCTGTCTTGCAGCATAGTCCGTTCCCTGGAGTCGCAGAAGCCATGTAGCAGGAAGCTTTGAGCTGTTACGGCTTGTCGGTTCCAGGAGCAGCAGTAAAAACTGAAGGATGCAGGCAATTGGCTTTGTTTCCCTGTGGACGCTGAGTTCACTGCTCTGTGGCCACTTAGCCAATCCTGGTGAACACGAAGATGTGGTAAAGCATGCGATAAAACTGCATCGTGGGAAAGGAGCTGTTGCCACCCAGAGAAAGCAGTGGGTGTTGGAGAGCTGCAGAAAACTCTCTGGCCTCCTTCGCCAGAAGAACGTTGTGCTCAACAAACTCAAGAATGCTATCAGAGCGGTGGAGAAGGATACAGGCCTGTCGGATGAAGAGAAGCTCTTTCAGGTGCACACCTTTGAAATTTTCCAAAAGGAGCTCAATGAAAGTGAAAACTCAGTCTTTCAAGCAATCCATGGCCTTCAGAGAGCTCTGCAAGGTGATTACAAAGATGTTGTCAATATGAAAGAAAGCAGTAGACAGAGACTCGAAGCATTAAGAGAAGCTGCAATTAAGGTTAGTTTTTACTCCTGTGTTTATTACTAGAATATTTAATGTGCTACTTGTGCTTTTAAATTTATTATGATACAGTTTCAGTCTGTATTAATGAGAAGCTGGCTCTACAAAAACTTATAGTATTTTTACCATTTAAAATGGATTTTGAGCAAAGCTTAAAGTATTTGTTCTTCACAGTAAAAGCAAAAGTTCTGTAATAGAATTCAGTATAGTCATTAGTTATTTCAAATAAAGCTAAGGCTGATCTCAAGACTTATGTCAAGTATTAAATGAAAATAAATGAGAAGTGAGTCAGTGCAAATAATACAGTAGTGGGATTATCCAAAAGAATATGAAGTCATTAATTAGCAAAATAGTGGTAAAATGGTCCCTATAAATAAGAATTTTTCAGCCAGGGTCTATAACTTGGACAGAATGGCTGCTTCTTTCCCAATTTGCACAGATGTGAGTGAAATGGATGTGCAAAATAAGAGATGACTGCGTTCTTTATCTAGTACTTGTAGCCTAAGAAGCACAAGTGTCAAAATAATATTCCCAAGAAAAGTTCATTGAAATTGTTTTACCCAGAAATCACAGATGAGTAACAAGAGAATACAAAGATTTTACGGCAAGTTTGAGTCAGTGTGTCGATGCAGACCTGTTACGACTTTTACCAGCTGCCTCTGCTGTACTTTGTAATGCTCAGAGTGTGCATAGAAAAATGTCCCATTCAGAGAAAATATTTTTGTAATTGACTTGGTATTTAAATTGTTCTTTACATAGCCTCTGCCCTCAATCATGAAAACACGAAAGATTCCTTTTTCTTTTTTTCCCCCTCTCTCCTCTTCTCTCTCATTTTTTATTTATTTTTTCCCCCACCATATCCTCATGAAGAGGAGACTGTCCTTGTGGAAGTGAGCGAAAGAAGGAAAGGATGTAGCTGGGACGTAATTGAGGTATAATATTTGAGCTAGGAGTATTTGTGTGGGAGACCTGCAGTGTTATCAGGTGAAGAAGGAGAGAGGTTCTTGTGTGCTGTCAACTGTGATGGGAACAAAAGTTGAGTTGCCTCCATGGGAGGCTGGAGAGCTCTGTGCTGTGAAAAGCAAAGACCTTCCTTCCAATTTACCTACTTCCTGGCAAGAATATTATTGCAAAACAGCTCCTGTAATAATCTAACCCTGGAGTTGAATGCTGCTGCTTGATTTTTCTCATTTTGAGATGCCAATGCTGTTTTAGGTATATGTCCTGTCAAAGCTTTGCTTCCACAGATCATGTAGACGGTTCTTGTGTATCCTACCAAGGTGCTTGAATCGGCAGTCTTTTGTATCTCTCCTTCTTATGCCGCTGTGTAGTTGTTTAAATAAAATATTTGCTGTTCTAACCTTACAATTTGTTGCATAAAGGGAAATAAAGGAGTGGATGCAGAGGAAATACATGCCAAAAAAATTAAAATTATATGGGATAAATGTTATGGCTTGTTCTTGCTTGGAAAAATGAACATTTTAAAAATTTTTTTTTCCAGTTTGTTTAACTGTAACAGTTACCTTGTTTGGATACTCAAAGATATTCTTTCAGTTTTCTTAAGGAGTGACCATGTGAAAAATACAACTGATTGGCAGGAAGGCCGAACTCTTCTTATTCCTCTAGAATTGAAGTGTTTGGAAGTATTTTGTGTCAGAAACTATATGTCTGACGTATTTCATCTTAGTTCTGCTGCTAAGAAAAGATATGTCAAAAATCATTCATGTAGGCAGGAAGGAAGAAGGAAGTATTGAAGACACTTCTGCGTTCCTTTGCTCAAGAACTGAATTAAGATTCTGGAGGAAGCAACAACATTCTACCTACTTTTATCACCTTCTAACTTTTTTGGTGTCTTCCAGTCAGTAGTTAGTGGAAAAAGATAACACCCCCCGACACAGCAAAGATGCATCCTGCTCAGAACTTGCTTTCCTCACTCCTTATTGAACAGTAGCGAGCAACTGCAAATAGTATTGCTCCAAACTTCCTCGGTCTTGCTTGTGTGTTTCTAGGTGCTCCCTGTTTAGCCCAGAATCTTCATCTTGCTTAAGTGCTGTTTAGTGCAGCTTGTTCTCGGATGTCTCATATCCCAGCATCAATTGCAGAGCAATATTTGTACTCTGTTGCACTCTGCTTAATGTGAAGCAGCATCTCCGGGAAAGCTGGTCCTGTTCCTGGTTGTTGTTCTGCCCAGCTGTCTCCCTCCGTAATGTGGCAATGATGAAGACAGATGCTGCTTCAATAGACTATGGAAAGAGATACCTCCCTTAGTTAAAGGAACTTCTAACTCAAGGTTTTCCAAATTTTCAAAGCTCTTCTATCTTGCTCCCCAGAGGAAGCTAACCTCTTGCCATATTAAAGCTTTCCTTTTTCTGCAGTTTGTTTTCACATCTTTGTATCAAGCTTGTCACCTGGCCAAAAGGACTAATCCAACACCCTTCCATTCAAAACCCAATCCATTTCTGAAGGAAAAGCCTATTATAAAATCAATCTGTTATTCTAAGTTGTTCCTGACTGAGGAGAGAGTCCACGGCTCAATCTGAGTCTGTTTTTTAAAACCTTCAAGCAATGTCTGGAAACGGAGAAGAAAGGTAATACAAGAGCATGACTTGACTGTTGTTTATATGTTGCGTAAGAACTGAAGCAGTTAATGTTGGTCCAAGCACATTAACCGTTATATTTTCCCTAACTCCTGTTGTTCTGGGAACTGGGCGGTTTGCATCAGGCTAGTGTAGCTATGGTAATTCTAAACATTAATATATATAAACCAGCAAGCCTGAGTTTTCATCACACCGTGAAGTGCAGCCCTGACTTTCAGGATCTGAGAAAGACTAAGCCACAGCTACAGGTGGTTCTGAGCACATTCTTGCCTTAGCATTAAGGAGTTGATTGAATTATATGTATGTTCTCACAGATTTTAAGGGGAAAAGGGTTCATTGCTGAACTTGTGTGGAAGAAGGGCCACTTCAGTTATTTAAGAATAGGTCATCTTAGGGCAATTTTAAATGTCCAGAGTATGTAAAAAAAACCTGTGTGATGTGGGCAGAGAGAACATAAAATCTGAAGGAGATCCATGTATTACCTGCTCTCTAGCTGGATATTTTGGTGATTCTGAAGTGGTGACAGAGGTAGCTCAGCCTGACCTAGGGGCTGCTTGTGTTAAGTGCCCAACCTGTTCTTCCGTTGGTGTTGAGGATGGCTTTTTAAAAGAACCAAGGAGCCATCTCCTCCAGATCCTAGCAGTCTGCTAAATCCTACTGCAAGCTGTGATGCATTCCTTGGCTCCTTTGTAGTTGTTCTGATTAACACAACTTTAAAGGAATGTCAGTGTGTGAAGTGAAGCATCTCAATTATCTTTCTTGTTTCCTCAACAAAACAAATTATAGTCACAAAGTATTAAGTTAAATTACTGCTTTGATAACCATATAGGAGGAGTAGTCTTAAGTCTAGTGTTTGGTCAGTAAGTAAAACTTTTGTTTTTCAGTTCTTCCTTTTTGAACATAAGACGTTGAGAGTTGCAGACATCCTCAGATGTCCCAATAAATACCAGTTTATCAGGAAAGCCCTCACGCCATTTTTATACTATATTAGATCATGTTAGTATTTCATATTTTCTTACTTTTTCCAAAACCTAGAAACAAATTTCATAAATCATTAGTGCAAGTTTGTGAGAAACCAAGACTGAAAAAAAATGGACGAAGTCAAGTATTTTCCTTCCGAGGGAAAAATACTTCTTGGGCAACGTAAACAGGAACCTCACCTAAGGTGCTTGACTTCGAAGCTTGAGAAAGAGCACAGATTACATTTTTTTAGCTGTTTCCATAGTTATTGTAGTTTTATAAAACACAAACAGATTTCTTCCCCTGTTTATAGAAATGTTTATGAAGTTGAGCTTCACTATATTTTCCTTCCAGTTGGTTTGGTGATTATAGTTAGTAAAGCCATACTTTCAAGTTTATTGTGCTTCTCTGCTGAACTATTGAATTCTGAATTTTACTTGGCTCTGAAATGTTTCAGAGGGTTCATCAAAGTAATCACTCTTGTTTTTTTTTCTTTTTTTTTCTTTTTTCTTTTATCTTTTTTTTTTTCCTTCTAGTTAGTGATTGTGAGATAGCTCTACAGTTTAATGGATTAGAGAACTACACTGGTGGATAATGTTGTGGGGGGTTGTTTTGTTTTATTTCTGCCCTTTTTCTGACTGTAAATTGGTACAAGCCAAAGCAATCTTCAAATGCTCTTGTAACATCTATATTGCTTTTGTAATTCCCTTTTTTGATAGATCTCCTGTGTCAAAAGAAGTTACCCTTAGGTCAAATGTTTTCCTCCTCAAAGGTGTGGCCAGCACTTTATGTATGTGTTGTAAAATCCAACAGGAAGAAATGGAATATGTTGAACTCCTGGCAGCAGAAAAACATCAGGCTGAAGCTCTTAAGAATATGCAACATCAGAACAAAAGCCTGTCAATACTTGATGAGATTCTTGAAGATGTCAGGAAGGCAGCTGATAGATTGGAGGAGGAAATAGAAGAACATGCTTTTGATGACAACAAATCTGTAAGTAGTGTTTGCTACTTGGTCTTTTCATTCACATATATTTCTTTTAAGTTGATATCAGCATCGTAGAGATGTTTCTCTTCACATTCAATGTTTAGGATTTTAGCAGGCTATAAAACATGTTGATTTTACAAACCAACTTACTTGGTTTACAAACTTCCATTTCCGCAGAAGAAAAATATTTCATATCTAGTTTCCTTGTGAGGAAATGAACTAACAGGAACAGTCAACTCATTTTTTTTTTGCTAGCGATTTCACTATTTCTTTATTTAAAAGTCCTCCATGCAGCTGCCACTGTTGCATTTTGACGAGTATATTCCATCTCACTGAAATAGCCTGTGAGAGTAGTGACATCTCTTTGGTGGCTGTGGGCACTGTAACTGTATAGGGTTGCAGGGTATGGAATTTACATATCAAGCATAGTCTCTGCTTTTTTTCTCTCATTTTTTTGAGAAAGTTATAGGAGAACAAGAATCCTTGCAGTTAATTTTCAATCTGGGGAAAGATGTATTGCTCAAGGTAAGGACATGAGATGTGTTGTTGTGTTGCTTTCTTTCACTTCTGACTTTGCTATCAGTCCATTGGGTTACTTGAGCTGTTGATTGTGTTTTATGTTACTTGATGGACAGTCCCTCAGGTAAGACAGTGTGCGCTAGGAGGTGGGCGTACATCAGTTTACTTCTGACTCCTGGTGTGTTTTCCTAAGAGACTTACTGGATCAGTCCTGTTTATGAGCATTGACTGCAATTTTATTTCTGCCCTTGAAAGGCTTTGGTTGATTTGCAGATTGAATTCAGAGGCCAGCATAGTTCTGCTGAGGAAGAATCTCTCTAATAGAAAGCCAGGCTCTTTTTGCAGTTGTCCTAGCTTGAGATAACGTAGCTTTTCATTTTGCATCTAGCAGATCGCTGCCATTGCATTTAGTGGTGATCCTGCCTCACAGGATTCCCTGCCCCGCGGTAGGTGGGGAAGGCCCGTTGGAGAGCCCTCTTCTGTTACTCTGGGGTATAACGGCACGCTCAGAGGCCAGCTGCACTAGTGGAAACAATCCTTGCTAATTTGCTAATTGATAAAAGGTCAATGCAGAGTTTTTCTCCAATGTAGCTATTTTGTGCATGTTGTGTGTATTTGTGCTTCTGTTCATGAAAGAGGAGGGATCATGAAGTGGTAACTGGAGGACTGCTGAGGTCTCCAGCTTAGCAAGAAACAGTTAATATAATTCTTCATAAATTGGAACACTTGAACAAAGAAGGTCTAATGGAGTAATGAACAATCTGAACAAGGTATAGAAACTTTCACTAAAAGTATAACCAAGAATGAATGTAATAGATTAAAAGGACAAAAGAACATGACCTGGACCAAGAGAGCATTGTTTATACATTGTACTCTACCACGTACAGCACACTTGCAGGAACTGCTATTTTTAGAAAATAAAATCTTGAAGTAACTGTTTTCCCATTATCTCTCCAAATACATCAGTTTTTAAAAGCTCATCTGAATCTGTGCCATCTATTCTTGCTCTCCCATCATGTTTCATCTTTGTTTCCTTTTTCTTTATTAAAAACAAAAATACATCGTAGTATTCAATATTTAATTTTGTAAATATACTACACAAAAAATAAGGGCTTTATTGTAATTGTCATAGTTTTATAGTATCTTCTCTTGATATCACTTGATGTTCTTAGTATCATTTCTGAACAAGACTGTAAACTGATGGCTGGTGAACGTAATTTGTCCAATCATATCACTTTTATCAGATCTATGATAATTTTAAATTTTGGTACAGAGAAGTTTGGCTAAGGTTCCATATGCTACTAAGTACAAAGGGACATATAGCAAGTGTTCTGTTAATTTAGAATTCTAGGATTTCAAAGAAAATGTTTATATATATATATATATATATATATAAAATTTGCTTATTAAACACTGCCATTGATGTCACAGGATTAATTTGCTAAGAAGATTACAGAAGTAATAATCACCTGAAATATGAGGATACTGCACTAACTAATGAACTAATTCCTGTGTGAAAGTCAGTTTAGAGTATGTTTAAATTGCAGAACCAACATTTAGCTATATTCTGAGTCTTATTCAATATCTCTGGAGTATCCTGGGGATGGGGATCAGGAGCAGATGTAACACAAAAGCACTGGCGTAGGGAACCTGTTGAGTATTCTGCACAAAACCACTTCTTCATGTTCCCTGACTGCAGGGAAGCCTTTCTTTGTGCCAGTGCTGTGAGAATAGTTTGCATGTGCAGGGCACGCAGCTGCTCCTGCTTTCTCTCCTCAGTTGAAAACACTGAAAATGTCCAGTTTGGGCTCCAACGCTGAACAATGGGCACTGCTTTCTGGAATGCAAAATAGCCTGGTAAGTGGGAGGCTTAGGGATATAAAAACTGAATAGACATAAAAAAGACACGTTTTGGAGAAAAAACATGGTGAAAGGAAGGATAACTTTCATAATGCATGAGAAGAAAATGGCTATCGACATCTGAAGGAAATATTTCTAAATAACTATATGGCCTGCAGAATTAGTTTCAGATTCTACATTTCTCTCCATATGATTCCTAGTGACTTCCCACTCTTTAGAGGTCCGTCATATTGCATGATGTACATAAGTAGAGGATGATTTTATGCAATATGCAGGAGACTCAGCTAAGGCAAATAAGCTGATATTTTATAATTGGCTTATGTGACTGTGTGCCATCTTAAAATGAGGGACTCGCACAAGCAAAGTAAGATTATCCAGCAAAGTAAGATGTTAATTGGTCATTGGAATGAAAATAGCATAAGAATGCAAGAAATAATCTGAATTATTCCTGAATATTGTGAGAATCTGCATTAACATTAATCTACCTACTTTGGTACAAGATGGAGAAATTATTTCATCATTCAGTGTACTTTAAGACAACTAAGTAGAAACAGTTTTCTCCTCTTCCCTTCAGTTTTAAAGGTTACTGACTTTCTTCTTAGATGGAAATATAATCACTTTCTGATTTTTTGAACTGATAATCCATTTCTAATCCCTAGTTGTTTGTGTTCAAATGTTCAAAATGTTACATTTTAATCCAGACTTTTTAGAGACATTATACTTTTGTGATTTGTTTTTAAAATATAAAGCAGATTATAAGACTGAAGTTGCATTTTCAGTTACAGATGTTTTTAAATTTTTGATAGAGCCTGATAAAATTTCTCGTAGACTAAACTGCAGTATTTCTACTTGTCTTTGGTGCATTCTGGTGAAACTTCATACAGAGCTTGTAGTCTTTTCCTCTATTACTGTATACTTCATTGACACATTTTATTTTTCCTGAAAGGTAAGAGGTGTTAACTTTGAAGCAGTTTTAAGGGTTGAAGAAGATGAAGCCAACTCCAAAAGAAATGCTTCAAAAAGGGAAGTGGAAGATGACTTAGGTCTAAGTATGCTTATTGATTCCCAGAACAATCAATACATCCTTACGAAGCCCAGAGATTCAACCATTCCTCGTGCTGATCATCATTTCATTAAGGTAATCAACTGAGAGATGCTCCTGTTGTTCATTGTGGGGTGACTGACTACCATTTGTTTGCATGCCAATGCTGCTTCACACAGTTTCAGCATCTGCCCCTCTGGAATTACCATGGCATTCATGGCTCCTGTCTTCTGGTGGTCTGCCTGATGTTTTCCTCACTCCCAGATTTGTGACTTTGAAACACTCCTCTTTCTTTATTTAACTTCTTATACCTGCGGGGCAGGATCCCTCCTGCTGTCTAAGTGCACGCTATTGCCAGACCTGGCAGTAGTTCTTTTTAATTAGCTTGTATATTGTCACAAGAGAATTTATCCGTGCGTGTCCTGTGATAAGGAAACTGAGGCTGGAAAATACACAGGAATGTTTCTGTTGTATCCGTTCTTGGTAAAGAATAAATGAATTAGGATTCTTTTTAAAGATTTCTTTTTTAAACAGAGTGGATCTGTGTCACAATTTTGTTTAAATGTAAAGGATATTGCATCTACAGAACTGCAGTGTTTATGCCACAACAGCTTAGTTCATTGATGTTTGATGTTTTATTATCATAGGTTCTACCCAGTACCATTTTTCTATAAAGGATGAAAATCTAACTTCACAACTTAGTGATCTTTGTATTAACACGTTTGTAAATCTTACCTACAGGATATTGTGACAATTGGAATGTTGTCTCTGCCATGTGGCTGGCTGTGCACAACAATAGGATTGCCAACAATGTTTGGGTATATCATCTGTGGAGTGCTCTTAGGACCATCAGGATTAAATAGTATCAAGGTAACTGCTATGATTTAACTGGTTTCATTTATAAAAAACATTAAGAATATTTTTAGAAGAATATGGTACTGCTAAGCTCAATTGTATTTAAAAAAAACCCTCCCAAACCTTGATCTATGTAAGGTGGGGCCTTGAAATTGTCTTTGAATCAGTTTGTTTTCTTTTTTTTTTCTTCTTTTTTTCTTTTTTATATTTAATTGAAAGCTGAAGGGCTGTTTTTTTAATGGGTATTTTTTATTTGCTTCTATCATAAAGCATCATGTTTTGGAACCAAATTTAGTAAAGATGTCAAATACTCAAAAACTTGCCAAAAGTCAACACTGGCAGCAGTGCAGGTCTTTGAAACAAGTTGTTCCCTGAATACTGTAGCTTGACTTCTCAGAGTGTTATTTTGCATCTCTGTAGTTCTTCCTCCCATCCCAGTAAACCTGGTTCTTTTCCAGTCCTTCTGCTCACATTCCTGAGATCTCCTGAACCTTTTTAGCTCTATCACGTGTTCCCTGATTACTAACTGAATGAGGAGCAGAAGAGGCTGTGGTTGGTTTGAGGTTACACATGTTTTGCTTCATGGTCTGGTTTACATTAACAGATTGTTTAGCCAGCAGGCAAAACAGAACAAATGTTAAGGCAGCCTGTTAACATGAAGTTAGGTAAAATGTCTGTGTTTCATTGACATCCACATAGCTGACTGGGACTTAATATCTTTGTAAGCTCTGCCATTATCTGAAGTTAACCAAAGGGCTCAAAAGTGAATAGGGATGAATAGATATTGCAGGCTTCTGTCTATCTTGTTTTAGGAAAGAAGACTAAAAATCCGCTGTCATTTTGTATTCTAATAAGACTTTGTACTCTGAAAAGATAAGATTAAATTACCTTTGTGTTGTTTGTAACATCGGGGTTGAGAAGATCTGAAAAGCTTGACTGCTTAGACTCAGAAACAAGGTTTTATGTTTGTCTTTGGAAAGAGATTCAGAAGTAGATTTTCACTGATGTTTGCAGTGAGGAAGATAAGAGGGTCAGAATAGAGATGAGTTTTATTTAGGTAGTTTCTTATGGAGCTGTGATTCAGTGTTATACTTCTGGATAATACTTATTTGTGTTTACTGGGTCTCTTCTAGTGTTTTCTCTCCTTTAGTCTTCTGCATTTCTTAAAAATGTGGAGTGTGGGAGGAACTGCAGAGGCAGGCAGATTCTCATCTGGTGGGAGCTGTTCCCCATATCTGCTTCTCTGTGATCAAGGATATTCTCTGTCCTCCTCTCCTTTGGACTGTAGATATGTCAAAAAGAAATATTAGGCAACTGCTTTTCTAGCTCTTACAGCCTTGTGCTTCCCTCTGAGGAGGAGAGGCTGGTGGTTGCAGCAGCCTGGTCTGAGAGGGAAATACATGGAGTCTATAGGATGGAGAAAATAACTGGCTGGGAGTAACCTCTAGGACATAACCTTGGCATTTAATAACATACACGCAAAACTTATCATGTTGATGTTGCACAAACAAGAAATCTTACCTAGTTTTAGGTAAGAACATGTGCATTTGAGTAAAGAGCATAGTTCAAACAAATTGTGTAGTGACAACCATGTCATGGGAACAATATTTCAAATCCTCAAGGCACTGAGGGAACTTATGATGTCATACAACCAGTAAGTGCAAATAGTCTATGGAAACATAATAAAAAATTATTTGTACTGAAAGTAGACTAGTAATCCGTTTTGAAAATACACTGCTATGCACTGACTTTTATTTTATTCTTTAATAGTCTATTGTACAGGTGGAGACATTAGGAGAGTTTGGTGTATTCTTCACACTCTTTCTAGTTGGTCTGGAATTTTCTCCTGAAAGATTAAGAAAGGTATTTGCTTACAATGCTCCTACCTAGCTTGAACATTAGCAATTAAACCCTGTAATCGGGATTATTTCATAATTTTATGCTCTGTCTATAACATTGCAGGATAGCTTTTTAATAAAAGACTAATATGATATTTACTTCTTTACCTTCTATCTTTGGAAAAAAAAAGGATGCATTATTTACTTGATGCTTCCAAAAAAATCTCTGCTGTTCCTTTTCATTTTAGATAAAGTTTGATTGCTAGAAAGTTCTCATGCAATTTATCGCAATTAAACCTCACTATCCATGCAGTCTGGTTGCTGTGATGCAATGTCCAATGATGTTTTTCCAGACTTGTAATTAATAAAAAAGTTTTGCAAATGCTGCATAGTGGGTTGGTACATACCGTACTGGCTAGTAAACTGATTTTGCAAGGGTACTGATCCAGTGTGGAGTATTATGCTGTGGCCATCAGGATCCAGCAAAAAGAAACAAGTTCCTCTTGCTTTTAGTAAACCAACCAACCAAGCGCTCCAGTGTTTTTTTTTTTTTTTTTTTAAAAAAAAAAAAACTATATTCTTTTTAATTATTTTACACGTACATACTTGGATATTTTCTTCAGCTATATTTTCCACTATTAAAAGTGTACATGTATTGTGTGATTTGTCCCTAAAGTGGTGATTGTTAGTCCTTGAGACTTCACTGAAATATATATTAAAGTTTATAAGCATTCCACTTAAGATAGACTAAAAATAGCAGATTAAGTCAAAGATA
Source organism: Eudromia elegans (assembly GCA_003342815.1). NCBI lineage: Eukaryota > Metazoa > Chordata > Aves > Tinamiformes > Tinamidae > Eudromia > Eudromia elegans. The sequence continues at coordinate 701,223 of PTEX01000059.1, forward strand.
ATAATGTTTTAGTACATTTAGTAAATCATGACTTCCTAAACTGTGATACCTACATTGCTGCTGGTGTGCAAGTCATTTGAAAGTTGTGTGTGCTTCACTACAGAGTGGACTGCTTTACTACAGAGTGGACCATTGGTGATGATCCTCACTGCACCTACTTTTTTTAAAATTGAAATCACACTAAATAATTGATTTTCAATTTAATATTTATATAGTTCGGTTCATATTGGACCTTTCACCCTTCATTTCTTGGTCTTTTTGCTCCAGGAAATATGTCAATTTTGAGTAATGAGCCCTGGAATGGAATATAATCTGTGATATCTATAATATCTTTAGAGTTGTAGAATGTATAGGATGAGAGCCTGTTACTTCTGTGGACAAGCACAGCAGTCTTACGCCATGTATTTTTGATCATATGCACTTAAAAGCTTTGTAAGATGCCAGTGAGAAAAATCTCAGACTTTATAAAAGGAATTTGTTTTTTTTCTTGAGGTATGGAAAATATCTTTGCAAGGACCCTGCTACATGACAGTGCTGATGATTGCCTTTGGTTTATTATGGGGACACTTGCTTCAGATTAGACCAACACAAAGTGTCTTTATTTCCACCTGTTTGTCTTTATCAAGCACACCGTTGGTGTCAAGATTCCTTGCAGGTAGTGTTCGAGGAGATAAAGAAGGTAGGTACAGACTACTGTAAAATCTACAGTAAAGTACTGTGGAATGTACAGTAAAATGTGAAAATAGCTAAGCTTTGTAATATTGTGTCAAGTCAAATTAGTGGGGTGTTCTTTTTTGATTTGATTTGATTGAAACCTGATTTACAAAGATTCGTTCTTTGTTAACACTGACCAGTGTCATGAATTGAAGTCTGGAATTCTTGATCTTCTAAGACTTTAGCAAATTACACCATTGCTACCAGTCTGTCATTATGGCAGAAAAGCTACCTGAAGTAACTTGCATTCTTTTTCTGCACGCTAAGACCAACTTGGGTAGTCTTGAGTCCTTTCAGTTCCTAGTGTCTCGAATGATTCCTAAATATTTCTTTTCAAAAGTTTTGCCAACTTGCATTCTTCTTGAACCTGCTGCATGCAGGCTTTTTTAGAATATAAAAATTTTCTAAAGATCTAGTGAATGTCAATTATGTTATTTGGATATATTATACTATTATATTATTCATTGTATTCAAAGAAAGTATTTTACACGTTCGGTCTCTTGCTAAATTACATGTGCCCATTATACTGTGCACTGAGTTTTCAGTACAGAAATTACAGTAAATGCATAAGCAGTGCTTAACTGCTCTGCAAAGTCTAGATTCTTATTGTATAGCAGAAGCATGGTATGAATATTTTATAGATGTGATTTGTCTAATGATGGAAAAAAGTAGTGTTTGAATGTTCTCACCCTGTTGAAAACCATGCTTAGCTTCCTTTTGATGAAGACATTTCTAGATGTCTGATGACTAAAAGCATTTATAGATTCTAACATGCATTTCAATGACTTCCTTTTTTTGTGTGTGCGTAAACAGGGGATATTGATTACAGCAGCGTATTACTTGGCATGTTGGTGATGCAGGATGTGCAGCTTGGTTTATTTATAGCTGTCATGCCTACACTTATTCAAGCAGGAGCAAGCACGTCTTCCAGGTAAAGAAATGACTATATGTATACTCCCCATTTCCTATTTGGTATGCTGATTGGAAGTATGAATATAAGAAAGCTACACTTAAAATGTCAGATTCTTGAAAAATGCATGCTTTTTTCTCCATGTTTCCTTTACTACCTGTAATTACAGTAGTATGTGAGAATATTCTTCCTGCTCTAGATACTTTTGTCCTACCCAATAATTTGATGAGAATTACTAATGAAGTTTATTATTGTTGAAAATAAGGAAAATTCTTCTGAGCTGCTTAATTCACTCGAAGTATATTTCTATCAAAGACTATGAAACAGAATTTTTGAGCCTGATAAGTCACGATGCAGTTCAACTAACAGCTTTTTTTTTTTTTTTTTTTCTTATTTTGAAACAGCCTAGAAATAAATTCTGCGCATTCAGCAGAATTGGTGTTTATGCTCTTTGCTTATGTATCTAAATACCTTACTGTGGACACCCCTAATAGGTAGCTGTGGTAATTCTGAACACCGGGGCAATTGCATAGTCTTACTTTAGTGACTTTGCTTTAGGGGCAAGAGCAGTTTGAAGAAATGATTGTTTTGTTTTTTTATTTCAGCATTGCCAAGGAAATACTGAGAATACTGATATTGATCGGCCAAATTCTCTTTTCTCTGGCTGCTGTTTTTCTTATATGTCTTGTTATAAAGACTTATCTCATAGGACCATATTATCGCAAGTTGCATACGGAAAGCAAAGGGAATAAAGAAATCCTCATTCTAGGAATATCTGCATTCATCTTCCTTATGTTAACGGTAATCATTTAAATTAAATTTTTTAAAATATAAATGTTTTATAGTGCGTCAGTATTGCAAAAACCGTCACATTTACAGTTGCTGCATATCTGTGTGTTTCTATAGTTAATTGCTTGGTTTTAAAAAGCTTAAAATCAAAATTCAGATGCACAAGTGACTGACGCACCATAGCACAGGTGAGTAGTAGCTGATAAAGATTTCAGTGTCAACAAGCTATATTCCTGTGGGTAACTTTTAATGTGATCACTTAGAAAATCATGATTACAGTCTTATTTTTGGGGTACTTCATGCATTTAAAAAATCAGGATGAGTTTTGAGTTACTGGTAATGGTTGTGCACAGTTACTTATTAAATTTATTTACCTTTCTGAATGGCAAATAAGATTTTGAATTACAAAATAGTTTCCCTTCTGTGTGGTAGATAGGTTCAGGCTGAAGTTGAGAAAGCAGAGAAATCCCTTCATGTTTGGGTATTTTGCCTAAAATTTAGCAGGCAAATCTTATGCATAAAGTTGAATATTTTAAAAGAGAGACTAGTATTTTATTATTAGCCGTATTGTAGTTCTTCAGGACAGAAACCATTTTGGTAAGTTTTGATATCTCTTCTGGGCGCTTTTTTTTTTTTTTTTTTTTTTTTTTTTTTTTTTCCTGCTTGGAATCTTCCTTCCATTGATTTCTATCTCATGTTTCAGCCCTCTGGCAAACTATTCTGTTAGAGAATAGACCATGACAGTTCCTGATAATGGTGTGAGTTTGAAACAGTTATCGTGCATCTGCAGATTGTTATGTCCTCTTTGAGATATTATGAAGGAAAAAAAGAATCTGTTCATATACCTTTTTGCTGGGATATTTATGTAATTGCTACAGAACCAATAAAGTTTTCATTATTCAGGATGAAAGTCAAGGAAGAAATCAGTGACAGAATAACTTTACAGTTTTTCCAGTTGTATTTTATAGGTTATAAAAATGCTATCATTATAAAAAGTTATTTGTATTCCAAACAAGTGTGCCATTTAATAAGCAAAGTAGCCCAAATTATTTTCTTGTTTTTATTTTCTAGCAAGTAGGCACAGTACCTGTGAAAGACCTTTAACAAAACCAGCGAAAGCATAACATATTGTGGTATCTCCAAGCAGTCCTACTCTCATTAAAACTGTAGCCTACAGGGAGTAATCTGAGTCAACGTGGAAATACTGTGCCCAGATGGACACATTGAGCATATTAAAAGTTTGTTCTGTACATGATGCAGCGTCTATGTCCATACGCAAAGCCAAGAGACAGAATATATTTGAGTCCATCAAATATATACTACAAAAATACTATGCTTCTTCAATACAGGAAACCTTTGTGGAGAAGCACATATATATTCTTCAAGTGAAAGAAGATGATATATAATGTATAAAAAAGGATCAGTACAAAGGATAATACATGTAACCTGAGCAAACTAGTTCAGATGCCTGATATTTGGCAGCACTCATATAGTCACTATAGTAGTGGTTATTACACGCTAATTGGTATATGCCCTTATGTCAGGAATAAAAATATGAGATGGGGAAAGCAACCTAATTTGAAAAAATGTTGCATATATTTGGAAACTAAGATGTGGGTAAGAAAACAATTGAACTGCTTTAGTTTATTCAAAATCATAGAATCATAGATTGGCTAGGGTTGGAAGGGACCTCTAGAGGTCATCTAGTCCAACCCCCCTGCACACGCAGGTCTCCTAGAGCATGTGGCACAGGGTGATGTCCAGGCAGGTTTTGAAGATCTCCAGAGAAGGAGACTCAACCACCTCTCTGGGCAGCCTGTTCCAGTGCTCTGTCACCCTCACTGTTAAGAAATTCTTCCTCAAGTTCCTGTGGAACTTTTGGTGCCTCAATTTGTGGCCGTTTCCCCTAGTTCTATCACTGGCCACCACTGAGAAGAGGCCAGCTCCCTCCTCCTCACTCCCTGTCTTGAGATATTTATATACATTGATCAGATCCCCTCTCAGTCTTCTCTTCTCCAGGCTGAAGAGGCCCAGCGCTCTCAGCCTTTCCTCATAGGGCAGATGTTCCAGGCCCCTAATCATCTTTGTGGCCCTGCGCTGGACTCTCTCTAGCAGCTCCACATCCCTCCTGCACTGGGGAGCCCAGTGCAAAAAAGCCTTTCTCCTTCTAGAAGCAAACTAAATATTGGCCAAATCAGTATATTTTTCGGCACATGTGGAATTTTCCATGCTTGTGTAATTCCAATTAAGCTTTTCAGCTTGTAGTGGGAGGAATAGGAGAGCAAATACTTTAGTGACCGTAGTCACAGGTGACTCCACAGCCTTATTCACAAAACTTGAGAGAATCTTTAAAACTACCTATTATTAGATCTCTGTGTTGCATGTGAGGATTTCTGCAGGCCACATCCTTTCCAATGCATGACAAAGGGGTAGGGATGATATCATGGTGTTCCTGCCTTGTGCATGCATTTACTTGTTACATACTCCTGTATTGCCAGCATTTCTAGGTCTACCCAAGTTTAAGCTGCATTGGGGTTCACCTGAAGCATTAGCACATGTAATACATATGATATATTTCTTGTTTGCCAGTTTGAAAAGCTCAAGTGCCCACAAGAATTTAGGTTTCTTTACCAAACAGTGCAAAGTGTGCACTTGTATGTGGAAAGGCAGAGGGAGGATGGGAGGACAAAAAAGGTTCTTTTGTGTGGTAAGAATAAGCAATTTTACTATAAGTTTTATAGTCCGTCATATGAGGAGCTTCCTCTATGGAAACAAGTTTTGAAAATTCTTTTGTCAAGAGCATTCCTGAACTGTTTGACATTAGAAATGATTAAATCTGAAACTGGATCTTAAATATACCTCTTCTTGACAAAGTAGCGTAGAGGAAAAAGAAGTATAACAAATATAAATGCTTATTTAGTTGGAGTGATTGTGTATATTTATATATGCAGTATGTATGCAACCACCCCAACTAAATAAGCACCTCTTGGAGTGACGAGGGCATTTAGGTCAAGTGCCAACAGAACAGAATTCTGGCTGAGCTCTGAGACCCAGTTGTGTGGGCTTTGTTGAGTACGTCAGGCATCAGTACTAAAAGCTTGCAGACCATTAGTGACTCCTCACCGACTACTCCACCAGCTTTTTAATTTTCATATGCTGCTTTTGTAAATTGGTAAATTACCCTGGTCAGTCACAATACAGAAAAGAGAATCCAGGTTATGGCTTTAAATGTAATCATTGAAGATGGTAATGAAAGTGGTGCTGTTAAGGCATGGACCATTGGAGAGCTAAGGGACACGTGGCATGTCAGCCAGCGTGTTGCTTTTTGTTATGTGTTCAGAGTCATTACAAGAAGGTTGTTTGAAGCAGTTTCCTGATAACGAGCTGCACTATTTGATATCTGTAGAACAACAGTGTTTGACTTTGTCATGTTGTGTGAAAAGGCTCTGAAGATTATTAAGCAATTGAAAAGGAACTGACAAGAAGGATAGCAGTTATGTTTATATGAATGTGCATGCAAAGAGGAGGGGGGAAAAAGTTGCTTCCAGTGTGACTGTGTTTTGGTTGACTCGTGATGGTGGCAGCAAGGGAAAGGAAAGAGCTGTGTCTTCTTTCCAGCTTTTTGGTATGTAAATAAAGTTGGCATTGTTATTGTAGTATATGAAAATGTGCATACTTCTTCCTCTCATGTGTTACAAATGTCATTCCTTGCTTACTGGAGTGCTTCTCTGTAGCTTAGTATGCTTATCAACTCCCGTTCTATTAACTGAGGGGAGAAGGTTAAGGAAGGACTGTAATCTCAAATATTCCAGTTAATTATACAAATACAGTTGAACGGAGGTTTTACAAGGCTCTCTAAAAGCTGTTTACATTTTCATTGAGCTTTTGCTTCCTTAAAATGCAAGCTTTTTAAGCTTGGGCAGATTTAGATTATTAATACTTGAAATTGTCATGCATTTATTTCCAGTGAGGATTTCTTTAGTGTTATTGGCTTGCCCTGTATTTTAAGCTTCTCTGATTAAAGTTTAGCAATAAAATATGCTTTACAAGAGAGTATAGGCAGAACTGCTGAACAAATGGTTGAAATCCAACTGGACCAGGGAATAGCTCTTCAATCCTATTTATTGCTGTAGTAGAACATTTGAACATAAAAGTCCAATATCCTAGTGAAAGCAAAGTGACCTGTCTGAATAGAGGGGAAAATGGGAAAACAAATGAAAGCTGAATTGTACAGGAATAAAAGTGCAAATCAATGTAACATTTCCTATAGTACAGGAATAAAAAAAGGGACCTGAAACAAGAGCACAACCCCGAAAATAATAATTGTTAGAGCCCGCATATGTAAAGACAAAACATGGAATTTTATGCACACACAGAGAGAGAGAGAGAGTCCTAAATGCAAAATACTTTCCCAGTCTTGCTTATGTAAGAATCTTTGCTGCCAATAAAACAAGCCCTTTCCAGAGTGTGTGTGCATGTGTCTCATCCACTATAGATTTTCCTCTGTGGAGGGAGCATGTTTTGTAAACTTGAGGTTACGTAATATCTAGAAGACAGAGAAAAGATGGCAGAATTCACAGTTTACCTACTGTGTCCTTGAACTTGTCCTTGACTTAGGTTGCCTGAAAGACGGGGATTGTGGCCTTTCACTGTGGGATCAAACCATGTGGATGTGTTGTTTGCTCTTCTCTGCTTGATACTTCCTGAACAAGCACATAGTATATTTTTTCATCCTTAAAGTATGCCTTGCTTGAACAGAGATACTTACAAGAACACAATATTAGGGAATTCCCATACAAGAAATTGTAAATCCCTTCTTAAATGACGGCTTAACCACCTAAATGTGAATGTTTAAAATACTAACTATAAATATGTTGACCTGGAGCTGACAACATATAGCGTTAGGGGATTATAAATAGTAGAATGTGATGTTATTTGGTATTTTAATCTAGAGGGTGTAACTTCTACAACACAATGATATGATTGTGAAAAAGAGTTTACAGTAAATGTTCTGGAATAGGAAATGTATCTTTGTCTTCTGCTGATTTAAAGCTTTTTATGTAATTTTCCATCTTCCTCTCTTAGAATTTGAGATGACTGTGAAGCTTTTATGGAGTATTCAGAATGGATTATAAGGATATTTTGTTGGTTTTGCATGATCAGCCACCGTTTGCACTATTTGAAAGATCTAATTCATTTTTTTTTAATGTCTTGTAATAAATTAAGGACTATGAGCATAAGTGGACTTAAGTAATGAGCATTTGAACATTACTGCTTAAAAGAAATTGTAAAAGACTGGTTTTATTTTTAGATACCATTTTATGCACTGCTTGGAATGACTTGTTTATCATTTCTTTTGCTCTCTGCCATTAGTTCAAGTCACTTGAGTTTTAGCTTCATACCATACAGTGTAACACTGTTCAGGATGTGATGCATGTTGTCCATAAATGTACAGTAATAAATTGTTGCTTATTCTAAAGTAGTATGTGGTGGAAGGAAGGCTTCAGTTTAAAGTGTTCTATTAATATCAATAACTTTGTCATTTCTCAGCAAGATGACTATCTGCAGCGGTGTGGTTTTAAAGTAATTGTTTTAAAGCGTATTTTATGCTTAATAATGAAGTGCTGCCTGCTTTTTTTTTATTGCTAAAAGCATTGTCTTGAACCGTTTCTTTATTTTTAGGAGTTTGAACTCTTTACATGTTTTACCTTTCTTTTCTAATACCATATACAAATAACAGAAAGGATAAAGAACAGTGTGATGAATTCTTTCAACTAGATACCATGCTTCAGATCGGCGGTTTACATGCTTGAATCCATCCATGTTTAGTAAAACACAGAAGCTTGTTTTTCACCCCCATTTACAATTATAAAACATGAATTGTGTCTCAAAGTGTTTTGCTGAATCAAGGCTATTCTCCCAAAGTCTTGACCCCACCACCTCCACCCCAACTTTTGCTTTTATTGACTGTTGGAAAATACAGTGCTGAGAAAATAATGCAGTTATGTAATCTTGACTCTGAAGCTGTTAGAAACTCTTTCTTTTAGTGAAATCAAGCACTATTCTTATGAGTGACACAAAGAATTACAATGTAGAATAAGGGATTTTGTTATTGTTGATGTTTTAGTTTAGCTTCTGTGGGGAAAGATGGAATATGAAGAGGAAATTGGTTTTGTGTGTCTTTGGGATAAATGCATAACTATAGAACGCTTAAATGCACAGAATTCTAATTGTTTTTGAAATGAAAAAAAGATGTAATAATGTACTGCACTCAGTATCATGTATAGCTGTATAATTTCAGTGTAAAATGGTATGTGAAGTCACTTGGGGCAAGAGAAGAGCAATAGATTTTTCTGTTATTCCTTGACAGATCACAGAGCTATTGGATGTGTCAATGGAGCTGGGATGCTTCTTAGCTGGAGCTCTGATCTCTTCTCAGGGTCACATGGTTACTGAGGAGATTATGTCCTGTATTGAACCAATACGTGACTTTCTTGCCATCATTTTCTTTGCATCTATAGGTAATTTCTAAGAAAAACTTACTAAGAATAGTGCTAACCTGTGAATAAGGGGAAGGAAGAAACTCTGTGACTACAGAGTGGGGGGAGGAAGTGGATGTTTTTTTGTGGAGGAAAAAAAAAAAAAAGTTAATTGACCCCAGTGATGTTTTGACTTTGCTAATACTTTTAAAAGTAACATCAAATTCTTAAACACTTTCATGTTGTACTCTAAATTCCTGTGATGTGTGTGTATGTGTGTCATTTTTTCATTGCTAATTCTAAATCTCTGTTGTTTTATATGTGAAGTTAAACTATTTTAAGGTAAAATGGAGTAGTTTGGAAAAAATTTTCTCTTTGTGGCTGATGTTTGTTTTTAATTTATATGAAAATTGCATTGCCATTTTGAGTTGCTAGGAGAGTAGATTTCAGGTCTTTGTGATGTGCTTTTCTCTAGTAGCAGAATATGAAAATGGCAGCAGATCCTTTTCATACTTTCTTTAGTTGGGAAAATGTGATCTATGTGTTCTCAACAAGGAAGAATTAATTGAACAAGATCTCTTTCCGATAGGCTACCTGAATGCCTCCTGAAATGGAATATTGATGCCCGGAATAATAATTGAGCATGCTTGCTATCCAGAGCAAGTTAGTCTTGAAAATATTGAAAATCAGTAAAATCAGTCAGTATCTTCATTTTTAATTGCCAAATTCCCAATGTATCCATGCATGCCCCTCTCCAAAGGAGGCACATTATACAATTGTTTTGGTTCCTGTGCAGTCAATGAAGCATTTGCCTCTCCTTACGTACCATACAGGAGATGTACGTTCAACTTTGGGGCGTTGTAAATTTCCAAATAAGTGATTTGAATTCAGCCCTTTGCTTATGTCCTCACCTTGGCTCTTCTTCAAAGACCAACCTTTTTGTCTTTTTCTTCTTTTTTGTCTATTTCTACTGAACTTTGTTTTTTTTCTTTATTTCTGTGTACTTATTCAAATAAGGGTGTGCATCGCTAATTTTGTATGCATCAGTATAATTCGTCTGCTTTTATGTCTGTAGTTTTAAGTAATGATGCCCATATTAAAAAAGGGCTTTTAAATTAATGTGTAAGTAAAAAAAAAAAAAAAACAAAAGCTGTTTTGCAGGAATTATCAAATAATAAAAAAAAATTCAACAATCTTAATTTTGTTTCTCCCAACCCCTAATAACAGGTTCTGCTCTTCAGTCAGATTGCTGACTAATAGATATATTGACTTGAAAAACTTTTTTATTTATTATTAAAGGGAGAAAACTGGTAAGCTACAATAAACTTTTGGACCTACATCATAAAAAGGTTAAATGAGGAATTGCTAAGTGGTCACAGATAAACTGTTTTAGTGAAGATAATGATGGAGCGGGTGCTGTTATCAAGATTGGAAGGCATGACAAGTAATTGTAAACCAGCAGTTAGTTTTGTGAAGTACAGAACAAAAATACTGCCCTACACTCCTGGTACTTCACACATTACCATGAGATTACTGTTAGAAATGAGATTTAGGTGATTTAGTTCTCGTGAAAGGAACCAGCTTTGGTAGTTCTCTTACAGAATTCAAAAAATACCTTTTTGACTGTTATTCCCTTTGTAACTGTAAGAAATTACAATTGCCTAATGAGTTAGTGTGACTTTTGCAAAAATGGACATTATTCTTGCCTCACAAGAAAATTAGTTGAAGTGTCTGACTAATTAAAACGATGGCAAAAAAAAATCTGAGAAAAAATGAAAATGCTGCTTATTTACAAAACAAAAACTTTTTTTAAAAAAGAACCCTTGATACTTTCAGCTTCTGTGGTTAATGGGAAGTTTGTATGTTTTGTGGCATGGCAAGGAGCAAAAAGGAGTGATGTGATGTTACAAAGAAAACCTGATTTGGATGATGAATTTCTTAAATTTTTAAGAAGAAATCTGTAAGAAAAGCTTCCTCTATATGTATATATTCACACAAACACAAATATTTCTATGTTGCCATGATTATCTTTAGATAAATTTACTAAATAAAACCATGCAAATGCTATAGGAAATATATTATTTTCTATGTACCTTATTCCTCCTTCCCAAAGCAGCAGCAAGCACCTTACAATAGGCTAGTCCAAGACACCTGAGATCCTGAGTTGGATCCTGAGGTACGTCTCTGCAGCAATATGATTTCTGTTCCATTTAGAATAAAGGAATAAATAGAAAAATGTGGTATCATTGAGATGTGGTTATATATATATTTGAAAAAAAACCCCTTCCTGTCTTGCTTAACTTTTCTCACTACAAAAATTCTTCTAGTGCCCAAAAGCTGAGCTGACCCGTCATTGTCCATCTCGTATCTATAGAAGTGGGCCTGACCTTGGCTCTCCCTGTGTAGCAATGCTGCTTTCTAATTTGTGCACAGACACATCTGTAGGGGTAAAATCCCTTTGTAGTTAGACATTATAGCAGCTACCATTCACGTGGCTCTCCGTTTGTAGGTTCACTGATGCCTCTGTGGGTTCCTCAAGCCTCCTGGCTCTGGTTATGCTCTCTGCTGATGCTGGAAAGCTCCTCTCACTGCTCGTCTTCGCTAATATTTTTGAGAACATCTTGACCAATTTTAAGATTTTTTTCCATGCCTTTTTTTCCCCCCTCATTTCTGTTCTGATATCTTGCACTTGGTGCCTTCTCTTTCCCCTTCTACTTCCTTTGATTTTGTTGCAAAGCATTTTTTCATAGACTTTAGGTTATTGTTTTATTAAGGTGGTGGTGGTTTTTGGTTTTTTTTGTTGTTTTTTTTTTTGGTGTAAGATTGCAGTGAAGTTTGAAATCAAGTATCAGGACCCTATCTGCCACTGCTGGGCAGGCGAATTACTTCTGCTCACTGACAAAGCTGCAAGGGCTCAGTGTGCTGTGCAGATGTCCTCACTTGCCACGCTCCATGTTTCTCTTCTGAGTAAATCTTGAGGTCAGCACTGAACCCTGGATGCAAGATGCTGACAACTCTTTTTAACAGCATAATCTCTTTTCTCAGAATAGGCTTGGTGCTGACACTGTCAGTGCTACCATTCCCTGAAATAAATGCAAAACATCTTTCTTTGAATATCTAATATTTCTTTCAAATTGGAATTCAGGAGCAGATCCCAGGTTTGAGATTCATTTGTGACATCCATTGATTTCTCTGTGTTCATCCGGCTCTGAATGCTTTGTTGTCCTGCAGGGAACGTGAAGAAAATTGAAAGATCCAAGCTCTCAGAACTGACATTAAGGTCAGTTAAGAAAGAAGACTTTTCCTTTTTGGAAAAATGGAGATTAGTGTTGTTTTTCTACTCTGCTGCTGGCTTTCCTTTCTGGCACTATTGCCTTAATCATCTCCCGTAGCTGTTGTGGTTATTGCATTTGCTAGCTATGATCTAAGAATCATTGAAACTGCTAATAGACACAATGTAGGACTAAAGGATTTGTCTGAGTGGTTGTCCTGGCCTGAGGATGTGCCAGGATTAACTCTGTGGCTCCAGTGTGACCAGGAGAGTTCTGGCTTCAGTAGTTTTTCCTGTTGTCAAAGATTTCTAAGAATCTATTGTGCTTTCAAAGGTGGATTTTCCAGGGCATGGCAATGACTGCATTTTGATCTTCATGTTCTGTGTAGCAGCCATCCAGCATGTAGGTAGAGTCTTGTAAAGAAAAACTTTCTTTGGAAAGAATCCGCAAAATTGTGCCTATAATTGGCCAGAGGAGAAAGAATAGGCACTGATTTATTGTATAAGTGAACTGCTCTTGCCTTGGTAAAGATGCAGGGTCACATTTTCTGAAGGCCCCCCGTTCCAGCTGTACTAGAAAATTGTGTAGAAGTGAAGTTCAGTGACTTCCTGAGCAGTTCTGTGAAAATGCATGTAATTGATACCTTTGCTATTAGTGGCAGGCTGCCATATGCTACCTGATGATGGTCATGAAGTTTTAAGTATTTGATTGAAGGTTTTTTTCCCACTTTAGAAGTCTATAGGGATTCTTGAGCCTCGTCATAAAGTCTGATAAATCCATTTAAAACAAATGCCTGTATTCATGCATCATCTGTCTATGAAGTTAATCTTCTTGGTGGCATTTGTTTGGTCAGGAAGGCTTGAAAGTTTTGTATGTTTGTTATGACTTGTGGCCATATCCTGAGTTTTTGTCTAGAGTGGGGCAAAGTTTAGGAACAACTATGAAATCCACAATGAAGTCTACATCTTTTATTCCCAAACTGTGCAAGCAGGCAGTTGCTTTGTTCTCTCAGAACACTGTATGTGAGCAGCTCAGTGTTGCCTCACCCTGGTGGGACTAACTTCCACTTCTTAGTGTAGAAATTCATGCCAGTTTGCACCTCGGAGGCATACCAAGTGAACCTCAGACTTCCTGTTTGCTCCAGAACTGAAAATATTAGATCCACCAGCGGTGATGAGAGCCCAGGACTGCATTATAGCCTCTCTGGTGAAATCTCCTATTCCAGATGTGTCAGTTGGCTGTCTTGTCAAAGCTGATGTTCCTTAGTTGCTTTTCACATACATCAGCTGGCAGGTGAATTAGCAATGTGCACACGACAGACAGTAAAAAGAGAAAAGCTGTTTGTCACTTACATTTGTGTGTACAGGCATTTATTTATAGGTGTGATGTTTGGATCTCTTTTTCTTTCATCTCTCTGCCCTTATTGATAGGCCTTACCATTTATGATTCTGCAGACAGAAGGAGATCAAGAAACAAACTGTAGGGTGTGTGCATAGTGGTTTGGTGCCCCTTAAATAAAAAATTGAGCTTAGAGTACTTGGAGTAGATATTCATCCACAGTGCAACGTGCATATGGACAAAATATTTTGAGGTAACTGCAAACCACTTCTCTCACATATTCAGACCGAGAGGGCAACTTGCAGTTCTCGGGAGTTCCCTTAGGTCTGTAGTGCTGTGGAGAGCACTGAAAGTGCTCGCTAAGTCAACTGCAAAGTTAGAGCATTGATTTAAATTCCTCATATGCTTTAGGAAGCTAAACTCTTGTTCTTCAACAGAAATGATTAGATTGGAGAATTTTCACCTTTATGGATTTATCAGAAACACCATCATTTTGCTTCTTGATTTACTATCTTTTTTTGAAAAAGGAATGATCTTCCAAGGACTCCGTCATGTTTGCCTACACGAGTTCCTCTTAGCCTAAGGAAAAACATGCACTTGGCTTTAGTCAACTGTGAGTCAGATCCTTTTTTAGTAAGGCTAGAACTGCTCTCAAAAATACAGATCTTTTATTTATTTGTTTAGTACTAGCAGGATTTGTTTTAAACTGCCATGCTATTTGCAGTGCCTATTACCTTGCTTCTTGTTACCCTGATTCACCTTTTACTGATTTTCATTGGGTTTTTTTTTTCTTTTTTTGATAAGATTATTAAAAAAGTGTATGTGGTCACTGGGAATAAAATTTAGGTGTTTCCATATGAGACACTTTCTTGTTACTTTGTTTTATATATGTATATATCTATATATCGTCATAGCAATGTGGCTTTGTATAATTCTCCAGTTGGTGGATCATGTTCAGGGAGTTACAACTTTCTGGATTTTGGTGAGTGATTTCTCTAGCTCACATGTGAAGGCCATGGGATCACAACAGGTGTGTTTTCTGTTGTAGATGCAGTCAACCCTCTAGCATGTTCCTCCCACACTGATAGCCCGTTGCTGTTTCATACAAAAAGGTTCAACAGTGAACAAAGTGCATGTAGCAGTCTATATACAGAGCTGTGAAATTATTTTCTTGCGGTGTTTTTATAGCCTTCAAAAAGAGGTATGTTTCAGCTCTGAAGGTGTGGAGGGGAGAAAAGCTTATATATAAAGTGCTTCCACATCAATCATGTGCAACTTACCATTTTGGATTATGGTTTCTGATAGTCCCTCCAGCAGGCAAAGTGCTTGGGCCTTGCAGAAAGTGCTTATGATTAAGCAGAAATGTTTTTTGTTTGTTTAGATACATTCTTGCCATTAAATTTATTACTAACTCCCCAAAGAATCATGATATCTGCCTTAAAGTTGTTTTCTGGAGGTTTCTAAAAAAGACAAAATGATACTGTTTTAAATGGAGCTTACAATTATATTCATTAAATTAAAAAGAAATGAATGCAGTGGTGAGAATTTCTGAAAAGAAAAATGTTAAATGGTTGAAAATGCACTAGATGCTAAATTTTATCCAGGCTTTCCCCCCCCCCCCTTGGGAGCAACAAACTCTGTACATTCTAAGTAGGATAGAAACGGAAAATAGCACAAGAGTTCACATCTCTTTAACAATAACAAAAGTCACTAAACTTTTAGTTCTTATAAGCAAAAAATGATAGGCATCTTTTTTTTCTTAATGATATGCTGAACTGTATATAAATACTATAATAAATACAGTAATAATGTGTATTATCTCATATGTAGAAGTAGTAATAGAGTAATAATAAAAGTTGTGTGAAATACATTGATTCAATGTTTAAGAATACTGCATGTTTTCATTCTGTGTCCCAAGAAATATACAATTTGCTTATTCAGACCTAGATTAGATGTTTGTATGAATGCTTAGCTAAAATTGCTCTTTTTAAGTGATGTAGTAATTTATTTTTTCTTTTCATTTCTGCCTAGGGCTTCATGTTTTCCCCACATTTGTAATATATGAACTCACAGTCTTACTCTTCCTTACACTCTCTGTGGTCATAATGAAGGTATTTTATCTTTTTCATATATCTTTTAATAATCTAAATAATAATGCTACATGTGATATTGAAATTTCTGTGCAAGAACTTAACATTTGATATAGCAGAAAGGATATTACATCCTTACTGTACAACTGTATTTTATATATTAGTAGAGTGCAGTTTCAAACATTCTTAGGATAAATTAAAGGATTATTTTTAATGTTAAAAAACATTACACATGAAAAAATATCTGTTTTTCTAGCGGTGGATTTCTGACAAAATTATCAAGTATCTTTATTATAGCAAATTAGATATTTCCTATATAATATACTATATACTTTTTGTCTCTTTCAACCTTAAAGGAGGTCTTTATTTATAAGACTATTATATTACTTTATAACCAGAAATAATGTATGTTATGCTATGACTCTTAAAATGATTGTACTATTTTATCTATTGCACTATTCCAAAAAAAATATACACAACAACCCCAAAAATTGTTTTTAAAGTTTGTCTTGGCAGTGCTTGTCCTCTCTCTGATTCTTCCAAAGAGCAGCCAGTACATCAAATGGATCGTCTCGGCAGGACTGGCACAAGTCAGTGAATTCTCTTTCGTTCTGGGAAGTAGAGCACGCAGAGCAGGGATCATATCTCGGGAAGTAAGTAATGGCATTTAACTTTGCATTTAGCACCTGAATAACTTTGTGGGATTTTATATTGCAGTGCTTTTATGAAAGATCCTCCAGTTTGTGGCATCTCTTAAAGATCAACAAGTAGAACTAGCCCATACAAACTGCGTAAGTGGATGCTGGGTGCATGCACGTCCCTGACAGGCTTCCTAGTTCAGTTCATTTTACACACTTTTTGGAGAAGCAACAACCAGCTTTTTCAGCAAGCATTTTAAGGGGGGAAAAAAAAAAAAAAAAAAGAAAAAATAGGAAAGGATTTTTAAAACGTAGATTTATTTCCAAGCTATGAGAACACTGCTTTGTCAAGATGAAGTAAATTATGTCTTCAAAGATGTAACAGCTGATCACACTTTCTAGTGCTAGCTGCTTTCTTCTCCTAACCTCTGAGCTTTTCACCATGTGAGCAGTAGCCTGTATAATGCTGGAACCATTTCCAGTCAAAACAAGTGTGGAAAATTTACACACCAGTATTCACTGGTATGTACTTAGGTGATTAATTTTCATGTTTACTCCTACATGTAGTTAGGACTTATAAATATAGTGGGTTTGTACAGAGTTTCACACAGTTTGTTGCATTCTTGGATACCTTTAGCCTTTCATTTTTCCTGTTGCCATTCTTCTGTCACTGTTATTTTTATATAGCTCTGAAGTTTCCAAAAATTTCTTTTCTGTTTAGCACTTCAAAACTGCTTTTGTCAAACTTGCACTTTAAAACTGCTCTCTACTGTCATCATATAGGGCTGTTTCAGAAACTATAGTTAAGATCTTATTTTGAGCATGAGATAGTGGTGCATGTTTTCAATCTAACATTAAACCATTTTTTCCTACTTTATATATACACAAGCATATATGTAATTATTAAATATTATATATTGTATGTATAATGTGTGCATGTACATATATATGAACATATATATAATATGAAGTGGTTCTTGGCCTTTGGCCTTTTAGTGCACCCTAAGCTTTTAAAACTGACCTCTTAATTCTACATGCAAGTGATGTTTTTTGTACTGACTATTAAAGTTGTTCTTGCAATTGCACATTTAAAGCAAGTAAACATATAATGACCTGGTTTGCTCGCTCTTGTAACAATATGCAGGCCTGGTTGGGACAACAGGCGAGGTCTCTGGGAAATACTGTCCAGAAAAGCCTGATCTCATCAACTCCTGATTGCTTCCTAGCTCACCACCTAACTAAGCAGTGAAGTAATGGCTTTCTTTCATTTTCAGGTCTATCTCCTTATTTTGAGTGTGACAACTCTAAGCCTTCTGCTTGCCCCAGCGCTGTGGAGAGCTGCAATTATGAAATGTGTTCCAAGACCTGAAAGACGCTCAAGTACCTGATAAGACTTGCACGTGCACAGGAATACTTGTTTTTGCAAGGAATATCTTCATTGCTCATTGTATTTCTATGCACTCAAAAAAGCAAGATGGTTTGAGTAGTCCTCTTAACATTTACTCAGTTAAAAGCCTTACATTGATATTTAAAAAAAAAGAGGCATTAAAAAATAGTGATCTAATATTTGAATTAAACATCTCTTGCAAAACTGACTTTCATCCTGGCAGAATCAAATGGGCCAGAACATTTGTTCTTAATCCAATCAAACATGCAGAGTAGAAATTATTTTTTTAAATACAGTTTCACAGAAATTGTGTTGAGTTTTTTTGCCTGGATGTGCCTTTTAATTTTCATCTGGTTTTGTTACTATTTGTTCATCACCAGATTTTTTTTAATATAATATATATATGCATGCATATATATATTATATTATGGTGCCTATGGTATCTTTCTGCACTATAAATGACTTGAGTCATTTTCACATTTAAGAGTTCAATACAGTGCTCTAAATTTGGTCACAAAGCATTCCTAATGGTGAGTAAAAGTGTAATCCTTTACACAAATAAAAGGTTTTGTTTGGTTAGCATCAAACTACTTTAAACATATTAAAAACGTAGTAAATACATATTCCAAATGGTACAGCTGGTATAATGTGATACTTCACTCCGATTTATCACGTATTTTCTCACAGTAATTACTTTCATTTGTGTTACTTCTTTTATTTATTTACTTTTTTGACCATGCTGACAATGAGAAAGGGCGTAGCTTAAGTTATATTTGAAAACTGACAGTTGTTACCTGTTCTTGTTGCTAACTACTGTTATACTTATTGTTTACAGTTGTTTACAGTTTTTTTTCTGTGTTTAAACTGAAAATAAAATTGGTAAAATTGGGAAGTCTAGTTTCAAGCAGATGCAAAGACATTTTATCAGCTGACTCTGGAGGTTGGATAAAATGGACATTTTACTTCTGAAACTATTTTAATTAAATTTGCACAAAACTGAAAAAGACGGATTAGGTGGGCATTGGGAACTCTACAACTTTGTACTTTGCATTTACATAAGCCGTGTAAAAAACTGTTCTTTATATGCTGTAGAAAGAGCTTATTCACTGTAGCCTCCTCTGACAAACAAGATTTTTTCTTTTTGAATTTTATGTTTACAGCAATGCCATTAAAGATTTATTAACAGCTTAGGTCAGTATTATATTGTAATGTAACATACGACTAACTTTGGTATGCACCCAGCCGTTAGAAAACTGAATGTGACAGATTTAAATTGCCAAGTAAAAGGAGAGAAGTTGTCCTCCGAGTAGTGCAATGACCCAGGGCTCGTTTCCATGCTCCCGTAGGCTTCAAAGCTCCTTTTGCTGCCAAGGCGGCCTCAGTGTCCCCCTCTGTTTTGTCTGACATCTGCTGGGCTTGGCAAAACGCAGTTTGGGCTAGCCCGGAGCCTGCATGTGTACGGCTGGGCCAGTTGGCCCCGGCGAGGCAGGGCGCATAATAGTTGAGTTCTTCCCTGGGCTTTCTTTTCTGGCACCGCCTCAAAAACCTTGCAGCTGTGCATGGCAGCGTCACCTCTGCTTGAATGGTTTCAGAAGGTTTTGGGGGGAAGAGTGACAAATACCAATAAAAACCTACCAAAGAAGTAAAATTATCTGGTTAAAAAAAGTCTTTAACAGAAAACTAATT
Organism: Eudromia elegans; assembly: GCA_003342815.1. Taxonomy (NCBI): domain Eukaryota; kingdom Metazoa; phylum Chordata; class Aves; order Tinamiformes; family Tinamidae; genus Eudromia; species Eudromia elegans. The sequence continues at coordinate 720,526 of PTEX01000059.1, forward strand.
TGAAAGGTGCTCTATTTGTTTATTTCTATGGTTAGTAATCCAGTTGTAGAAGCAAATCAACACCTTTATTGTACAGTTTAATAATCTATGGTCTCAAATCTTTTATTTTGTCTCAGCCACTTCATTAAAATAGTTCAATTTTGTTTCTTAATTATATGAGGGAGAGAGGTCTTACCCTGATTCACAGTCAGATCTCCCTTCTGGAAATAGAAGATTCTCTCCTTAATGCCTCATCTTGGTTTTGCAAGATTTTGAAATGCCTCATCTTGCACGTACTGTTTGCTGCCACAGTCCTATTTGTATCACATATGCTGCAGAAGAAAACAGGCTAACTGAGGTCACCTCACAGGGGTTTGTTTCATTCCTCACGTATTCTTAGAGCTTACCATGGTAGAGAGACCTTTGTATGGCTTCCATTATGTCTTTTATGTCAAGATGAGAGACTCTCATGATAATAATCTTAGAATAGAAAAAAAAGACCTTGTTCTTTATTTAAAGGTCTGACTTGTCTGTAGGTAAAATGGGAAGAATGTTTATAGTCCAGCTGCAGCATTTCAGGAAGGTGTGCTTTGACTCCAAAATACTGCTTCCCAAGCCAATATGGAGATAAAGCAAAGACCTAGAACCCCTGAAAAGAAAATCCAGTGATTTTATTTAGTGTGGGTTTGTTTGTTTGTTTGTTTGTTTGTTTGTTTGTTTTTTAGAACAGGAGGTCTTTTCTAGAAACTTTGTTTGGGCTTGTTGGCTGATATCTGTCCTGTTCTTTTATCTGATGGTCAGTGTTGTTTGAATACAGACCAGCTGATGGAGGGCAGAGGCTTTGTCTTCACTGGTGATGAGTGGCCATTTCTGTGGTGAAACGAGCTTAAGTGAGTAGAAAGGAAGGGTCTGTTCAGTGTGTGAGTAACAATTTGTGTAGCGTACCTGATTTATTGATAACTGATGTGGGGGCAGGTGAGTGGAACTGGTTGCTTGCTTTGTTTGCCTCAGGGCCTGCAGCTTGCTGTCTGGCAAGGGGAGCTCTGGAGCGATCACCCCCTGATTGCACCTTGTAGTTGCAGCTAACTACGGAGGAGGAGAAGGAACCAAGTGGCTCATAGCATGGCCTGTGCCTGCGCTTGATTCCTTTCCCTGTTCCCACAGTCAGACTGTGTTTGTTGACCTAAAACCCCCCTACTTGCAGTTCACCCCATCTAAAGTGGACTGCGTTTCAGTTTCTCAGGAGGAAATGCTCACTGAGAGGTGGGAGGTGGGTTTTGGGCAGTTGTCACTTGCATGGGCCTAGGATTGCTCAAGAAATGTTCCCATAATGGTATAATCCATGTGACTTCCATAACTTTTTCAAAGCTTTAAGAATTATTATGTCTGATTGCTAAAGTTGATGAGAAGGCAGCTTTGTGGTTCCTTAAGCAGTTGATTACCCTGTGCTTTGTGGGCAGAGGGAGGTGTGTGCTGACAGGGGATACAGCGCAGAGGAACGGTGTCATACAGAGGGGGTTCATATAGAGCCTTGCTGGCTGCTAGACTGAACCCAGGGCCATCCAAGTACCGAATCACAATCACTCTTGGGTTTTGTCTAGGGAAAGAGCGTGTCTTACTGCGCTGCCAGCGATGTGGGTAGCGTGTCAGCGACAGGGCAGCGCTGAAGGTGAAGGATCTGGACAACCAAGTGACATGGGACCAGTCGTGCTCGTAGAGTGGGTGCTGGAACCGGCTGCAGCTCATGAACAGCAGTTGTGGATGCTGACCATTGGCTAGTAACCTCTTGAAACTCAGTTTTCTGTTTCTCTGTTTCTTACATGTCAATGCCACAACCCCATGGTTTGAAGGTGTCATCTCCTCTCCTTTTGAAGCCCACTTAAAGAGGGGGACAGACCCCAGAAGAAAGTCATCTATAGCAGTAGCTTTCTACTGGTACAAACAGTAAGTCCTAAAGCTCCAAAAATGCCTGAGAAAAAGACCAAAAAAAGGCCTGCTTAGAGATTAGAGAAACACTGAAGATTTTTCCATTGCTATAAATATTTCAGATTAGTTGTAAACAACATGGTACTAGAAAAGAAAAAAAGAAAAAACAAGAACAGCTGGGAGTAGATATGCTTAGGGAGTTATTAATGTGGTAAAATGAATTCTGGCAAAATGCTGATAGCATTCTGCGTCCTCACTCCAAAACCTACATGAGGAATGGAGCCCTAAAGCATTAAAGGAAAAAAGCAAGTGCTGTGCCTGTGTAATACGCGCTTGTCCCGTTGTCTCACAGGCAATTCAGGGCAGAGCCAAGAGGCTTACTGGGAAGCATAAGCACCACAGCAAGATTACGTGACGAGTGTAAACAGAAGAAGTTGAGTAATGAACACGGTGGTCTTCAGCTCCGCTTTCCTTGCAGCCTAGGGTCGAGAGCGACTCGATTCTTCCGTTTGCAGAGCTGTGTAGCTTGCAGGAGCAGGCAGTGGGAGGCCGGGTTTGTGACTGCTAGGGCTGGCATAATTCTTTTAGTCTATATAACCACAACTGCAAATGCTTTATTTTCTCACCTTTGCTTTTCTTTCTCTGAGGATTCTCATCTCTGCACTGGAGAAGGTAGAATTTTTCTTTTCAGACTGGAACTTCTCTAAGATGGTGCTAGTCTGTCGCATAAAACTTGAAACACGGGGGGAAAAAAAGCTTTGTACCTTAACATAGTCATTGAATTGTACCTTTTTTGAAGCATTTGCTCTCTTTTTTGTATGCCTGTCTTCATCCTGGGGTGGACATAGCCTGTTATCTGTGGAGGACGCATCCCTCAAAATAGCAGCGCTTTGCGGTAGCAGGGATAGTGAAGCAATTTTCCCTGTAAGAATCAATGTAGTAAAGGAGAGAGGCATGTAGGGACTTAAGTTGAATACACAGTTTAAATATACCAGCACAGTCTATATGGTGCATAAGGTGGAGAGCACCCTCATCAGCTGGAGGAGACGATGTTTTCTTCAGTTCTGTTTGTTCGTTTTCCTCAGACTGGCTTTGGTGGCTGGAGCGGAGGCTGCCTCCTGCTCGGAGGTGTTCGGATAGCGGCTCCCTCAGTGCGGCTGGAGCCTGCGCTCCTGCTGCCGCCGTTCGCTGCCCCTCCGGAACGGGCCCTGGCGAGCAGCTCCTCGGCTGCTTCCCGTCGCGGGACCTCCCGCGGGAACTGCCCCTCGCAGCCGGGTCCAGGGCTGCCACTTTCCCAGGTGGGCGCTGCTCACCAAGCTCGGCTGCGAACGAGGAATGGGGAAATGGCAATTCCCGCATTTTGTCTGGCTAAAACTAACTTGCCAGCCCTGCAGCCCCAAAATGGTGAGTGGGGAAGCGGCAGATATAAAGGTGTTACTGTAAAGGAAAAACTTGGAATATTGCTACATTTACCAAAAGAATATCAAAGTAACTAGAGCTTCCTCACTATCAGAAAACACCCTTTTTTTTTTTCTAAGTCAAACTTAATGTGAATCTAGTCAACTGACAGACCTCTGGGGCTATGCTGGATTTCTCTGGTCTGTTAGTTCCTAAGTGGCTCTCCTGGTAATGTCTTTTATTCACAAATGCTCTTCCTCCCCAGGCCTCATCAGGAGGCAGCACAGCTTTCAGGAGAGTAAACACCTTTTCTCTCCTGCCCCGTCTTGCCCTGTCGTACAGCCGTGCATCGTGTGCACAGGGTCCTGCTGGCAGAGCTTGCTGAGCAGCCACCCCCATGGGGCAGCCTAGAGGCGGCAGCTTTGGCTTCGCTGCAGTCCCTACCGTTGCTGATACGCCTCGGAGCCCCCAGCGGGCAAGCTAAGGGGGACTGACAGGCAGCCCTGGGCGGCCGACACCACCTCACGGCTGCCCCGCGCTGGCCCTGTCCCGGCGTCGGGGTTACGGGGGGAGGCTGCAGCCCCGAGCCGCGCAGCAGAGCTGTCCCTTTACTCGCGGCGGCGGCGGCGGGAGCTCGAGCGGCCGCCCCGCGCCCTGCGCCCCGTTTCC
>PTEX01000059.1:725691-742577 GCA_003342815.1 Eudromia elegans
GGGGGCCGCGCCAGGCCCGGGGGTGCCGGCGCTTGAGGCCTAGCGGTGCCGGCCGCGGGAGACGGGGGCAGGAGGAGGAGGAGGCCGAGGCGGCGTCGCCTCTCCCCGCCCGCGCCCGGGCAGGGACCCTGCGGGCCTCGGCATGTGCTGGGGCGGGGAGGGGGGGTGTGTGCCCTGCGGGACCCCCAGGCGCGGGGCCAGGGGAGCTCCCACGTGTGGGGTCGGGGTGAGGGACAAGGTGGGGGAGGGGGTTTCCTTAAAAAAGAACAAAATAATTTTTTTTAGTAAAATGTGTTTGGTGTTATTTAGTAATTTCTATTGAAAAAACAAAAAACCTCAAACTTTTCCTCCTTTCATTATTATAGCTGGTGTTGTGTTTACTTACTTTGCAGAAATTAGCATCATTGCCTCTGTGTCCTGCAGCCACCAAGATTTCAGGAGGATTGGATTCTAGTCTTTGGTAACATGGCAAAAGATGTAAGTGTGTGTATATGTGTGTGTATATGTGTGTGTATTTGCTAGCAGAAACAAAGCAAGCTATGCCTTGCAGGAGCTGGCAGTAGCGGTTATATGAAGCACACTTTGCCTGTGCTGCACACCAACCTGGTCTATGTTTATCATCGGATAAAGAGCATAAAGCCAGCTTTATATCTGCAGCCATTTTTCAGAGTAATTATTGAAGAGATTGCTGCCATCATAAAAGCACATGTAATGGTGGCATTATGGGTATTCATATTGTTCGCTAAAAATAATTGTATTTGAATTGGGTGTAGAAACCCCCAAGTGCATAAAAGAGCGTTGGGGTGTTGGGGTTGTCATTGACTACTTCCATGTTGTTACTTGTTGACAACCATCAAAACAGGAGTGTCAGTGCTAGCATCCTGCCCCAGGAGGCATCATGTGTTGAGGGGAGAGAAGATGGCTCAATCTCCATGTGTATTCAGTGTTTCTCAGCTGTCTACCAGAAGATGCTAATTGGTGTCTGTGAAAACGGGCTTTGGGGGCTTTTATCATAGACTTTCATGCATTGACTTCCATTTGGAGGCTTTGATTCAGTCTCCCTCTTGAACCATCTACAGCTGAACCAAAGGCTGTGAAAAAGGGATACATTTGCTCTTCACCCATTTCAATTTTTTTTTTGTTTTCTTTTTAAACAACAACAAAAAAAAGTTAAACAGGTCTCCCATTGAAAATTGAATTCTTTGTTAATGGCTACAGTAGCTTGGCTTTGATGTTTCCTTGTTGACAGAGAAGGTACTAGTCCATATCCAAATTAAAACATATCTTTACTTAAAGCCACATGACTGAGAATCTAAGGAAAAGTGATATACTTCAAATTCTTAAAAGCAGATTAAAATTCAATATGAACTGTTGTAGGTTTCAAGCAGTGAGAATTTCAGGGCAACACTGATTAGTTGAACAATTTGATCGTGCAGAGAATTACAGTTGTTCAGAAAGAATTGAAAAAACATCTTAATGTACAGAGAAGCAACCAGAAATACACAGTCACTCAAAGCTTGCCTGGCAAAGATAAGCGAGGCCAAGTATGTTACCGATAGCAGATAGTTCAGGGAATGAAAGACCGTCTTAGCGGGAAGAAAACGAAAGAGGAGCGTTAGCATAGGAGAAGAAATTGAAGTAGTTCCAAGTAATGGGGATATTAAAGTACATTTCCTTAGCGTTATCTTTGGGAAGAGAGGTCAACCCGGTGAGGAAGCACTAGCACCTGAGAATACTGATGATACCCCTAGAAAGTCTAGGAGAGCATAATGGCAACGAGACATTCAAGAAAGAACAACGTGTTAACATAGAAAGGTCCAGCCCCTCCTAGAAAGGAGAAGAGCTAAGGGAGGAATGAAGAACATGAGGAAGAGATCCTACTAATAGGCACAAAATTTGTTTTCAGTGTCTTCTCAGAATAGTAGGGTTAATTAGACGAATTTAGAAAAAACAGCAGTTTAGATTTTAAGTGAAATTTTAAGTATAATTGGACACTGTTAGAAGCTAACTAGAAAAGACCTGAAATTTTAATTGAAGGATTTTCTAGTCTGTTCTTAAAAACCTCTAAGTATATTTGATTATTTCTCTGGGAAGAAGGATGAACTACTTCCGTTTTTGTTTGCGGACCATCCATTTCATGCCTACCATTATACAATGTTGAGGAACATATTAATGAATCTTGGAAAGGCAAAATACATTTAAATTTTCACAGGTCTGATAATAAGCCATACTAGATTTGATCTACCGCTACAAAGTAGAGATGCTAACTGATAATAACACTTTCTGATTTTTTCAAAAGGGAAAATAAGAATGAGTCTGGTACTTTTTCTCCAAAGCCAAAGTTTGTTCTGTAGTAAAATGGTGGAATTAATCATAATCGGGAAAAAGTCGCTTATGTTTCTAGGCACTGAGTTCACGGAGACCTGCACCCCTGTCAGTTTGAGCACTGACATGGAAACACCGATGTGACTAACAGCTCGTGGTTTTGCCAGGACACCTACCAAGCAGCGTAACCCGCTGCAGAGTGCTCGGGTGCTTGGGCCAGCACAGTTAGGGGTTGGCGAACGCCTCCACCCCTTCCTTCCCTTTCCTCCCAAGGCGGCCCAAGTGGCCAGGCTGCGGTAAGGCTTGTGCCTCCGTGATACTGACTCTCCATGGGGCATTTACACGACCGAGCGGCTTCCGCGCGCAGCCGCTGGGCGCGTGAGGCCATGGAGGGGCCGCTTGGGCAGCCCTGCCGGAGGGGAACTTGCGGAGCCAGGGCAGGACCAGGTAACACGAAGAGGGCTCTGCACTTCTGCCCTTGCTCCTGCAGCAAGGCCCATTTCTTTCCCTCTTGTTGCTGGCTTCCAGCTCTTTTTCTTCTTTTTTTCCCCTCTTTGTAAAATCTATGACTGGGAAGGCCCATTTTAAAAGTTAAATGTTCATGGAAGCCTGCAGGTTGAGAATTTGCTGGATTAATAGAACAAATAAGGAACATGATAGAGAATGCCAAAAATCAATTATTTGTTTTTTAGAAATGAGTGAGTAATTGCAAAGGTACTGATCAGGTGTGCTGGCAAGATAATATGTATCAACTATTTCTCCAGATCTAAATTATACAAAATAGTAATCTTTGTTTCTTTAAAGCTTTTTAGAGTGTGTGCTAAAGTGCAGATTTTTGGCAAAATATTTCTATTTCCTCTGACATGATCCATAAAAATTTAGAAAAAAAGATATTTTCATAATTAGCCTCTTAATTAAGAACCTGAAGGTGAAGTTGAAAAATGGACTCACAATTAATGTTGCGATTGGGTAAACTGAAAAATACTACTGAAGAAAAGAAATGCTAGAGGCTTGTGAAAGCTGAAGTATATGTGTGTGATTTTTTTCTTTCCTGGGAAAATGGGAGCTATATGGTATAAAAGAGTGAGGGATCTGCAAAGCAGTGTGTTTTGTTTTTTTAAGAAGGAGAAGCTCATTTTCCAGTGTGATCTAGTAGCAGTAACGATGGTAGCCAGTGCTCATTTTGCGTGTCAGTGTTGTGCAGAGCGATGAAGCAGCTCCAACAGAAACTCTAATGGGCAGGTTGGCTGTAGACCATCACAGTGAGTTCTGGAGGGCTTGTGACCCAGAATCACTAGGGTCACAATTCAAAGAAGTGGCTGGAAATGGGCATGGAGAGGGAGGATGCATCGCAGCTCTGAGGAGTGTTGCCACATTGGGGACAGGATCGTTCTACTGGCTGCCAGAGGCGGTAACAGCTTGTGTGCAGACAGCCCTGGTAGAGTTGGGGACAGGCTAACACGTACACTTGCAGCGTGCGTATCTTCTGTGAGCGTAGCGAGCTCAGTGTGTGGGAGTCCACCTTGTCTGCACCCAAGTTAGAGTGGGTCACATGTAGAGGATCTCCAGAAGCTCCAGCTTCATCATCGCTCTTCTTTCTGGTTAATCAGTGTTATTTTCTAAGATTCTGCAGAATCAACTCTACTAAAGACTCTTTCCTTACAGTTTTGTCATGGGTAGGAATCAGAGGTGCCAAACGTAATAGTGTCCTCAGCTGATGTGCACTGATCTTTGATGTCATGCAATAAAATAATAAAATTTGCTTGTGGGCTACAGTTTTCAGAAAGAAATGGTGATGTGCCCATCCTTGGGAAACTTAAAACTGGGCAGGATGAAATATTGTTGGGAAGAAACAGGAATTATTGTAGCAAGAAAGTAAATTATGTAGTGCAAGGTTTTCTTGGTCTTCAAACTCCCAATATGAGACTGAGGACTAGTTGCAGATTAGTTTTATATTCAATTAGATGCTAGATTTTTTTTTTTTTTTTGAAAATTAAGATAAATTCTGATTTCTAGTATCAATGGTTATTATATTCTCCTCCACTAATTTACTTTTTTTTTCTTTTTTTAACCTGTAACAGAAAATCAGACTTCTAGTATGATTCTGATTCTCCTTTCAGTTATTTCTCTTGCAAATGAATTTTTGATGCCTCTAAAGCATTCTCTTTATGGCTATAAAGAGAAGCTTGTGACCCTTTGCTTTAAGACCCATTTTTTGAAGAGAAGAGTTAGCCACCTTCTGTAGCTGGGACTATTAGAGAAAATAGTCTAATCTGTGGTAGTACAGTGAGTTCTGGGAAAAAAAGAGTAGGCAAAAGGAATTAGTAAGATTCCTCTGTTCTCAAAAATTGCATATATAATAGTTTCTTTATGTGGCAGCAGTTGTTTATGATTATTTCAGTAGTTTACCATTATCACATGGACTGTTTCCAGTCATAGAAAAGAGTTTTCTCATGAAGAATTTGCAGTGAAAATTAATTTGGTATTTCACAAACGTTTTTGGACTAGTGTGTCATTGTTAGCCTGTTAAGAGGTCTCCCAAACTCAGAGATCTTTCTTGAGAGCTCTTCATTGGAAAATTCATACTATTTCATAGTGGTAGTTCTCTGTAGTGGTATTAGTTTTGAAACACTTGATTCTAAAATCAGATTTTTTCTCCAAATTTCATTTTTTGTTTTTATTGTCATCTTTTTCTTGAAGTGAATTGATTTTTTTTCCTCTTGATCTCCAGCTTGCATGGCTGTATAAATCTGGAGGTATCTTTTCAGTATTTTATGATGCCTTCACTTGTGTTATTCAATACTAGATATGTCCTTTGCATCTAATTTTGCAAAGGGAGCCTATACACTTGCAAATTCTGAGGAGGTCATGTAAGAAGTTATGCCTTTGCAAAGTTCAGTGCATCTAATGTTACTCTTTTAAGAGATGTAAAGATGTAGACGTTTATTTTCTTATGTGGTTTTTTTTTTTTTTTTTTCCATCTGCTTTTTAATTGAGTAATTGGAAAGTGTTTGGATACATCCAATCAATTTATTGAGCAGAATGCTTAAAAAAGAACAGCGGTAAACTTCTTTCTTAGAGCATGTGTACATGTTCAAAGGGTCTGTTTCTTTCTCTCAATTTAGTTGATCTGTGCCGCTCTATATTAAATTTTACCAATATACCCCAAAAGTTGTGCCTTTGATAGTTTTCATATGATGCTTTTATATAAAATCCAGACAAGTCTTCAACAACCTTAAAGGGTTTTATTTGATGTGCTTGGAAACTCTTTACATGACATACTTAGTATCAAAAGGTGTTTAAGAATTTTTTTCAAACTTTTTAAAATATCACCATGTTTCTCCTTTTATGTTTTTGTTTGTTTGTTTAGATACTAGGAGATTCAATGGGACAGACTAGAGAAGTTGAATCCTTAGTAGAGCTCAGGTGTCTCAGTGTTCATTCACTTTTTTTTCTGGCATCATTTTAGGTCAGTGACTTAAGTAACTATTTTTATTTGCTTTAGTCATTCCTCATGTGTTCAGAAGTTTATGAATTGAAGATCAAATAATACAGTGAAGTTAAGTTCTGGAAAAAGTATCTCGGCCTTGGACTTCATAGTTTTTTGTTCATTTTGAAGGAGGCAGAAGGAAAAGGATCTTAAGGCTCTCCTTTGTACATAACACAGTAAGAGTATCTCCTTTTGTCTGTAACGGTTTGTATTTAAAAGGCACAGAAAATACCAGCTCAGAAGTTACCTGTCTGCTTGCTGATTTATTTGTTCAGTTACGCCTTTTCGTATACCCTTGATGTGTTTCTCTAGGTATTGTGTGTTTTATTTTATTGTAGCAGCTGTTTATTGATATATAGCTGTAGTTTTACTGAGTAAATTTGCGTGTGTGCTGACAACTTAAAATGGTAAACAAAATACCAGCTTTTAATAGTTCAATTACAATAGGGATCTTAATATATCGCTTATTTCAGCAATTATATTTCCTTGCCTGAATGTAACTCAGTGGAGATTTATTGTGGCTGGTTAGAATTACCAGGAGGGAAAATGGCCCAGTCTCTGCTAAATGTTCTGTACATTGAGGTGGTTCTCAGAACAATTTGATTTTAAAGGTTGACAGTGGTCCTTACACCCTCAAAATATTGCCAACTGCTTGTGTTTGTGTAGCTCTTCATTTGCATTTGGCACGTGTTGACATAGCACATTGGTAGCTATGCAGACTTACTTGAAAATAAAATTGTGGGTTACTGTAGCCTTTTAATACACTGATAAGGAGATTAGTGAGGCAAATGACTTTGGGATGAATCTTGCTTAATGTTATTTGTTGAATTCTGCTGTGGTTTGGATGCTGTTGAACAAACTGCTCTAAAGACTTGATTGGAGAAACAAGAGTCCATTAAGGTCAAATCTAGGATAGTGACCACCAGGAGTTACATGTGGAAGTGGCTGCTGATTGTTTGTTTGCAGGATTATTTATAATTTATTTTATTATTATTGTTTTCTGATTAGTTCAGCTGGTAGAAGAGGCAAAATATGTTTGAAGTTTTGAGATTCCTAAGGTGAAAATGACCAAAGTTGTTTCCTTCCTATCACTTTGCAAATAGTTTTGTGGAAGAATGCTAGCTTCAAAGTGTGCAAAGATCCTATCAGCTGGAGTTCAATTAACAGCCAAAAGAGCGGTGTTTGTAAGAAACAGTACTATACAATAAATCTGATTTGTACAGTGTTCGTGCATCTGTTTGGCTATTTAAATGCAACCACTGTTTGACTCATCATCAAAGTGAAGATTTCGTGTAATCTTTGATGAATTGAGCACATTACTCTGCTTAGAAAAATACCCCATAAAGTCAGTAGTCTTGAACTCTTACGTGAGATCACAAGTTCCATTTCATGGATGCTCAGTGTCTGGGGTACATGCATTAATAGCAGAGCCTTTATGCGATGCAGAGATTAACACTGCTTAACTGAGATACTCTTCCACATTCAGTTTTTATTTTCACAATTTTCTGAACTTTTAATGTCTAGCATTTTGACGTTACCCTGATAGCTACGATGGTAATAACTGAATTTACTTTTTGGGAAGCTTATGGTATAGCTCATTGCAGAGTGCTTGACAAATATTAATCTTCACAGTGCCGCTGTGAACTGAGGATCATCCTGGTTTTGGAAACAGGCAGTGGAAGCCCAGTCAATTAAACAACACATATAAGGATTGTGCAGAATCAGACTCCAGAAACCTGACTTCAGAAATTCCTTCATATCACTTTGTGCAGTAGGGCACAGTGCTCACTACTCCATTTGCAAAATAACAATTCCAATCCTTTAAATTTAAGACTCTTCTTTCTTGTACTGCAGTCCTCCCCCTTATGCCTTAATTGTCTTTTAATTTCTGTGAAAAATGATGATGTCCCATAAAAATAGTCTCCTACTTTTACATGATGATTCATTCTCACAGCATGTTTGCTTTGGTCCCTGAATGAGACTCCAGTGGAAAAAAATTTTGTGATCATCTTGTTACAGATGACATCATGTGTATGGATAGGTGTCGGAGAAAAATTAGGGTTGCCTAAGCAGCCTTATTTCTAATCCTTTCCCCACTGTGTAGACCTTTTGCTTGTTCTTAAAATTCTAAATCCTAGGAATTGTGATCATCTACAGATCAAATTAAGGTACATTCATGAGAGGTGTGCATTTTTACTAGTAGGCTTAGCAGATGCTTGCAGATAGCAGGTGTATCCTTCCTTGACAAACTTTGGGAAAGAATATACTCTAGTGGAAATCGGTTTCCTTTCCAATTTCCTCTTTTCATGTTTCTGCCTTTATTGCTCCTTACCTGATTAATCCTCTCAGTCTGATCCCAAATTATTTACTTTTTGTCAGTCTTACTCTAATTTAGAATAGATTACATTCTTCTAAATTGTTATGTTCTGCCCATCTCCATGCAGGACCTGATCTCCTTGCCCAATCAAAACGCACTCTTCAGTTTTCATCAGTTCTTTGCCCTCTACTTCAGTGACTCTCAGTTTCTCTGCTGCAGTCCATCATTCTCCATGTGATTTTTCTGGCTCATCCCAGAGCTCATTTCATTCCCAGTCAGTCCTAATATTCCCTGCGTATTTTCCTGTGTATCCATTTCTGACTCCCATTCTTTAAGCAGTATTATGTATTTGGCAATCACTTTTCTTGTTTGGTTGTCAGTCCCAATCCCATGCCTCAGTCTAGTGCTAATAACAACTGGACATTTCTATTCAATTAAATACCTTTGGACAAATACCTCTGTTTCTTCCAGCTTCTTTTTTTCTTCTGCCTCAAGCTCTTTCTCAAGGAATATAATTAAAATGACCTAGAAGCTAGACATAAAAGGACTTCTGTGGCCAAAAAAAAAAGTTTCCCCTGTTTACTTATCCCAGCAAAGAATGAAGATCTTACTCTCAGTTTAAACCTAATAGACATCATTTATGCTTGTTAAATCTTGTTTTAGCCTGGCTTCTACACTTGGTTGCAGTTTTTGTAGTTTCCTTGTCCATGAATCCAATTTCATCTCCTGTCTTTTCTGTTTAAGTTAAAGTTTTAGTGAATAATACTGTGCCACTTTTTATTAAGAAACAGAGCCATAAGTCTGGAAAGCTGAAGAAATGATACTTTTCTAAGGCTGTTGAGGTTTCTAGTGCATGACCACAAAGATTACAGAAATCGGCTTGTTAGCAAGGTAATAAATTACTTTGTGACAGTCTGCTTTAAGGGATTTTTTTTTAATGTGAGTGAGATTCTATGTGTTTTTTGTAAAACTGGCTTCAGTCAGCAAATATTTTTTTTTTCCAAATTGACTAACTCTCAGGCTGAGACCACTCGTAGTTTTTCCGTTTTTGCTTCTAAACAAAAACAAAATAAACTTTCCGATCCTTAGGGCTGCAGGGGATCTCATGGGAGCTTTGTCAGTCAATTTCTTTTTTCTAGGACTTCTGATGCATTCAGTGAGACAGAGCCTAAGTGATGAGTTGGGGTAACAACTCCAGCATAGGTTCTGTAGCTGTAGTTCTCAAATTTGCTAACTCGTCCAAGCGGTTTTAACCTTGTTTTGTCTGTGGAAGGAAGATCTATGTCTATATTCAGGCCTGAAATTTCTATAGCTTAGACGCGGTGCTGCACCGAGTGTCAGAAGTGTTTTGTTTTTAATTGTTTTCCATTTTGTTGAAATGTGGAAAGGACAAAGGGTGAAAAGATGTTGGCTTTTCATATACCTGTTGTTACCCATTTAGGAGACATGGGTTATTTTATATAGCCACACAGAAATGTACGTAGCCAATGTGTCTTCATGAAGAGAAAGCAGCTCAAAATTGTGAGGTTGCGGTCCAGTTAAAGCTGAATCAGATGCTGAAAATGAAATGTTAGGATATGATGTTATTTGAAGCAGCCTTGACATTGTCATCAAGGGATGTAATGCATCTCGAATTTGAGGATCATGAGAAAATCATCACAAAAGGGAATATGAAGAATATACATTATCAGGTGGTACAAAATAAGAACACCTTGATACGAATTGATGGATAAGATCTGAAAGCTAAGTGCATTTTCCCATCTTAGAACAAAATTTCCCTTCAAGTTTACACCCTTCTTGTCAGAAGATTACTTTTCTATTGGGGGAAACAAATCAAATACCTTTTGTTCACAGTGGATCTATGACTGGGTGATTACACCTAATGGGAGCTATGGTCATGTTTTCTTCTCGGTTCTGTTTTTTTCTTTATTTTGAACGTTGCTTTGTGCTTGATGCATCTTGGAGGAGTAATCCTGGTCTCTCCTCCAAAACAGCCTGCTTTGAAAAACAGTGAGAATTACTTTGAAATATAGGAGTTCTCCTGGTATCTCCATCTTAGAACAAAGATAACGGATTTCACGTGGGATAGAGGTTTTACTTTTCACTTCTCTAGCCAAAAAGACTTTAAAACCACTTGTCTTGCAGCTTGCTTGTAACTTTGAAGAGACTCCACTAGTGGCAGGTTTTCATAGCCTTAGAATCAAGTAAGGTACCCAGAAAGGTGTGGATGCTGGGGCAGAATTTTCTATAGAAATTATTTTCATTAGGAATAGCAGCAACTTGAGGTGCTCTTTTCCCATGGGATTTGATAGTATTCTTTCCAAGTGGTTTTCCTCAGGCTTTTCATATTCATGCTCTGTCATAAATGAGTTTTTAAATGCCAGAACTGAGCCTTCCAGCAAGACACTGATATAAATGGAGGTAAAACTGTAACCTCTCTAGTCTTCTTGAATTCCCTGCTTTCCAAGGAGGTCGTTGTTCAATTACTCGTTCTCTGATTTTTTTTTTTTTTTTCATTTTTATATTTTTTCTCAAATCGCATTCTATTGTCAAGTGAAATGCAATATTTTTCCTGAATTTCTCTATTTTGTCTGTAGCTTTCACAATAGGGTGGATGGGCGCATGCTGCGCCACCCTGACTTGTTATAATGCTGGGATAGCTTCTTTCTGATTCCAGAGCTGTACATTGTTCGGGGAAATTTTATTCACTAAATTATGAAGAAGAAAAATTAAAGCTCGTCAGGTTGTTTGCTGTTGTAATTGTGATAGCTGCTTGAGTACCGAAAGATTTTTTTTATTTTTTTATTTTTTTTTTTTAAGAAATTTTTTTTTGGAGAGCATCTTAGTTTAAAAAGAAAAAAAATGAAATAGGAAGCATCTATAAATAAATGATTGCTGAATTACCTAATTTGCTAATTACTGAATTAATTACTGAAATACTAATTAGTTGCATTTGTACTTATCTGCACTTGCAGAATAATGCTCATGGCTTCAATATTTGTGTTTGGATTATCACTAGAACTGACATGTGAACTCAGTGCACACTTGCTTTTGCACATGTTGCTGAATGAATGTAATAAATTGATTTTGTTTAATCCATGTACTTTGAAATGGAGGGCACATTATAGAACAGAACAGCCATTTTCCTGATGGGCCACAAGTCAGGAACTGAAGGCATTTAATATATTTTCATTTTCTTCAGTATGTTCTTGACTTTTACAGAGAAGAATTGGCAGAGGTCCTAGAGTGTAAACCTGTTCTTTCTATTGTTGAACAGAAACTGAAGCATTGCATTTAAAAAATAGATGTATGACAACGAGACTGCACTTCCTGTGTGGTTTATCACTTGTTGTGAAATTGAGGTAGTATAGTTATGTAATACTTAGCAAGAAATTATCCTCATGTAATACAGTGGGTTCCAGTGTCCTGGAATGTCTTACTTTCATAGAAGGGAGCTCTAACAACAGCAGAGTTGTGCGTGGTCTCATGTTGGTGAGTTGGTGCTTTATTTGAAAGCATTTACCACCTCAGAGAGTGATGCAGTCGGCTGCACCTCAGAATTAAGTGGTAAGGGTCCTGAGACTTAGGCTTATAAAAGGTGAGATGGCTGGCAATAGCCTGGTGGACCTGGCCTATTCTTTAAGCATACCTTGGGATCCCTACTGAGGGCAAGGGGGGTTTTTAGGCTGGTAGGTTGTATGTGCTTGCAGCCTTGTTAAAACAAGGCTGTTTCCTAACTTTTGAGTGGGGAAGAAAAAACAGGAGAATGGAAGACAGAAATGCCACAAGCTTTTCATTTTATCACTTCCCTTTCTCTCGATGGATATGCCTTCTCTGCGCCACCATGTACAGGCCACTCTACTTCATGATTTTGGTAGCAGAGTTTTCCCTTCTGTACCTCCCAACGTGCTTGCAATATTCAGTCTTTTTTTTTCCTCTCTTTCCACTGATGGGAGAAGAGCTCAGCGGTTTTCCCTTTTTCTTGAATTCTTACCTTGCTTAAGAAATGATTGCTGTCCTGCACCTGGATCGTAACAGCCCCACAGCATCCCCTAGTGGCTCCGTCACCCGCAGAACTAAGGTCTCGCAGGGCAAATTTTAAGCAGGGTTGATTTTAAGTTGATCTACAGGTTGACTTTTTAAGGGGAAAGCCTTGCTGTTGACAAATAAGCCAGGCAACTGTTTTTTGGAGATTCCTAGCAGCTTGCAAATTGCCAGCAATGCAAAATTTAGCAAGGGACTCCATCGTCCAGAATAGAATGTGCTAAACTGGTAAGTACAAGTGTTGACCCTAAATGTGTGTCCTGTGGTCGTATGTTCATTATTCTTTCAGTGCTGTTCTGTCTGGAAGTACCAAGAAATTAGTGAATCCAATATTTTCTTTACAGAAATTAACACTAGGATTTTTTGAGTGACTTCCACCTGAGCTTTCTCAAGGGTTGGTGTATACTTTGTCCGTTTGTATATAATCCAATAGCTCGTTTGTTTAAGAGCATTAAATTCCGATTTAAAAAAAAGTTTCTTTTTCAAGCCTTTTTTTCTAATAAAAATGATTAAAGTTCTGTGTACAATGAGTATTTTATAGTTTTATAGCTTTTTACTATAATATTTAGCTTCTGTAGTAGGTAAATGGTGTCTACACCAATAAAAGTGTAGACACAGGTGTCAGTGGCTCTTATTAAAAGGGTTTTTAGCTAGATCTTAAAGCAACACATGTACTGTGTGTCCTATTAGAGTTTAGATTAGGACGCAAAACAGTAAGGTAAAGTGAAAGGATTTTCTGACTGCTTTTTCAGAATATGGTATTTATAGGCTCTACAGATCTAAAACTTGTCAAATTTTATTCCATAAACTGTGGTTTCAGAGTGACAGTTTTTTCAGAAAACTGGAGTGATGGCAGCATAGTCTTTTGACATGATTCATTCCATCTTTAACAACAAAAGGCTGTCAGTGTTTGTAAATTTAATAAAAGTTACTTTCTTTAATAGGCTGGACTAATTGAAGCCAACGGAGAGCTTAAGGTGTTTATAGACCAAAACCTAAGTCCTGGGAAAGGTAAGAAAAAGATTTTTAGTAAACCTCCCTATTTCTTGATTTTGTAGTTCTTCATATATTTAAGATTGCTTTTAAACTGTTTTCTTAGTGTATCTTTTGTAAAGCTTTTCATAAATGGTATTCTATATACTCACACAAACAAATACTAGATTTGCTATGGCTTGTAATTGTAATTGCCTTTAAACTGAGGGTGAAATTTAGAGATTTAATTGTTGCCCATATGTAGTTTTCTCATTCCGGTGGCTATGTTAAAGTATATAGGCAATGATGGTCTAAAACATATTTGTTTGGATCAGAATGCTTCAGAAATTGGAAAAACGCCAAAGCTGCAGCATTTTAAAGTATGTCATGACTATTTGTATGATATTGCATTCTGCCTGTCTGAGATATTTCCAGCAGAATGCTTTAGATTTGCATATAATGGCAATGCTCATTCTATAGTGTATATAATTAAGCCTATAGGCTTAACATAGGCTATAAACTTCAGTTTACTTGGCAAGCTCAAAAATGAAAGTATCTAAACACTTAGGGAATTGTGCTGTATTTTACAATTAGTATAACTGAAGGAAAAACAGAAGCACACAATGTCCCAGCAAGCTGTAGTTCCAGGCAACTGTGCCATGTCTGATATTGCTGTATGTGAAAAGTATTCATATGGGAAAGCTGCTTCTGAAGGGAGACTCTGGAATTATTTTTAGATTTCCTGTTAAATTTATTCTTGCCAATTTATGTGTATTTCAGCTTAATGTGTCTTCTCTACGGTGTATACCTACTATTTATAAATAAAAGGTGTATATCTTAATGATATACAACCCAACCAGTCGGTTTTTTTCCTAGTTTCTCCATGAGATAGGCTCCTTTTTCCCATAATTTTCCCTGTAGGTAGTCTGGGAGACTCTTTGTCTACCTGTTTGATGAACTTTCTTGAACAGAGATAACCAGAATTGTACATACGACTCGAGGTGATGTGTTGGTTATGTTTGTACAGAGGTGTTAATAATTCTGTGCAATGTCATGTTTGTGGTTCACAGCCGTCTTGCAATAGGTCTGGTGAACTGACCATTTTCCTTTGCTGTTGCTTCCATGTGATGATAATCAGGTTTACGCTTCTGTGTGACAGATGGTGTGCTTTGATGTTTGTACAAGTAGGGCAAAATTTTTTAGGACAGTCATCTGCTTCTTGTCTGATGCTCGCATAAACCTCGGTGTCGACAAAGTTGTTGACTTTGTGCATTATTGGGCTGCATTGGTATACTCTGTTTGCAGCAGAGCTCTGTTAGTGATATTTCTCTACCTTTATAGCCGCTTTCAGAAGAACTCACTTCAGCATTTCTTTTCACATTTTGCAGAAGTTCTCGTTTCTCTCTCCACAAATTTGAGTAACTTTTTTTGTATGTAGTGTAGTGACTAATGCAAAATATTTTATAGGATTCTTAAGAGACTTACCACTGTGATATTCTATTAGATAAAAAGGTACATTGCCTTAGGAAAGGAAACTGACTGAGCTTCCATGATCTGCCTTTGAAGAAAAAGGCACTATGACTTTAATAATTGAATTAACATATATTAACTGCAGAAAGGATGCTTATTTGTGCCCGTTGGGAAGAATTTGTGATGCAAACAAGCCAGTACTTTTGTTTTGTTTTGTTTTTTGATACATCCATAAGTTTGCTGGCAAGAATTGGAAAGGTGAATCTTTTATAATTTTGTACTTCTTAAAGAAAACAAGGAAAAAACAGGAGTCAAGTTGCTATGCTTTTAGAGTTTCTAAAATTAATTTCAGTGGCTAAATATTTTACATGGGACTTACAACTCTCTTCTTAACACAACTTTGTTCTTAATGTATACCAACACAAGCAATGCTAAACTTTCCTTAATCTCTGAGCATCATCGCTTTCAGGAGAGTTTCTAAAGGATAGTGCTCAGCAACTACAGTGACTGTTTCTACTAGCTTGATTGTTTTGCATATCTTGCCTCTAACTTGTCCTTGTTTTAGATGCCAGACTTAACACAACAAATCTTTTTATCACTAAATATTTAGATGTGTAGTGGAATTTGTTCACTAGAGAGGCATTTATTTTCCATTCTTTCTCTTCGGTAATTTTAAGTTTTTTCTGTGGTCTTTGAAAGCAAGTATTTTAAGTGTAACTTATACATAGTTATGTATAAGTATGTACATATATATAGTATGTACTTTCTTAATAGTAGTTGTGATCGTTACATAGTGAGAAACTCTAGTGCTGTTTTTACTAAGTCTGTGAAAGTTTTCTATTAATTTTTAGATAGTCCACAATAATGGATGAAGAAAAGCAGGGTAAGCTTTCCATAGGGGCTAGCTTTTCTTTTTTTTTTTTTTTTTTTTTTTTTTAAAAAAAAATGTAGTTCTCTTTAGATATTTAATAAGATGGTTCCCTTCATTGACAAGAAGAGTAGAAATGCATCTGGTTTACTTCAAAAATGAATTAAAGGAGTTTGGGAAGAAATCTCTCTATTCTTCTCTGAGGTCCATCATTGATAGCTTGGGTTTGCTTTGTTTTTTCCCCATCAGTTTTATATTTCCTTAAAGGAAGGGATCTGTTCTTGCTAAATGACAAGTGTATCACATTGAGAGTTTGGGGAATATACAGCTTTGCTGCTGCTGGGTAAGAACATACCAAGTCCCCTGCTGTGTTCGACCAGTAGTTCACTTAGCCCAATCTTCTATCCCCAGTAACATTAGTAGAGGAAACTATTCAGGGAGGGTACGAGTATATGAGCCAAACTGCCTAATGTGATTCTTGCCCTTTGTGCTTTCCTGGCATTCAGGGCAATTGGATTGGTATAGATATATTCAGTGGTGCCTTCTATCATCTCTGAGAATAGTCTGATTTTTGAGAAGCTCAGGAGAGTAAGAATGCAACCTCAACAAGAAATTCTTTTCTTCCTTCTGTTTCTGTATTGCTAGTTGGGTGTGAAAGGTATCTGGAAGCTTCTGAGTTTTGGTGCTACAGATACCATTTCACAGAAACTTTCAGAGCTGTTTCTGTGCTCTATATTTATAGGATAGATGAGTTGAAAGCGAACTTTCCAATGTAACTTGGTACAGGAATGATATAGGTACCTGATGTTGCAAACTATCACTCACAAGGCTGGGACAGCTATTCAACCTCTTAGGAGTTTTAACTAGATTATGAAAAAGCAAAAATTACTCTGAGAAAATGTTTTCAAGCCTTATATTCAAGTTTTTACAAGCTTAAGTAGATGAGATTGGCCTTTGAAGTGACTAGAAATTACTCTGGAGTGTCTGCCATGGGAACTGAATTATTAGACCAAAGAAAAGAAATAAAGAATGATACGAATTTTATTACTTGTCAGTAACTTGAAACCAAAGGAAAAGTCTGTGGTGATAATCTGAGTCATAGACATTCTTAAAATTGTCAAATCATATGATTGTTTTATCAATGCAGTTTGTAAGCGTTGTAAAAAATTTTTTTATTGTGATGGAGTTTTGGAAGTCGTTCAGTTAAGACATCTGTACAGGGTATGTAAATTTGAAGACTTTTGGAATAGCTTGAAAATGAAGTATAAAGTTTTACCTTGTGCTAGCAGAAATCTGGGATGTATGAATAGAAGAGAATTTTTACCTGTTTTTTTTTTGTTTTTTTTTTTTTTTTTTTTTTTTTTTTTTTTTTTTTTTTTTTTTTTTTTTTTTTTTTTTTT
>PTEX01000059.1:743174-855261 GCA_003342815.1 Eudromia elegans
TGAAAAAAAAAAAAAAAAAAAAAAAGGCAGCCATGGCTGCTGCAGATTTTCTCTTGCT
This sequence comes from Eudromia elegans, assembly GCA_003342815.1. NCBI lineage: Eukaryota > Metazoa > Chordata > Aves > Tinamiformes > Tinamidae > Eudromia > Eudromia elegans. The sequence continues at coordinate 743,233 of PTEX01000059.1, forward strand.
TTAGGGTGGTAAAATTGAGGAAAAGTCTCTCTACCAACTTCTGTTCCTTTGCCACTGAGAATTTAGTGCAAAGGGCTAACTCACAAACTTAAAGCTCTGAAAAGTAGTGATCTGGTGACACATCAAATGATATAAACCTCTGTTTGATCTGAGGCCATATGAATTCCCACATCTTACTAAGGATTTAGAAAATTATACAAATTAATTTATCTTCTTGATGCAGATGCAGGTATTGAGAGAAGTGTGGGGTTTTTTGTTTGTTGTTTATTTTCCAAGTGTTTGTCAGTTCTTGATTGAGGAAATATAGGTAATACAGTTTTTCAATATGTTTGATTTCATGGTGTTCTTGAAAGTAGGAAATAACTTTATGAAATTAGGAAAATAATTTCTTCTGAAAGACCTGTCTTTTTTAAGGAGGTGAGGCATGGCTAGCTGTTTGTATCTTGGTACCACTTTCTAGTACAATGTTTGCTTTGAGGTGAATGCCAATGTTATCTGAATTTCTAGGCTGGTGGGGTTCAGAAGCATCAGTCCACACACTTGGTTGAGAGTATTTGATGTGGTACAAGTAGGGGTGTGAAAGGCTTTGGGTTAGCTGAAATAACCAAGTTATTTTTCTGGTATAGCCTATTCTAGGAAGGGAGAAGGAGATGGGGTAGCATGTGCAGCACCGAGATATTCTTGGAAACTGCACCCTAGCGTGCAGTTTCACTGGTGCCTCTGATAGCAAGCGATACATGCAGCAATAGACAGCTGTATATCCCAATGGCTTCTCTTTGCTTGATTTTATGTTGCAATAAAAAACTACGTGGACTTTTATCTGCTGCTTTTTCAATATGGCTGTATTTCCCGTCAACTTCAGTCATGACGTTGCAGAGGAATGCTACATCCCTTTGGAAACAGGGAGGCATGTTTCTTTGTTTCTGTCCAAAATATCCAATTGAACTTTGTGCAGGGCCCCCTCCATTGCTTGTTATCCTGTATTTGGGGATGGATGTTGTAGAAATTGTGCCTACTTTAAGCCTAATAAAGCCTCAAATTATGATGACAAGCTGTAAGAATTTCAAATAATAAGTTGAGCAATGCTCGTAAGGAACCCAAATAGTGATTTATATCTTTATCTATATAAAGGAGAATGTGTTTAACTTAAAACAGGAAAAGAGAGCAGTTTAATTGTTCAGTAAAATTCTGAAGTGTCTTGATTGTACTTGTTTGTTTCTTGCATACTTTCCTGAAAATACGAGGATAATCTTATTTGGATATTATTATTATTATTATTATTATTATTATTATTATTATTATTATTATTATTATTATTATTATTATTATTATTATTATTATTATTATTATTATTANTATTATTATTATTATTATTATTATTATTATTATTATTATTATTATTATTATTATTATTATTATTATTATTATTATTACTTCTTTAACACCCTGGGACTAAAATTGATAAAAAGCCACTTAAGAGAGAAATGAAAACAAAAACAAACAAACAAAAAAACAGGAGAGTGGAGAGGGAGTTAAATTCATTCACTCCTGGATTTGTTTTTGAATATCCACCTGGCTAACTGCCTAAGCCTTACTCATATCCACCCTCTATGTGGATTTTGCCTGGTAATTACAATAAGAATTCATTTTGGGGCTCAGAAAATGTTAGAGAGTTGGAGTGATGGAAAGAATTTTTAAAAGAAGAAAATAGATACTTATGAGAAACTTTTACCTGTCCAACTCCTTTTAAAAATTCTTTTCGAGTTGGACAGGTAAAAGTTTCTCATAAGTATCTATTTTCTTCCAAAAATGTCTTAGCAATGGCTCTGCAGTTCAGAGAGGTTTCATTTCAAAGACAGCTGCTATAGAGAGTCTTTATTATTAGAGCCAGATTAGAGTTCATACTGAAGTATTAAATAGGAAACTGTTCAGTTGTAGTCTTGCTTCTTGCTCATGAGGGTATTTGGTGAGAGAAATAATGCATCAGAGGAGTGAAAAGGAAAAGAAAACCAATAATGTTTAATATTGTCTTGAAATTAAATCTCTTGAAATCAATTTTTAAATCCCAAGGAAATTTGGATTGTCTGTCTTGCCAGTAGGTGGCGATATTGGAATGTAACTGGAAAATATGTGTAAAAATGGCTCTAACCTCTTAAACTTCAAAATAAAGTTTCAGAATGTATAGGCATAAATAATTAGAGTTTTGTTTTCATTTTGGGTTTGGTAACTGAAATTCAAGTCAAATGATTAGTTTTGTGGAACATACTTAGACTTCTACATTTCACCATTGCTTAATTGTAAAATATTCCTCCTTGTTCTTTTTATTTATATATCAAGACGCTTTTAGAATTTAATGTTATTGTTAACTTTCTTTACAAGATCAAATTATGTCTGATTTTTCACACTGACTGGAGTTGTTACTCTGGAATGGAAGTAGAAACCTATCTTGGAGCCTGTGATTTGCACTTTAGCAAACAGTTATATACTTGAATGTTGGTTATAAAATGACTGTGTTACCACAGCTCAGATAATTCCAATCATTTGTTATTTTTCTAAAGTTGCTAGGAAGTTGAACTCTTGCTGCAAATAGGAATGATATTAAAAATGTCTTCAGCTAAGGGTAGATCACACCATTTGTTTTAATACAGTGTCAGAAATACTGAGTTAAAAATATGGAATAAAGTGTTATTAGTCATATCTAAGGCTGGTAAGACAAACAGCTCAGACTTTCAGACAATTCTGAAGCACTCAGAACTGCTGTATTAGCATGTTGATTTATCAAGATGATGCAGCTTGCTCAATAACGAAGATACTCCTTCTTGACTGGGCACACGCTAGAGACGATGGACTGTGTGCATTGGCAAAGCTTAGGGTAGCTTGAGCCCTTCTCATTTTCAGAAAACACCGAGCTGTACTTGCATCTAACTAGTAGTAATGGTCTGTGGTGTTTGTGAGAAAGAAGTTTAACATGCTAACAAAGATACTTGACTTGGCAGCCAGGGTCTAATCATCACTTCTTCTTTCTTTCCCAGATCTTCTAAGTGCACCTTTTATAAACATACTGTCTTAATCTAAGGCTGCTCAAATGGGTGCTTTGTGATAAGGAATGTGTTTTTTCAGATAAGGAGTGATCATCTTTGTAGCTGTTGTGAGCTGGATAGAAAGCACTTGAAACACTTAAAACATCACTTTAAACCAGCGTTTTCATCCTAGATGCTCTTCAAGACTCCTCTTAAACTTAGAAAAAGAAGTAGTGGTTACCGCTAAGTGATTAGGGGTAACACAAGAAATAACAGAAAGCAGTCCTTGGCACTTGATTCCCACTTTGGCACTTGATTCCCACTTCAAGGTTAGCTAGTGCTGGGACTGAAAGAGATAGTTGTCAAACACCAGGATGGTTGCACTGTTGAGACCGTTTAAAGGGCTTGAGACTTGGCTATGCTGTTTGCTGCTGCTGTGATGGACATGCAGAAAGAGGTGGAAACCTGTATCATAATTCATACAGAAAACTTTTGCTGTTGTGATAGCTTGTTGTTTCAGGATCTTTGCTTTGGGTATTTCCTTTTTTTCACCTCTTATCCAGGGATAGTAGCCTAGCTTTATTTCGTTAAGGACTTACCTCGACTTGGTTGCATCCTTACTACCTTCCATCCCCACCTTTAGTAGCTGTGGGCTGCTTGCTCTCTGCGGGCTGCTTCCTGTATCAAGTATAGCTGATATTCTGGGCTTTGCTCTGCTCCTGCCTGAAACAGGATTCATTCTCACCTATGCATCTGCCTCTGAATTATGTCAGGATTTGGACTCTGTATATTCTTCTGCTCTCCAGGAAGGTTTTTGGGTTTCACTGATTGGAGTCCTCAAAAGCACACATTAATTTTAATGAACTAGGCACTATCATCCTGATTTTTAAATCTCCATGATAAGCTTAGAAGCTTATGTCTGTAAAACTGGGATTTTCAGGGGATCTGATTTCTGTTGCTGGCAATAACTATAGGAAGAGATCCTATAGCCTGGTCATTGGGCAGTTTTGTTAAAGCCCTGGAGTTGAAGCTGGCTGAGGAGGTTTCTGTGTTAGCAGAGAGCAGGCAGATGAAAATCCCAAGTGTATTGGGTAGCAGGGAAGTGCTTCTGATTAATGGAGGAAACTCATCCCTAAGTCTCGGTTCCTTTTTATTTCTTTTTCTTTCATTTTGGAAATAAATGTGTTGCCTTGAACAGAAACCAAAGGAAGAGTTAAAGTGCCTCTGTAAGTCTCCAGTTCCAGGTGCTTCCATGGTCTACGTTTTCTTTCTGATGTTGATGCTTTGCTCATACTTCACTAGGGAAGAAGGCCTTATGATTTAGCTGATGAGTTTTCAGCTGCATGTCTGTACTATCCAAATACAACTTCCTTCCTGACAAGTAATAGTTCTCTGAAGATGATATGAAGACCAAGTAGAGGCCGTGACTGAAAAATCAGAGGGGCTAATACATAGTCTGTCAGAATACTGTTGCTGTTGATAGTAAGGCCCATGCCTTGCAGAGACTTTGAGAAATACATAATTTGATAACGCAGAGCTTTCAGTTTGTAAAAAGAACCTCTGCAAAAATGAGAGGAACTCAGCTTGACATTCCTGGAAGAGACTGGTCATTTTTTGATTCCAGTCTTGTAATTTTTCAGATTTCAGGTCTCTTTAGCGAGACCACAGGGAGGGAGGAGTATGTAACATTTTGATAAACAGGGCACATGCTGCAGTCAGTGACTAGTTTACTTTCGTTATTTACTTTTATTATTTTTTTCTATCTTTGATGGAAAGGTTTGGAGCCAGAATTAGGTTGGTTTGTGCTTGCTTTGCAAAATGGTGACTGTAAAAACGTTTTCCTAGTTGTATTGATGCTGTATTCCTTCTTCCTCTTTTGTCACTTCTCACCAAGAAAGAAAAAAAAAGTCCCTTTGAATCTTACAGATACTCAAGTTGCTTAGAAATTCTATTCCTATTAATATGTTTCTGATTTTCCCCAAATAAAAGGATGTTATGTTCCCAAAGGCATTCAGTCTTCTCACAAGTGACAATCAAAATGGGATCTCCAGTGTCAGTGCCACTTCCTCATGTTTATAAAATCGATATAGCTCAGTATTAATTTGGATGGGAAGTGTCATTGGTGGTTTTTTGGTATCCAGAAGAAAACTCTGTTAAGCTTCTCAAATCACATTGTCTTAGCTCTGAGTTGTATCAGATAATTGATAACTTATTTTTGTGGGATGTCAAATAATTTAACAAATATTTAAAATAATATTCTTACCTGGCTGTATCTCTGTCTGATTTATTGCTAAAATTCTGCAAGGAATTCTTTCTTCTTGGCCAAATTCTTGGTTTTGTTTTCATGTGCAAGCCAAAGTCCAGACCAAAATTCTCCCCTAAATGCCAGCAGTAACCAAGGAGACTAGTTTACAATGTTTCTACGGGGAAAAATCACTTGCCTGTAGTAGTTTGTAGATTAGTTTGTAGTTAGATTAATGCAAGTTTTTGTGCTTCAGCATTTGCTAATGAAGTTTTACACAGCATTGCTGCTTGATCCCATCCTAATCATCCTCTCTTGTTTGGAGGCATTATGGAATTGTGTGTCAACTAAGTTCTACTTTCTTTGAGGTTTAATAATTAAAAACAAGTTGCTAAACAAGTGTTCAAATGAGTTTTGGATACTAAACGAGTATCCAACCTGGCTGGAAATTGGGAATTTAAACTGTAGTTATGTCCTTTGGGTAATAGTTTTATGTGTATGTCTTTTCAGTATGTATCTTTTACCTGGTTCTTTACATTTTCCTTTCCTGGTCCTTTTGAAGTCTTTAGTATTTTGGAGAAAGAAGAAGAGGGGACAAAAAAAAAAGTGGCAGGGTTCAGCTGAATTAGTATGTGTTTATTTTGAGAAGGAAGAAAGTTTGTGCCAGAGGAACAGTCTGCAAACTTGTGCTTTTAGTTTTTATATGCTAGATAAGAACACCATCATTTGTGCACCATATACAGTGGTATGCAGATTAAAATAATTGCTGTAAGATCAAGTAGCAATAATTAACAAACAAATAGTAATATTCCTGTGAATAAATTAAACTGTCATTGATGTGCAAAGCTGAGTAAATTATTTCTGCCGATATCCTCAAAAAAGACTGAAGCTAGACTGTTACTGGTCTCACGGGAAATGCTATTGTGCAGTAGAAAAATGCCAGGTAATTGGAAAAGTAGTAAAATTCAGTTGGGAAGAACATGTTGAAAATTAACTTTTTGTAAAAACAAACCCCTCCCTTTTATGAAATTAGTAATAGTGGGATTATTCTTGAGCAAACATACTTTTCTGTATACTTTTCCCACAGAAAAATCATTATTTTTTTTTAGGAACCTTTAAATTGTCAATAATGTTTTGAGAGCTTCAAAACTGGTAAAGAACATAGTATGCATGTGTTCTTCTCTTTGTGCAGATTTTCCACTTGCAAGATAACTATTCGTATTAATAAAAATAGATAAATAATGTAAGGAGGCTGGAGGCCACCCTGTCCAAGATTGTGATCACAGCAATGGCCCCATCTAATTGAATTTCCGTGTATCTCTGTCTCCAGGGAATCTCCTGGGCTCCCGCCACAGGCAGATACATTGTGCCTTGACCGCCTTTTTTCCAGGCTGAGAGACTTCGAACTGCATCAGCTTCTGCTCATACCTTAAATGTCCCAGCACCTATCCATCTTAGTGGCCTTCTGCTGGACTCTGCTGTTTTTCAATACCTGTCTTGTCTTGTGGGGGCCCAAAACCGAGCACATTTCTCCACGTGCAGCTCCAGGAGTGCTGCAGTAGAGGAGAGTGATCGTTTCCTTTGGCCTCTGGCAATGCGTTTCCAAATCCCACCTGAGAGGATATTAATCGCTGTAGAGGGGTGTCTTCCTTACTTACGCGCACCTTGGCCTCCCGGGCCCTCAGCTCCTTTTCTGCAGAGCGGCCACCTAGCTGCTTGGCCCGTGGCCTGTGCCTTTGCATGGAGTTACTCAGTGCCAGCTGCAAGATTTTGTCTTTGCTGATTGCATAAAAAAGTTTTAAAGGAATAGCACAATAGCGTAAGGAAGAACTTTCATGTTTAAGCATATCCTAAGAATCAGGATAATAGAAAGCGGAATCAAGATAATGGAAAGTGGCATATCTTGCACCGTTTCTTAAATGATTCTGATAACTGCAGACCAGTAAGTCTGACTTCTTTTGGGCAAACTAGTAGAAAGCATAAAGGATAGAATTAGTAGACATAACTTCTCCCATTACCACATTTATCCTTAACATGGCTTTTCTACAGCGAGGGGAAAAGGGAAGTTAGGCCTTTTCAAAGTCAAACTTTGAAAGAATCAACAGTGTATGGATAAGGGTTATCTAATCAAGGCGATGTCCTTGGATATCTACAACAAAACTTTTATCAAGGTCCTTAATCAGACTTTTAAAGTAAGGTGTCATAGAAGGGGAAGAAAAGTCCTCTCATGGATTTATAATTGGTGAAAACCAACGCAAATATAGTAAGGCTGCCAAGTGAGCTCTAGTGAATGCATAGTATCACTGTTTGGTGGTGATCAGGTAAATCTAATTTTAAGAATTAGTGAGAAGGGATCATGGAACAAAATGGAGATGATGTTCTGGAGTTGCACAGCAGCACATGGCTTTGTGGTGTTGTGAATAATGCACCCAGCACTGACCCCTGCAAAAAGAAATCTGAAAGGGCAGGGGAACAAGAGAGCTGCCAAAGGTATGGAAGGCTTCTGTAAACTGAAAGATCAAACAGACAAGGAATCCAAGTCTTAGAAAAGAGAAGCAAATACAGCATTCAGCTTGCTTTAGTGTTTTTAAGGCAATAGCAAGAAGTATAAAAGCGAGATGTTGACCTTGGGGAAACTGAGCAGCAGCTCTGTGAGTGCTAACAGCAGGAGGGGGTTTGTATCACTTAACTGGTTTCTGCAGAGGGAAAACTGAAAAGGCAGCGATAGTGATGGCTGTACTTGAAGGAACAGGAAGGCTTCACAGATCTGTGATATGCACTGAATGTTTGCTGTATCACTGAAATAGCACTGGATTGTTGGCTAATGCAGTCCCTTAGCTTCAGAAACAAGATTTGAGTTGCTCCCTACTTTCTGTGGACTACCTGAATGTATAAGAGGCTCAGAAGGGGTGGAGAACTGATTTGGGCCCTTTCTGATGTAACTATTGGGAAAACATTAAACTGTCATCTCTGTGTTAGGCAATGGGAGAAAGCAGTGAGGAGGACTAGGAGTTAGACCACCCCTCCTGGACTCCTAGGCCTCCTAAAAAGATGTCTGAAATAAAGAAGGGCCAAAACTTTGATGTGGTACTTCCAAATGACAGCAAAATTAATGCCTCCACTGTTTTCGGACTTATTTGAACTGTTGTTCTTTTTTTTTTTTCCCCTGTATTTTCAATAGTTAATTGTTGCCGTTTTTTAACCCTGACATGGAGCACTGAAATCATCAAGAATATTTGGCTTGGTATTTTTGATGCTGAAGTTTTGTTTTATGTAGCTTAAGGCTTGTGTACCTGTTTATGATGGTTGTGGTGTTGCGTGATTGACTCATGTAAAAGAAAAGAGCAGCTTTCTGGGCTAGGTCAATTTACTGTGATACATCTTCTAGCCAAGTGTTGAGTTCCTGTAGACTCTATCCTGTCATCTCTTGCCCTCAGCTGTGAGGAAACCTTTGGGAGAAAGAAGAAAGTTGGAAATATGCTCTCAGAAGTTCAGGCCAAATTTCTTGATTCTGTCTTAATTCTTTTACAGCCTTATAACTTTTCTTACAGGAAGGTTTATCTTATGCTGAGGTATGTGGCAGGCTTTCAACTGGTACAAGAAAAGATTTCAGATACCCAGCCAGGTAGGGAATGGGGGAATAGAGGACTGTGCCTTCTGTCAACTGCCTATGGCTCTACTATTAAGCTTTGAGAGAAAAACTGGAGTATAAAGGAATTAAAACGTGTTCATGCTATATCATGGAGCTCTAAGGTTACACATAAGAAAGTTTGTAAGAATATATTGTGAATATTGATGTCTCTCTTGCTTCAGATTTATGGAGAATACATTTATATTTACTTTATATGCAATTCAGCTAACTTGTTGTGTATACAGAACTAGAATTACTAAGTTAATACAACGTGGCTGACCTGAAGCTTGCTATTTATTTGTGTTTTTAGGGGTGGTTTCTCTGGTAGCTGTTCATCCTTCCACAGTAAATACGCTTGGAAAACAGCTCCTGCCAAAAACATTCGGACAGTCTAATGTCAACATTGCACAACAAGTGGTAAGGAGATTTTCATTTTGTTACTGCTTGTGCTATTTCTTACATGGAAATCTGAATTGTATCTTTATGATCAGGTGCATTTGTCACGCACAGATTGGTGATATTTCTAATTTTTAACTGTATAGAAGTTAAGTCTTTTAGTCCTTCTGCCATAAGCAATGTGTCTGTATAACTGCTTATTATGTATAACTGCATACTAGCAAACCGTTACATACTCAGAGAGGGAAGGAGGAGGGAAAAAAAAAAGCCAAAGCACCAAACATCCACCTCCTCTTTGCCTGCTGTGTTCTTAGTTGAACTGCAAATCCAGGATCTCCCTGTAAACTATTTTAAGTTCTGAGCTTCCATCTGCGACACTATAGACTGTTGCATCTTGTCAGCAGATTTCCAGAGGGAGAGCCCTTTTAAGGCATTTTAAGATTTTCATCTATATTTTCTATGAACATGTTTACACAATAACATTAAAAATGTTAAGATTAAAAATCTTGATTCTGAAAGAATAACTACTATAAATAGAATCTTTGTTAGTATAGTTACCATGGGAAATTCTTGTGCATTTAATCATAATTCAGAAGAATAGCAAGAACTCTAAATATATATATACATATATATATGTACACTTATATACATATTCCTGAAATTTAAGAGGAGATCAGTGTTCTGCCCGTTGAGCAAAATCTGCTTGAGAAACAGTGTTGATGAGTGATCTTGTGACTCTAGGTAACCTTGGAAATAAACTATATTGACCAAGTCTTGCTCTGTTGAATTTTGCCAAGTTTAAGGAGAAGCGCTATAGTCTACTTCTTTCTCTTAAGTTTCCATTTTTTAAGTAAACATCTCAGCAATTTCTGGCTCTACTTTTGCTCCCTACTTCTCCCTACCTCCTTCTCCTTAAAAACAGTTTATTTATAACTTTATGAATAGAAGTGGAGGATAGTTGTATTTCTATTTAAAAAACAAATAATATATTTTTTGGAGGGGAGGCGGAATTTCTGAAACTGCAGACTGTGATCTTTAATATTTCTACATATTTGTTTTAAATTAGCTAGATGTTAGGTTTTGGCAGCTACTGCTATGTTAAAAATTATATTGAACACAATTATTTTTAAAAAGGTTTACACTTAATAAGTTTATTTTTATTCATAAGGTCATGCATACTATTTACCAATAGAATGGAGATAAGAGGACTAATAGGTTTTTAGGGATAATACTTGTATTTCTAGCTTTCCCTGCATCAGAGCTATGTAAAGTTTGCATAATGCATCTTTTATGTAAAAATCTGCTTTCTTAAGTTATAACATTACAGCATCTATTGTCTAGTTTGAAGACATTCTGTGAATTAGAATGTGGACACTAAGTAGGTTTCAAATATATTAAGCAGACTTCACTTTTCTGCTTTGGAAGTGGGCCTTGGAGTTTATGCAGCTTCCTGTGCGCCCTCCTCGCCCCTGCTGAATGTTTCCAAGTGTTGCCGAGTGCCTGGGCTGGCCACAGCCAGGCGGTTCCGTCCCGCTACTGCAGTGGAGCAGTGTTAAACACTCTAGCGTTAAACACTCTAGAATGCCCCTGAAGCTCTTTTAGGATGAATAGCACATAACCCAGGCAGTATTCCTGTGTCAAGCTGTATAATGTGTAGCATGATTTTTTTTTTGTGTTACTGTGGTATAAAGTGAATATGTCTAATGAAGTGACTAGGAAAGAAGCATTAGTCATGTCTCAGTAATGCATTATTTGAAGACTAAAAATTGCAGCTGAATAACTTGGAATATTTATGGACATTTTCTGCATAATTTTATTTTTATCATAGGTTATTGGTACACCTCAGAGACCTTCAGCGCCAAATACTATCCTGGTAGGAAGTCCACATACCCCTAATACACATTTTGTATCTCAGAACCAGGCTGCAGATTCTTCTCCTTGGTCTGCTGGGTGAGCAAAATAAAAGTTGCAAGGGATTAATAAATTTATTGCAACTTTTGTTCTAATGTTCGCTGTAATATTGTGTATACTCCACAGATTAGCACTGTGAAGGATGTATTCTATTTGCGTTTTCATTGAGAGTGTTTCAAGGTTAAAGTATTCTGTATTAAAATCAGGTTTAGTGGCACAAAAATGAACACTGCCTTATTTGGCATAAGAACAAGAAGTCTATTTTCCCTAAAATCTGACATATGTTCTTGCATTGTTAACATTTAGAAAGTTGAGTTCCAGAAAGGACACAGGAATTCATCCGACATAATTCAGTTCTTTATTTGACATTTTTCTTTTGCTCATGTATTTCCAAGAAACACAGTGCCTTTCATACCAAATAGGTGTAGTCTGAGGTGTCATTTGAAATAAGAAGAATGTAATTCTCTCAAGAAACAGGCATTAGGTACAAGAAGTGCTCTTTTGGTGCCTGCTATGGGATTATGAAGCTCTGAACTTCCAGACTTACTGAGAAATCAGATGGGGAGAAATGAGTTTCCATTATTAATTTTGTTGATCCTTGTTGTTTGAGGAGACTTATCTTCTTATTTAGAACATGCACTAAAAACTTTCTTCTTGCATCATCTTGCTGCTTCTTGCATCTACTGCAGCTTTGAAGTTTTTGTAGCAACTTTGTATGCTGTTAGTCCAAATCAGTATTTTAGTAATAGTATAAGGTTTAGACCGTTTAACCAGCTTGAGATAGATATCTGTTGAGATAGTATCAGACTTACGTTTAATAATGCTTGAACATTTTTATTGTCAAGTTAGGCTATTTAAAAAAAAAAGCTGTTGCCTGAAATTCACTCTTGATATTTTAATTTTTTCCTGTAACCTTCTTGTATTGAAGATTGCAGAGTTTTCTTTATTGATTTCTCCAAGGAATCTGCCTATTGTTAAATTGTTTATTACTGAAACTAGCAGAGTCATCGAATTAATTTCTGTTGAAGTGTTTCAGCATCAAGATAATACAATTGTTAGTTAACTGTAAATCGCAGGGAAAAAGTGCTGGGAAGGGGCGAGGAGCAAAACAATACCTTTTTTTTTTTTTTTTTTTTTAAGCAGAGTGCCTGCATTTGAGGAGAGGGGAAATTAAGTATTCCAAAGTTCTAATCTTAAATTATATATTATGCATACTTAGGAAGCGGAACAAAAAAGGAGAGAAGAATGGCAAGGGTTTACGTCATTTCTCTATGAAGGTTTGTGAGAAGGTGCAGAGAAAAGGAACCACCTCATACAATGAAGTGGCAGACGAGCTGGTTGCAGAATTCAGTACCACTGATAATCACATTTCACCAAACGAATCAGTAAGTATGTGGGAGGTCACATGTGAACTGAATGGGTCAAGGGAAAGCTGAATGGGTCAAGGGAAAGTTCTTTTGAGACTTTATTTCTTTTCCTACTGCTAAATGAAACAGTTCAGATACTACCTGAGTTAACACATCTACCGGGTAAATGTTTATTTGCGTAATACATTTAGTTTCAAAAGTTTTTGTTGAAGGTATGTTTTTGATTAATGCACTATGTCTGCAGCAGGCTTATGACCAGAAGAATATTAGACGACGTGTCTATGATGCCTTAAATGTCCTTATGGCCATGAACATTATATCCAAGGAGAAGAAAGAAATCAAATGGATTGGTCTACCTACTAACTCGGCTCAGGAATGTCAGAATTTAGAGGTATGCATGTAGGAAATTCACAGTGACTTAGTGTTTGAGTAAATGTTTTTGACTTTAATGTGTTCTGCTCCTACACATGCATGTGATCATCTGAATTAGCAGGGTAGACTAAGTGGATGTCTTGAGTATATTTTTTTTATACAGAGTACACATTTTAAGTTTCCAGGTTAATTAATTTTTTTTATATGTAAAAAATATAGGTGCTATCTGATAGAGCTGTAATATATATGAAATGATTCCAGCTTCAAAGTTAATAAAATATCTAATATACAATTCTAACATTGCAGTAATGGTGCTCAAGAGTCTGGATTTTTTTTTTCATGTTCCAGATAAAAAATCTTAGGTAATTTGTTTCCTGTAGCTGATGAACATTGCATGTATATCAGTGTATATTCACATTAATCTTTTATTGCTGCTGTGAACATGTATGTTTCTGATGTTTCTCTTCTTTAATGTAAGTCTTAAGTGAGTAAAAATGAATTTTTTTTTAATCCTCAAACATCCAGAAGTTCTGGCAGGATTTGTTCATTGTGCTTCTTAAGCATCCTGAGTAAGAGTCCTGGATTGATGGTATAAAATTACTGGGGTTCCCTGAAGTCAATGTACTTTATCAGAAGAGAAAGACTATTAGAGAAAGACTATTTTATATTTATTGTTAATAAGTATCCCTTCTGCAGAACTGAAAAAAAAATATATAGATAGATATATATATATATCTTTTGGAATCTATCTGTCCCTACAAAGGGCTAATTCTGTGGAAATTTTTTGTTTGATAATGATACTTGATTTTCCAGTTAGCACTCTAATTGCTATTTAGATGAACAAAATAAATCCCCTCTAAGCAATCTGAATTCTATTTAGTAAGATATTTATGATTTCAAATGGCCTGTGAAAATCTCCCAGGATAGAAAAGCCTTTTGTAAGTGAAATTTAATAATTACTTTGAGGAAGTGAGAACTGGGGCAAAAATGCAGGTTGGATATAGAAGGTGAAGCGAGTCAGAGGTGTCCATATGGTGTCCTGCATTAGGGAACCAACAGCTGGAGGAGGCTAGCCTAGATCTTGTTGGTCCTTTCTCAGCAAAAATGAAACCATATTATCAATAATGATGGAGCAAAAACAAAGGAGCGTTGCTTATTGTACGTTGCTTATTGTAAGGTCAGCATTATGGCTGATAAAGGTACTAGAGACGAATAGGATAATATTAGTATGGAAGAATAAGAAACAGTGAACTGTAATAGTGCGTAGTCAAAATCAATGCATTTATGATAGATAGAATGATGTTTTCTTACATCAAGGTGGAGTCTCCTTAGTTGGGAGTCACAAGAAGAAAGAAGAGTTCTGTTAACCACTGAATAATTGAACTGCAAGTTAATACAGCCTTGAAAACAACAAAAGTCCTCAGATGTGTTGAGTTTACTTGGGAAATTTTCAGGAATCCTCTCTTCCCCTGTGTTGTTTCTTGAAGTAGAAGGCTTTGTTTCTTTAAGCTTCTTTGATGATGGATCTTGTCCAATACCTTTTTGGAAGCATCAATAGATGCTATCAAGTGGATCCTTCTGATCCATGTGCTCTGCCTCCTTAAGTGGATTTAGATGAATCTTTGAAGCATAACTTCTGTTTGCACAGGTATTCTTGCCTTCTCCCCAGTGATTTGTTTGTATTCCTTGATGTGCTAATTCTGTTCCTTATGAACAGGTTCTGTCAGTGGTACTGACGTGAGACTTGATAGATTCTGCAAGTGATTCAGAGACCTTTTTTAATGATGATGGAAATACTTCTTATTTCCGAGCCTGTGGTATTGAGGCAATTTTAAGGAATAGTGTTGATGATAGAATGTTGTTCAAAAGTAAAGAAACCAAATGATGTTTTTTCCTATCTTAAGGTGGAGAAACAGAGAAGACTTGAAAGAATAAAGCAAAAACAGTCTCAACTCCAAGAACTCATTCTACAGGTACAGTCAAGGTACTCTTGTCTATAGGGCAAGGTAATTTATATCTGTATTCCTGCTCTTGTTTATCCCAGTGAGGGATAGATAACTTCTATTCAAGATGAATTTGGGATAAGACACGTATAGTTTTAATTCAGCACTGTTGTTTACTTGCTACCATGCTGTTGACCATACATACGAAAAGCAGGAACCTTACAGTGAGTTCTGATGATTTCTTTTGCAGTTTCAAGCATATTTAAACAGAGTTAATACTGACAGGGACAGCAATTGGCATGTTACTTTCTGAATTTTACTCTTTGGTTCTCATAAGTGAATGCTTTTTGTGTTACTTGAGTTCTTTATCTAAAGTTGGATGACTCTGCTGGTCATCATCTCTCATAATGTTCTGTGGTTTGCCTTTCTTGAATGTTGTTGTTCCTACTGTGCAGGTGGCTTAGCTGTTTGTGAAGCTATTACTTAATTGCCACACATTTCACCTGCAGTACTGTGGGAAGCACTTCTTCTCTTGAGTTGCTGTCTTGTAATTTTGGTGGTTCACCAGAATATGTCTGCTAGTAGTTGCATTTTTCACTGAGTTAATTTTATTCTGTAGCCCTCGACAAGTATTTTCTTAAGAGTTTAGTGGTTTACTGTACAATTTCAATGTAACTTTCATTTTAATATTTGAGTTTGTAGTTCGTACATTTGGTAACCTTTAGAGGATTAAGGTTGCATTCTGAAAAACACTTACTTCGTTGAGCAATTCAGAAATTTAACAATTTAACATCAGACATTTAAATACTAGATATTATCCATCTTGTCATTTAAAAAACAAAACGTAACAAAAGAGAGAAAAAATAATTCCACTTTTATGGAGAGCAATAGCCAGCAAGAAACAGTGAACAGAATGGAAGTAGGTTGCTGTATCAGGCCTACTTTTTTCAATAGTTGTTATCGCTTCCTTCAGTCAAGGATCCACAGCTATCCTGATACAATTATTAGAGCAAGCATTCTTTCTCTCAAATATGCCTCTGTTGTGTTTTTCAATAGTGTCATTTGTCACCCATTATTTTTGCATTGTAGAAATGCAGGAATATGCCGAACATTTTCTCTTCTTTGCATTTCCCTGTTGCAGCCATTGCTGAAAGTCTTTATCTGAGTGATTTTTAGGCAGGCAAAATCTTAAAAATTTGAGAAATTGTTAATTGATTTTATTACAAAAAAAGATTAATGCGGTTGGATTTTTTAAATTTATTTTATTTTAAGAACTGTCTTTCTACTGCGGTAATTTTAGTCTGTAGTTGTATTTTCAGGACATACTTACAGTTGTTTTTTCATGTTTTTGTCAATAGTATGTCTTCATACGTTTGACTTTGCTTTCCAAAGAAAGCGAACCAGTAAACTCAAATGTTATGTGCTGCTAATTCAGAAATTCAGACCAGGTCTTTTTTATCTAGATGCCATAAAACTTCAGAGCATATGGGGAACCTCTTTAAATATCTGTTATTCTAATTCTATAGCAATTTCTTCAGAGGGAACCTATATGTGCTCTTTATAAGAGGAAAAACAAACCGGGCATTTTTACTAAATCCATGCGTTCTTATCACTGTTACTTTTTTTGTAGCAAATTGCCTTTAAGAACCTCGTTCAGAGAAATCGGCAAGCAGAACAACAGGCAAATCGACCGCCACCTTCCAATTCTGTCATCCATTTGCCATTTATCATTGTAAACACCAGCAAGAAGACAGTGATTGACTGCAGTATTTCAAATGACAAGTGAGTTAACAAAATTCTCTGTCTGCCTTTTGACGCAGGCACAAGTTTTATGCCCATACAGGAACTCTTTAGTTCATGTACTTTTATTTTGTTGAAAATAGAATACAAATAAATGCACTTGTGCCTACTATTAAAAACATGTACTTTAGATAGATTCAAGTTCCTTATATTGAATAGAAAGTGTTTTGTAAATCTTCTTAATAAACAGAAATTATTATATTCAGATGTAATAATTAGTTTGACTTGTTAGCAATCTGGAGATTTTAGAAACAAAGGCATTTCTGCTGAAGTTTGACATCATACTTTACCATGTAGTGTTATCCGATGTCCTTAATGTGATGAAATGTAGACAGACAGACTTGAAATTAGATTTTGCTTTCAGAACTGCTGTTCTCTTACTTATTGGTTCAAAAATACATTTTTTCATTTGTTAAATAAAAACTTAATGAATGTAGCAATGGTTTTCACTTGTGCTATTAGCTTGCTGCTTAAAAAAGAAAGTAGGGAGTAGTCTTTTCCATCCAGCAACAGGAGAGGAATAAGATTAAAGAGGAAAAATGAATTAAACGTACAGAATATTTCACTAACTCTCTATTTCTGTTAAAGCTTTTAATGATTTGTACTCTCTGCATCATTTTATTTTTAGTTCCTCATTACATTACCAAAGCTTGTCATTTTTGGTTGCTTGAAGTAATGTGTCACTAACTGTGTATTTAAGGGTTTTTTTTGATTGGAGCAATTGAAGCTGTGGTTAAAGGAATTCAAACTAATTGGGGTATTTTTCTCTCTAGGTTTGAGTATCTATTTAATTTTGACAATACTTTTGAAATCCATGATGATATTGAAGTGCTAAAACGAATGGGAATGGCTTGTGGGCTAGAATCTGGAAGCTGTTCAGCAGAGGACCTAAAAATTGCAAGGAGTTTGGTTCCTAAAGCTCTGGAACCGTATGTGACAGGTTAGTTATTGTTTAGTATGGGACTAATGGAACAAAACATGAACATATTAACAATCAGTTGATAATCCACTAGTTTAAAGTATAGATTTTTGATGCATTCTCAAGTGTGTGTGCTTTTTAAGGAACCTAGGAGAACAAATAACAGAGACCCATAGTGAATGGACCTATTGCTGTATACTTGTTTTGCATTGTGCCTTATACGTAAGTATTTTCAGTGTGTAAGGGTGATGCAGCTAATAAATCTGCAAACATAGCAGGTGCAAATAGGGTCATGGCTTCATTTTGTATTGTTTATGGTTTTCAATATATAAAAAGACTGAAGATTTCCAGTTGCTCACTTTCAAAATACCTGAAGAACATTTTGAATTTTGCTGTTAATGCTAACTTTTTTTTTTTAATTGCAATAGTTTGAATATAGGACATTAGGCTGATGTTTTGGTTGAAATGCCCCTTCTTTATTATCTAAACAGATGAAGTATTTCTGCTGTGAATTAGATGAGCTTGTTCTGAAGTAAATGTTTATTTGTTTTACAGAAATGGCTCAGGGATCAATCAGCAGTGTATATGTCACATCTTCATCAGGTTCCACATCAAATGGCACACGATTTTCAACCAGGTGGGGTGAAATTATAAACAAACTTTATAATCTGTGAGCACCAAAGATACTTAACTAGTGTTAAAATACTCTGTGAAACTAGTTCTGTTTTGATTAAATATGTGGATATGTGTTTAAGGTTGTTTTCAAAGGTGCTGCTTTTATTTAAATAATAGTACTTCTTACCAACACTAGTACCTTTGGAGAAGTAACTGGACCTGTCTTGTCAGATAATAAAGCTGTATTTTGCTTTGTGTGTTACTATAAATTTGAGTAGGACAGAATGTGCCATGAGAGAAATATTTTCAAAATATTGGGAAAGAAACTGATTGGACTGGTATTAATTTTGTGTGTATGACTTAATTTTGAGTTTGTGACAAGAAAGCAAGGTAATTCCTTGAAGGTATAATCTGGGCAAGATTCCCGCATGGTCACTACCTTAGTTTAAATCAAAGTTTTGGGTTTTAAAACACTGTCAGAAACTGGTAGAACCATGAGGTGTTCAGCTTTTATTTATCTTTCTGATTTAAATCTCTCAGAAACCACCTCAGAGTTTAACTAATTTTTTTTTATATATAAGGCACTCTTTTTCCTGACATACTCTCTACTCGCTTGTTTTTTGCTATTGTGTTAATCAGATACTTTATCTAAATGCTGCTTAAGGTGTAAAATGAATCAAATCCTGAAATTCTTCATTGTTTCCAAGTATTTGAATCATGACTGGTGCTTTCTAAAAGCCATGATTCACTTGTGATCGAAGTGTCCAACAAGTGCAAGAAGTTGTCTTTGCTTGATGACTTTTGATCTTGGGTTTATATCCTTAACAATAAATATGCTTTAGATGAGATATGGAAAACATGCTTCTAAGACACTTGTAACGGGGATTTCATCATTATATTAAACATAGAGGAAGAAGTATGAAAAGGACCCTTTTGAAATGACTTCAACTACTTCAGCTTCTGAAGGAGACAACTTAGGAATACATTAAAGACAGGAATTTATAAAATTAATTACCTTGTTAAAGGAAAGGAGTCAATACGTGGCTATATTTAATTTAAGAGTACAGCAAACAAGGGAAAATCATTAAACAATGCCAACTGGTCTTTTTGTGGTTTTTTTTTTTTCCTCAGTGACTTTTCCAATGGTGGAGATGGGATGTTGGCTACGAGTTCCAATGGATCTCAGTACAGTGGCTCTAGAGTTGAAACACCAGTTTCTTACGTTGGGGATGACGATGATGATGACGACGATTTTAATGAAAATGATGATGACGACTGATGCCCTTTGCTTGTAGACTATTTTTTGTTAAAGTTCAGCAAGCTTCAGGAATAAATTGTTCTAGGGATAAAACTCTCAAATTACTTTGCCCCATCCCTCAAGGAAAATATTGGTAAGCAGTTCTGAATTTAGAAATTGCACCTCTGATAAGCAAACAAGGATTGTTTTATGTAGGATATTTTTAAATGTGGTGTGGATGTGTGTTTTTGATACCAGTGTGTTAATGCAGAGCCTTTATTTACTCTTGTTTTAGTTTTTTTTTCTTTTTTTTTTTTTTACTTGAAGGAAAATGCGTTTTGCCCCAAATGTTCTTGCTAAGTTTGCTAAAGAAAATGTAGACACATCATTCAGAAATAAAATGCTATCCTTCTGTGGAAAATGAATACACTGAATGGCAGTTTATTTGGAGTGTATTTTGACTATACCACTTTTTGAGGGATAGTGAGCTAATGTAGTAGTGTTTTTTGTTAATCATGCAGTGTCCAAAGAACCAAACAAGAAAGATAGCTCCTACTTTTTTACATGTTAAATTCCAGAAATGTTGTTGTGAAGTTATTTTCCCTTAAATTATAACTAACATTGTGATTCCATCAAGTTTATATACTTTTCACTGTATGTTGGGACATATGAATTACAAAGTTTTTGGCAAATGTTTACTGCCAGCTGGTGCAGCTATATAAAATGTCTTGAAGGTTTGGAATGATTTATTGCTTATGGTAAAATTTGCCTGATTTCTTACAGGCAGACTTTGGAAACTTTTTATTATATAGTTGTTTACATACTTATAAGTCTATCATATAAAGACATGTACTGAAACAAATGTTTGTATTTGTTTCATAAGCATCTTCCTGTAATCTATTATAAAGTTGAAATTAAATATAGAGAATGTTTTAAGTTTTTTAACTCAAAATTTGTCAATCATTTTTAATAGTTCATTTTTATAAAAGGAATTTCAGGGCAGGTGGTAGTCTTTTTAAATTTATTCACAAACAATTAACTGCACAAATACTGTCAGCTGCCTATTCTAAGACAGTAGTCTTTTTACTGAAACACAAATAAACTTTTCTGTAATATTTTATGGAATATAAAGAGACTATAATTGTTTGACTTGTTTAACCTTGGCACTGTTAGTTTTTATTAATAAAACGCGCATGGGCATTTTTAACAAGCTCTGTGGTTTTTCTAACTATAGGATCCTTTTAGCACATCTTCCTTCCTCTCCACCAGGGCCTGGCGTTGGCTGCCCCGGTGTGTCCTGTCTGCCCTGCAGGGCACCCAGCTGCTGCGCTGCGGTTCAGCGCGCTCTCCTCCTAACTCTGGTCCCTGGCAATGGCATCGAGCACTGCACACATGCTCCTCCCCTCCCCTCCTCCTCCAGTCTTAGAGCTCCTCCAAGGCCAGGCCAGTCTTGCTGCTCCACTCCAGCTTCCTCATTTTGCACGCTTACTATCCTGAGTTTTCATCCCATATTCCTCCCTCCTGACGTTGTGTCACAGATGTGTGGGGCTTCAGGACAGGCCTTCCCCTTCTTTCTGCGTGCGCCCGCCTGAAGCCCTGTTGTCTGAGAGGGGCCTCTGCTCTCCCCTGAGAGCATGAGCTGCTGACCTGGCCCACCCAAAGTGGGAGTCAAAATGTGGCCAAATACCCATTTCAGAAGACATTTCTTGCCTTCCTTTTGGTTGCTGATAAATCTCTGAAATGGAAAGTTTGGAACAAAAAGCAACAGCTAGGAACAAGGAGGAGTCTATTGACTTTTTTTCTGGTTACTTGCTAGGTTTCATGTCGTGGTTTCTTCAGGCAGTTACCTGTTAGTAGTGCTTAGGAGAAGGAACAGCAGAAAAGGAGACCGGCGGGAAGGGAGGAAGTGAAAATGACAAAGACTGACTTTAACAAGTGGGAGAAAGAATCCAAAAAGGATTCTTCTCAAACTTAGAAATCTATGTGCCTTAAAGTAACAGTGACTTCCTCCAACTAAAAATATTTCTTCTATAAAAGCTATTGCAGAAAAGGAAGGACAAGTGAGACCAATAAGATACCAGCCTGTTGAGATGACCACTTAGTAACTTGTTTGTGGAAGCTGATAATTGTCTTGAGATAAAGGTGAATATGTGGGTTGTGAAATCTTCACCTGAATGCAAACCCTGAAAAGTGGATGATGCCTTAAGATAAAAATAGGAAGAAAAACAAGGGAGTTGGTGTGAAGCACTGGTGAATTCATACTGGAATAGTCAGTAGCATAAGAAAGGAGAAAGACTTCCTTCCCCTTCCCGTCCCAAACAAAATGATCCACTCTTTTCTTCTATCTGTGAGAGGAGTAAAAAGCTATTTATTCTGACTACTTAATAGAGTTAACAGTGAAACTTTCCCAGACCTGTCTGCTTCCAGAAAGATGCAAATAGCATCATATGCATTTCTTTGTTAAAGCATTGCATTACCTTAATTGTCAATTTATTATGAAAAAGGCCAACAGGAGAGTAGCAACTTCTTAAAGTCATTATTTTCAGAGTTGAATGCTTAAGATTTTTCTTTGCGTGTGTTTTGTTTTCTGTGGGTGATGGAGGGCCAGCAAGATTTCAGAGGGGAGAGGGAGCACTCTGCTCTATAAGGAGGGGCTGAAGGAACAGGGTTTTTGGTGGGTGGAATAACAGCCTCCTGATACCTGTGAATATGTTCAAAAGAAGGCAGGGTCAGGCACGTCCGCAGTGGGCATGGCCGAAAGAGACGAAGCGGCAAGCGCAAGTTGAAATAAGCAGTTCTTACTGGACATAAGGAGAAGCTTTCTCATGACGAGGAAGGTTAAGCTGTGGAACAGGTGGTGCACAGAGGTTGTGCCCTCCTTGCCCTTCAATTGTTAAAGGCCAGACTGGATGCCCTGAGCAAGCTGGTCTGAGCTCACAGCTGACCCAGCAAGACTAGCGACCTCCTGAGCTGCTTGCTAGCCTGAATTGTCCTATGGTACTATGAGGCAGAGGAGAACAAAGAAATTGGAAAATACACATCAGCATCATGACTGGTCTGACAGATGGGTCATCTGGCCTGCCTGTGTATCCAAGACTCAGCAGGAACAGGATACAGCACACTAAACAGAAGCAGAGTTGATTTCCAGAAGCTGTCCTAAGTTACAAAACCCCTGTGATGAAAACGGTGGTTAGCTGAGTAAGTGGAAGTGAGGACTTGTCTTCTTTCAGGATAGGCTTCTAGAGTGAGGCTTCTAGAGTAAATGGAGCTGATGATGATAGAAGGCCGAAGAAGGGCGATAAGTGACCTGCACGGTTCCCTACATCCAGCGTTGGCTTATGTTGGTGATTATTGCCTGTATCGTGATGGACCTCACCTAGGCATGCCTGTCCTTTCACTCAGACCTGGAGACCGAGGAGCTGCTGCTCATGCAAGAGAAGAACATTCAAAATACTCCAACGCCAGCAAGTAAAGCAGCAACCAAAGAACATCATCTGATCACTACTGATTCACGTCTGTGCTGTGATAGAGGCAGAACATCCTGACACACAAGCCAGTAAGGATGAGAGACTCCTGTTAATTTAAAAATACCAATGTAATAGCTTTATAAGTGCTTTTTGTGTTCTGCTCACGTTCTGTTTGCTTGTTAATATTTTCAGAATATTGAACAGGTTGAAATTCAAACCTAGGTTCAAAGATTTAACACTTCAATATACACATTCTGGTATATAGAGTGAATATTGCAAAGCTCTACCCTGTCACTTGTGGGTGGTATTAAGAATGGAATGTTTTTCATTATAGGATATTAAAAACAGCAAGACTGGAGACTTTTGAGGATGGCTCACATGTTTTTTTAGCATGTGAGCCTGAGAGAATTTCTTAGAAACGAGAATATTAAGCATGTCCTTAAAGCTTATCACTCTTAAAACAGGTAATCCATGTCACTTATGGTAGGTAGAGTGGATCTCTACATTTCTGATACTTGTTTTTAACAAAGTTTGAAATAAAGAGTAAATTCTCTAGCATTAATTCAGTCTTTAAGTCTCAGTTTCCAAAGTGATGTGAGGAAATCCTGTCTGTGTGTAGTCTAGACAGCCTGAGATCGTCCCTGAACATATTTGAAGACCTGTTAGAGGAGTCACTTACCATTAAAAGCCTGGAGGATAGCTGTAGAATTAACATCGAAGTACAAAGTAGGTCTCATCACATTAATTTGGTAGAAGAATACTTTTGAACTCATAAGGGCAACTGTGGATGCATTACGGAATCTTTCAGCTTTTTTGTTTTGTTTTATTTTACTGCATTCTGATTTTAAAAAAATCCTAATACCCACATAATAGTAAAGGGTTAAGAACTGCTTACTGCTGAATCAAAATTATTTTTGTGGAGTTATCACTGACTGAACAGTTGCGTCAAGTGAAATCTTACTTCTGTTTAACTTTTTATTCAATGACTTAGAAGTAAATATTTAAAAAAGAAAAGTGATGCAGATTAGAAAAGAATAAACAATGAAAAAAAAGATTAACGTGGATTGCTGGCCCTCTAGGACTTCCAGAAAATGTGCTGTTACCTTTAAAATACCCGTCTCTTGAACAAAGATTCAAGCTGTACCTATAGGAAGTGAGATTGTATGCTGAAGAAGTGAGATCGTGGAAATTATCTTGGTGTAATTAGTGAGAAAGAACTGCTTACGAGCCTCCTGGGATTTTTGATTTTTTTTAAGAAGCTGGCTAATCTGGTTTGGGGATATATAGGTAAGGCTAATAATAAATTGGAAAATGATTTTATGTATTCATACATAAATACATGCAGTAAGACCAAAAGAGAGCAGGTATGTCCTTCATAGCATCACCATTTTGAAGGATGTTGAAAGAATCACCCTCCCAAAAAAAACCCTTCAGTTATTTCATAGCTAAGGTCAAAATCTTTTATTAGTAGGAGGAGATGTAAGGAGCTGTGTCTTGGTTTATGAGAAATAGGAGGAATTATTTGTGTGACGGAGGTCATGGCGGTCAGGAGAGGTGTCTGAGCACTGGAAGAGAGCAGATGTTGCTCTGGTCTTCAAGAAGGGCAAGGAGGAGGGCCCAGGCAGCTACAGGCCAGCCAGTCTCATCAGTCCTCCCTGGAAAGGTGATGGAGCAGCTAATGCTGGACACCATTTCCAAGGATAGGAAGGAGAAGGCGGCCAGGAGGAGTCGGCATGGATTCCCAAAGGGGATGTCATGCTCAGCCCACCTGATAGCCTTATGTGATGGAGTGAGTGCTGGGGCCGATGAGCAGGGAGAAGGGGATGTTGTCTACCTTGGCTTGAGGAAGGCTCTCTGCTGTCTCTGTCATGGCAGGCAAGCTGATGAAACCCGGGCTGGATGAGGAGGCGGTGAGGTGCGTTGGGACCTGGCTGAACAGGATTGCCCAGTTGTGATCAGAGGTGGAGGCCTGTTGGAGGCCTGTGGCTAGTGGTGTCCCCCAGGGCCAGCACTGGGTTCAGTCTTGTTCAACTAACTCACCAGTGCCGTGGATAAAGGGACAGTGTCTCCTCAGCAAGAACGAACCGAGGAATGGCTGGTGCACGGGCAGGCTGCTCTGAATAAGGGGCAAAAGCTGGAGGGATGGGCAGGGGGGAACTTCATAAATTTCTATATAGGGAAGTGCTGGGTCCTGCATTTGGAGAGGGGAGGGATAACCCCCTGCATCGGGACAGGCTTGGGGCCGACCTGTTGGAGAGCAGCTCTATGGAGAAGGAGCTGGGTGTCCTGGTGGACAAGGTGACCATGAGGCAGCAACGTGCCCCTGTGACCCAGAAGGTCCCTGGTGCCCAGGGGTGCACTGGGCAGAGCGTTGCCAGCAGCAGGTCGAGGGAGGGGATCCTGCCCCCCTGCTCTGCCCTCGCGAGGCTGCGTCTGGAGCACCACATCCAGTCCTGGCCTCCCCAGGACAAGTGGGATGTGGAGCTGCTGGAGGGAGGCCATGGCAGCGTCCCTTACGGCAATGCAGGAGCTGGAGCATCTCTCCCATGAGAAGAGGATGGGAGAGCGGGGCCTGATGGGTGTGGGGAAGAGAAGTCTCAGGGGGGTCTTCTCAATGCATTTAAGTACCTGGAAGGGCAGACTCTTCAGTGGTGTCTGACAAGAGAATAAGCAGCAAGGGACAGACTGAAGCACTGGAACGTAACAAGAACCTTCCCTACAGTGGGGATCGGGGGGCACAGGCACGTGTTGCCCAGAGAGGTTGTGGTGTCTGCGTCCTTGGGGAGGTTTGGACGCCATCTGCTCTGGTCCTGGGCAGCCTGCTGCAGGCGGTCCTGCTTGAGCAGGGCGCTGTGCGAGTCCACGGCACTCGTGTGCCGTGTTGGCGGTGGCTACGTGGTGCCCTGGAGCTGCTGCCACGCAGGACGCGCGGACTGCGAGGGTCCTCGCTGGCCTCCAGGGCCAGGCCGGGGCCGTGAGAGCTGTGCCTGGAGAGCAGGTCCAGCTGGGGCAGCCGGGCGCTTCCGCCACCTTTCCCGAGGCACTGGCGGGGTTCTGCGCTCCGTGCTCCCCTTCCCCAAGGGGGGATCTCATCTGCTCCCAGTTTTACTTCGTTTCAGTTTTGCCGGTCATCCATCCTGCATACTGGGTAGGACACCCTTCCTGGGGCATAGTTTCACCTTTGCTTTTTATCTTGCAGCTTCTGTCACTTGGGTTGTTTGTGGAGGGCAACTCTGCAGTCCTCATTTGCCCCTGCCAGGGTCTTGCTCACCATGTCAGTTGCTCCTACGTTGTATTTTGCTGCAGTCGCGACATTACAAAATGCTTAGGCCCTGTTGGTTACTCTCCTTCAGAAGGCTTCTATTTGGGTCCTGACCAAGCGGAGACTACCCCCAGATTAATACGCTTGCAGCTTTCACACTCCTCTCTGCTTTGGTTGTATTAGTGCAAGCCTTGCTCTGCAGTTCCTGCAGTTGTACTTACTGCAGTTATAAAGACAGAAAAGCAGCTTGGATGGCTGAAAGTTGGAGAAAAATCTTCAAGTTTGTAGTTAAGGAATCAAACTGAGTGTGTCTAGATCGTGCCATTTTCTCAGCCTCTCACGTGTCATCCTTTGGTGAACACCGGGCTGCTTCGGTCTCTCCCTCAAGGCATTTACCCACCAAAGGCCCTTCCGTGAAGTCGGAGCGGGCTGTAGGGCTGCGGCTGGGGCTGCTGAGGTGCCGGTCCTGGGCAAAGCTGCTCAGCGGCCGGTCATTTTGTGCTGCAGGGGCGATTACAGCGTGAGCTTGTCATGTCCCAGCCCTGATACGGTCAGATACAGCCAAGCAGAGACCATCTAGTTTAGAAAAGATGGATAGATTTGTTTTTCCTTTTTTTTTATGGTTTTAAATGTACCTTTTATAGGCAACCTTGGGTTAGTTTTGATCATGAATTATCATTTTTTGTATCAAAAAGCTTATTTTATTAGGTTTCCACATTAATTTGGAAAGATGCACAAGAGATCTATGTTCCAGCAAAGATACAGGGTTTGTTTTCATTTAGTCTCTTTTGAGAGAGACAAAATTGTGCCGTAAAAAATTAAACATGAGAGGCTGCTAGGAGGAGGTTGTAAATGAAGACACATTTTCTTCTTATTTCTGAAATGTGGAATGCTCAGCTCTTCTGCAAGAGGCTCAAACATTGCTTGTGGTTTTTGAAGGGAAATACTCCCCTCCAGCTGGCTTCTTTCTATAAGCTGACTATCTAAATGTTAGTACAGTGACTAAGGTCTACCTCATCCCACTTTCTAGATTGTCAAGGAAGGCTTAAGACCAAGATTTCTTGGTCTGAATTCCTTTTTCTGTGCAATGTTTATTCTCTGGTTGAAGCATCCTGGCCACCATCTAGAACAAACAGGGTGCCTTGGGCTATTCCTGCGGTCCCAGTATGGTCTGTGGTAGAATTAGGCTTCTCGAATTTTAGATGCACTTAACTTACCATTACCTAAACATCTTCGTTTTCTAGATGTTTTCAGGTAAGCAAAACTCATAATTGCAATTCAAGACGACTCTTACTCAAAGCAAATACTCTAATAGTTAAATTAACACAATTCTGGCTATATCTAGATGTTACATTCTTACCAATCATTTTTTTATTAAGTCGTGCACATACAGAAATTGTAAGTGAGTGACACAATCGAGGCTGTTAGCCAGAGGGCAGATTTCAAGTCTCTTCTTTTGCACTCCCTGTTTTGTCACACACACACACAAAAGTTTGACTTGGCTGAATAATAAAAAAAATGCATCAGGATACAGATAATTTTAATACACTCTCATAATTTATACATTCTATACAAGGTATTGAGCTGTAATGCATAATGAAATTATATTGCCTGCTAGTATTTCGAACTATGAAATTGTTTTCTTTCTCTAATTATTTCTACAATGTCTCCAATTTAGTATTATACATCAATTATTTATTATGCTTTGAGATGCTAGTTTTGATAGTAGTTTTTTTGAAGTCATAGCAGCTCAGCTGAGAGGAAACTTGTTTTATGCAAGTATATGCATGAAGACATCAGTAAATGGAAAGCCATATGGGATGGTAAGCTATGTACATCCAGTTAATTGCTAACTGCTTCACACAGGGGAAGTGGTATCTTGATTTTTAGCTGTGGATTTTTAGATGTGGATGATCTTTCAGGAGAAAATGTCTTTTTTCACTGTAATTTGAATAAATTTTTTATGGAAATCAGAGCAAGGAAATAAATACAAATAAAAGTGATAACAGATAAATCACTCCTCATATCGCACAAGTTTTTCAGAAATGTCTCTGTTAATGTTGCTGCTTAGTCATCTATTTTCAGCTTAAATTCCACTTTTCCTTCATAGGGATCGTGAATGTTATCAGAGATAATTCCAGTTCCAATCACTTTGCACACTACTTTAAGTTCTTCATTCCTGGTAATGTTGAGAAGTTTCACAGCTACCAAAGGATTAGTGTAGGTGGGCTAAGAGAAAGAAAAAACATGAAATACTTTAATTTTACACTGCCCGTTTAGACAGAGCGCCTAAAATTTCAGCATCTGCCCAGTTCATGTAAGATGACAGAAATACTCCAGATATTTCATCTTACGAGCAAAACAAACTCAAGCACGTGGGCACCCACCTGTGCCTTTATTCCGTAGTAAGGGAAGTAGTGCAGGTTAAAGGTACCGTTCCGGGGGTAGTAGTCTACTTCCAGGGGGCGAGAGTCATCACCCTGTTCGTGAGGCAACAGAAAGAGGTGTCTATACAATGGGGAGCCGACCCTGCACAGATGACTTATTGCTGGTAAAAGCCACATAATTCTTATTGAAACTCAACAGTCTATTGAGCGCCAGTTTTGGTTTTAATTTCTCAAATAAAAATGGAAATCCCCTGCTGTTACTATGAAACCCAGCCACGTTTTCATGTGGCAACAATGAATTCGGTGAGTGAGAATGGGCTGAAATTTGCTGAGAGCCTGAAGGAGTTGCTCTGGTTTATGAGCTTCCCTGTCAGAAACAGAAAACAAAGAGCAAATGTCTTAATTAAAGCAAATATATTTCACTATTACCATTTCTGCAGCATAGGAGAGCAATTTTTCAAGTGATTTAAAATGAACCACATTTTTGGTTCTTAGGATGTTCAGTGATGCAAAGCAGTGCACAGAATTAGGAGGAATCCTGCTGTGTTAGGCCAGAGCGATCTCGTCTCTGGAGATGCAGGATAGTCTCTCCAACCAGAGCTGTGCTTTGCTTGTGGTCACTGCTGCCGCTCCCGAAATCATTGAAATTGGGCCCCAGGTACTTACTACGTAGGTGCAGTCCACCTTTGGTGCAGTGCCATTGCCAGGGTAAAACTTGATGATCTGAAGTAGAAAACACACGTTACTCATCTTGGAAATTGTTGTGAGACAAAAAGGAGCAAAAGACTAACGCAGGGTCAGGGGCTGCTCAGCGTGTTGCTTGGTGAGGCGCTGTCCCACAGATCCCTTCGTCCTGTGCATCCTGTCTCTTCCTGGGAGAAAAAACACGTCCGTGCGGGGTGAAGAAGCAAAGGCTTTGTGGGGGAAGCCTGCGTTTCACCTGCAAAAATCTTGTGCGTATCTCTCCACTGTGAACTGCACCGTGCAAAGGCTCTCAATAACATCCTCACCAGAGACTGCAGTGCAAGGCGAACTGAAAACCTAGTGATTTTTTCTGTCAGTAACTGCTGAAAATATGGGCTCTTTACACCAAAGTACTGAAACTGAACAAGAAGCCTCAGGTTCTCACCTGAACACAAAAATGAAATACTCATCCCTTATTCTATGTCCCAAAGAATTTAAAGGAAGCATGGAAGATTTCCCTTTCCCTCCTTGAATAATGTGTTGGTGGTATCTACTGAAGAAATATCCACCAGTCTTGAATTTTATTTTCACAGGCCCAGCTAATGATATTTTTTTGCAGCAAGGAGAAGAAAGATGTGCAAGTGTCACACCTCTGAAATCTCCTCATGTACAATGACTAACACTTCAACTACAGGCGCTGGATCCTGAAATCTGTTTCTCTAGTAACCCTACAGAATGTGCACAGTATTTGTCTTTCTACTCCGAAACAGAATTTGTGTCAATAGATTACAGAGCAAATCCCCCAGAGAATTATGCTGTCTGATGTTTCCTGATGAATCTTTTCCTGCACAGCACTCGAGATTGTACTTACCCTGTTCATTTTTAGAATTAAACAGGGCTTTCCTTCTGGAAATCCAAATGTAGGATCTGTGAGGCCAGAGCAGTTTTGAAGCATATCCAGCGTAAATTTGCAGGATAGTTTTGTTTTATTTGGGCCATCGAAGGTGTCCTGGATGAAGTATTCGTCCCTCGTGCAGTTGATGTTCTGATGCTGAGCAGCTGGCGTATATGCTACATGTGTGAAGGATGAAAGAAAAATTCCCCTCTAAAGTTATTCATATACAAGCTACACATCCCCAAATCATGTTGGAGGTTATCACAGAATCACAGAATGGTTGGGGTTGGAAGGGACCTCTAGAGATCACCTAGTCCAACCCCTCTGCTCAAGCAGGGGAAAACAGGGACTTCAAGAGAAAATGAGGTTGGATGGAATGAGGAAAATGGAAATTTAATTATTTTAGAATAGACAAAAAAAAAACAGTTACCCTAAAAAAGGAGGTCTAAGAGCAGGTCTATTCAATGTTTTGGCAGAAACCTCGTTAATTTTCCTTTACCTGATAGAAAAGTGTGAAGAGTTGTCACAAATCCGTGCCAGGTTCTGTTGTCAGACAAGTTGTAGTAGATCTGTAGGCCCCGCTCCCCGTACACGTCCGGTCGTAACGTCACACCTTCGAGAGGAAAGCGGAAGGAAGCGGAGGCAGGCGGGAAGAGCCGCGCACGCACTCGCTGCCTCGAGGCGTCACTAGCTGCTCCCCACTAAAGGACTTGTTATTGTGTGGAAACGGTCCTCATTCCCAATCCTTGCTAGCAAGGACTCAGAGAGTACCAAAACGGTCTCCACTGTGAGTTATTTAACTGGAAATCTACGCTACTTCTGAATCTCATGCCACAGCTAACCCATGCAGGGACCATTCGGGCAGGATCAGCAACATTTATTCCGCCTTTGCCTTGGCAGCTCCTGGGGAGCTGCCTGGGCCCCCCAGCCCAGATGCACAGGGGAAATGGGGGGAAAACGGGGTCCAAGCAGCAGCAGTACCTGGGGACTTCAGCTGATCTTGATAATCCGGCTCATAGGGGTTAATTGTCCGCATTAAGGAGTACAAGGAGAGTGCGAAGAGCCCGGTCATCACCACGTAGAAAGCGAGGTAGTACAGGCTGATCCACACTGCGGGAGAAGCAGAGGCTAGCACCTCTCTGGGAGTGCTGGGCACCAAGCAGAGCTGCTGCATTTTCCAGTCTTTCTCTAAATTCTCTAATTTCCTCCATATCTGAAAGAACGTTCTTGCAAGAAAAAAAATGGCCTTGCGAGCAAGAATGTGAAGGGTTGGAGCAAAATTTTCAGCCCTTCTTGGTGGACCATGTCTTTTAGTTTGGATAGAGCAGCTGATGCTGCATGATGACGATGATGAATTTTTTTTGAAAAAAATATTTTTAAAGTAGTTGGTACTTTGATTAGGTTATTGAAAATTTATGAGGTTGGGCAGTTCCTTGAACTATCCTCAAAATTAAGAGTATTTATCTACATCTGAAATAATCTGCAGCAAACACATCCTCTTGCTATTTTATTTGCCTGGAAGGAGATTTAGAGCCATGCTGAGTTTCTTTATATATATATGGGCATGACAAGTCTTGTACACTGCCCGTGCTGTAGAGAAGAGCAGGGAATGTTTTGGGTGGGCAGCTCATGGCAAGGCAGAAACCATTTCCTGCAGTCACTGGTGCCTCTCCAAGACATTCTCCAAGACGGAAAAGTTCACATTCCAGGATGATTCCCTATAAACTTTGAAATCTCAGACTGGCTAATAAGCTCTGGCAGCAGGTTTCACGTGAGAACGATTCACTCTAGAAACCTGCAGCTGCCATTCCATCTGTGGGAAAAGCAAGGGCCTTCTTTAAAGAAGGAATAGGGATCATGAGGCACTTGGGTGATGCAGACACAAGTTTGGCTATGGACAGCGAGGTTCAGCTGAAATATGTGTGAGCATGCTGTGATAAAAGAGAAGATCCGTAAACCAGGCAATGATTCAGAAAAGGAATCTTGGAAAGGCACAAAGTGTTTGCAGAGAACTGGGAAAAAATATTTTCCCACATTTCCCTGGCTAGGTCTAAAGAAGAAAAGCACAGATAGAGGCTTCTGCATCATGCTACTGTCTTTACATAACTACAGAGTGGGCAGATTTCTGCAGGCCTGAATGATGTAAACCCACCAAACAAACTAAATAAAATTCCCTATACACTAGAACTCCCCATAGTCAATATAGTATAAACAGAATCCTTGGCTATTAATAACTAATGTGTTAACGATTTGCATTTCATCCTTATAAAATATCTGCACCAGAATTGTTCTAATATTCTTATCCTTGTAGCAACCTCCTTGATCAATCTTTCAGACTAAGTAATTCAACTTAAAGGAACCTTTCTTCTTGTCTTAGTGCCTAGATTAAATGGGATTTCTCAACCTCTCTCTAAAACATGTTTATTTCTGAAACACTTTTGAAATGCAAAGTCCTGTTCTGTAGTTTCACCCCGACAGCCGTGTAGCAAACAGACTTCTGCTTTAACGTGTCTCATCAGCTTTAGAGGAGATCCAGAGCATATATGAACACTGACACATGAAAAAGCTCTCATCACATCATATCACTCATGAGGAACACTATCTCCCTCAAGATTTTCAAGCATACCAGAAGGAAAAGAAGACTCTTGTGTGTGAACACATACCCCAGTTAATCAAGGTCCTTCCCATAAACTGCTTCGTTTCTGGATTCCAGACGAAAAGTCGGAAGTTTTCCATCCGTTCGCTGCAGGTCTTCTTTTCACTTAAAGTCGCCATTTTCTCACAAAATTTCCCCCCAAGACGTCCTCGTCAGACACTAAGAAATTCAACAGCTGCACAAACACTTGGCCAAGAAGAATACTTTGGTTTTTATACCTTCTTCCCTTGTGAAGGTCAAGGAGATTGCTTCCTATACCAATGAAAGTACCTACTTACAATATCAATCAGCAGCAGATACTGTTCTCTATAAACAATGTTGATAATGTCCAGTGTTCAGACTGGCAGAAAAGTTAGTTCCTATCAAATGCCCTTCTACTTTCTCTTGAATACCTTAGGAGATCTGCAGAGTTATGTGTTTCATAGAGTGCCTTTAAAGCTTGTGATATATATTCAGTTTGATAGCTGTTATCAGGACAGATAAAGCTCAGGAGAAATTGTTTCTCTATTTTTGTTTGCTTCTTTCAATTACCCTGCAAATACTGGGTGCAGTTCTCCCATTACCGCCTGTATCCATCTGGTCAGATGTATGTGATTGCAACAGGAATGTGTGTGGTAGAACTGAATCCGCTCCCTGTAGCATTCACCATGTTTCACACACACGCAATTCACCAGTATTTTTCTATCCATTTTCTACAGGGAATGTTTTTATGTCATCTCTGATAATGCTAACTCAGATACAGATGATACATAAATATATATATATATTTTAATATACCTGCCTCATTGTCAGCACAACACCAGCAAATCCAGAAGAATGACAGGGAAGAAGAAAAATACTGTATAAGGAAAGACAGTTTTGCCACAAAAAGGCTATGTATTTACCTGCCACTTCCACTTCCTTTGCAGCCAAAGGTTCTGATACATTCAGAGACATGTGCTTAGCCCTGTACCCCATGAGCAGCTCATCCAAAGGCAGCTGAGCCCCAGCTGGGAGCAGTAAGAGATTATCTACCATTACTGGTCTTTCATTCCTGTTTTGTGTCGGGCTCAGATCTGAGGCTCAGAGATTATCGCTTTTATTTTAGAAGCTGTCAGTGGCTCTCAACCCTTCTCTTTAAAGTGGTCCACTAGCAGTGTTATTCTCTCATTGGACAGCAATAATGTAGGAGTCCAGAACTGCCCTTTGATTTCAGCAGGGCCAGGATTTCATCCCTTTAGATTTAGCATATTGTCAAGTCTTCGCTTTGCAGCACATGTTGTGGGGGCGAGTGCTTTAAAATGAGAACATATGAATGGAGTATCTTCATCACAGGTCTGTCAAAGGGTAGACCTTTGATTGTCTGGATATGGACTAACTAGAGTAACTAGAGTCAATCAAAGTTAGAAGTACTTTGAGGAGAAAATACAACTCTTAACTCCACTCGTAGACAGGTGATATCTTAACAGTACACAACTAAATCAGCACAACAACGAACAATTTAAATATTTACCGTCAAATCCCAGATTATATTCT
The DNA here is from genome assembly GCA_003342815.1 of Eudromia elegans. NCBI lineage: Eukaryota > Metazoa > Chordata > Aves > Tinamiformes > Tinamidae > Eudromia > Eudromia elegans. Next base: position 777,552 of record PTEX01000059.1, read on the forward strand.
AAAGGAAATTATTGTTATTTTTGTATTTTCACACCCCAAAGGTTGATCTAGAAATCAGTTAATTTTCTATTGCAAATAGATGACATTGTGGCCAAGGATTTCAAGCAATTTACTTCTCCTGCGTTACATCCTGTTTGTCCATATTGCATCACTGGAAGAGAAGCCTAAAATTATGCTGAACCTCACACTGTTTTGCCCAGGATTGACTATATCTTGGGCAGATTGTAAAATCAGGCCTATGGCTTCACATGCAGGAAGGCAAGAGAAGCCCCGTGCGTGCCCCTCTTGAATGGCAGTGCTGAGCAGTACAAGCCAGCTGAAAGGGACCGGGAAAGGTGAACATCTCAGGTGTTGCTTTAATCCCAGCAAGGTCCCAGAACTGCACCAGAGATTGCACGTTACAGAATAGACAGGGAAAATGATAGTTAAAGGAAGGAAAATATAAATTTCAAATGGAAGGAGGTAGCCTGGCAGGTTTTATTGCAGTCTGTAATCTGCACATAATCTGCTGACCTAGATCCGATAGGGTCTGGTTTAACCAGGCAAGGGTAGGGAAGCTCAGTGATTTGTGTGATTTAAATAAAATTTCCTTATTCCTGAAATGGGGTTAGAAGAGCTCATTTAAAACTGAACATAAAAATGTTCGAAGTTAACAACAGTATCTACAATAAGAGAAAAAAAAAAAGGATAATATTATGGATGGAAATATGTCCTGACTAGAAACTCTGTAAATAGAGATTACATGAACACATTAAACACATTAATATAAGTGCATAAGTACAATTATTATAATAAATTAGGTATATAGTATGTAAGTAATACATAAATGAAATACATAACTATATTAAATAAATGAATTAAATAAATTACAAATATGTGTTTACATAAAAAAGAAGAAAAACAAGAGATAAAAGTCATATAACAGAGAACAGATGGATAAAGACCGTTTCTCTCTTAGATACTTTCTTCTGTATTTGAAATGGTCAAATACATCAGCTGTTTGTCCATGAAAGATGCCACTACTTGGAGAGTAATGGAAGAGCAGACAAAAGTCGAGAAACTTGATATTACTGAAGAAGTCACTGAATGATGTGAGCCAGCACCTGAGCTAAAAACAGAAATGCTTGTGCAAGTCATGCTGTGTGTGCCACCAGCCAACTGCTTGCCACTGTCACCAGGAGGTTGTGAGCAGGCACCTCCAGTTTACTATTAGATGGGCAAATGCAAATCCACTTTTCAGAAAATGTTGTATTTCACCTCTGTGATTTCTAAATAGAAAGAAAAGAGGATAGGTTAGAAAATAAATATTTCATAAGCAAATCCTCCTTGAAGCCACGTCCAGACACATGAAGGACCAGGAGGTGTTTGGCATTTGTCCATTGCGCCACCAACCTGGCGGCCTTCTTTTGTGGGACAGCACCTCTGGACAAAGGCAGAGCAGAACCTTGGTTTTAGCACAGCTTTGGACACCGTCTCCCTATTGTACCCTTGTAGTCAAACCAGGAAGATGGGACTAGCTCCGTCGAACACAAGGTGCCTGGAAAGCTGGACGGGCAGTCAGGCTTGGAGAGCAGTGGTCCATGAGCCAAAGCCGAGCTGGCAGCCGCTGACAAGCAACGCTGTCCTTGTGCTGACCACGGGCTGACCTTCACTCCCTCGTTCGTGACGCACGTGAGGGCAGTGCACACGGCCTCCTCACGCTCCCTGCGGACACAGCGCTCTCAGGCAGCAGCTGGCACCGAGAGCCGAGCTCGCCACCATGGAGCAAAGGACAAGAGGCAGCACTTGCACCGGCTGCAGCGAAAAAAATCCAGCTAACTACAGGGAAAAACTGTCTGTGAGGGTGATGGGATCAGGGGCCAGCGAGGCTGTGAGTCTCCATCCTCAGAGACACGAAAAGCTCAGCAGGCATAACCAGGGAAGCACTGCAGAGACTCCTTCCAACGCTGCTCTTGCATCGCCAGTTCCAATCTGTTTTTAACTAAGAGACACAAAACAGAAAAAGAGCAACAACCCTGAAAAACCTTAATAACGTTGACACAGGGCAGCCCTTTGCATTTCTGTATTTTTCATTTCCAGGTGTGTTGTTGGACTTGACAAAAATAAATGCACGTCACCCCATATGCATGCAGCACTATGGGAATGAGCTGTTTTTTCTGGGTTGGGCTGTTTTCTTGGCTGAAAAGGCCTCAATATCCCTCAGATCTGCTCCACCCAGCACTGCTGCTGCTTTCCTAAGAGCTGGTATGTCCCATAAAAACTAAAGGCAGCAACCACTCCCAAACCTTTGGTGTGGGCTCCAATCTTGTTCATCAAACGTCTGTGATCACATGCACTCATCTACCAAAAATCATGGAGGGCTCATTGTCACTTGCTCCCAGTGCGAAGCTGCTGGCAGACTATCAAGGAGCACTGGCTTTTTTAACCTCTGTTTTACGGCTCCTGATGTCTTTGTACAGGTGACATCTACAGTTACCTACTGTCAGAAAAAAGCAGACCTATGCCCAAAGAACAATATTCTCCATATAGAGAACTGCACCTCTACTGGAAAATGTCTGAGGGTTTAGATGTTAATAACAGCTAAATCTCACTGACTTAGAAGGCAGTGAGGGGTACTGCTTATTGGCAATGTTATTATGGCCCTTTAAGCACTATACTTAAGTAATAGTAACACTTACTCAGTAAGTGTTGGCTTTGCCATATCTGTATGTCTTAATCTCTGAGATTATTTAAAAAAATATATTTTATTCCAGGCTGCTGCACCCAAATAAGTGGATTTTTTTCCCTCAGTTTGCTGTCTAATCAAGCCATGTTACTTATTTCTGGTTCAGGTTATTATCAACCTGCACCTGCGTGCACTGCGAGCCCTCCCAAGAGCAACAGTTCCTGTATCTCTGGACATTTTTATTCTTTGCCTATTTTGACATTTCATCCCTCCTGGTTTTTGAGACCTGGAACTGATAAAGACCGCGAGCGGATCGACTGTGTCTGAGGAGGAGTCTGGAGGCCCTGGCCTGTGTGCTGGGGATGTGGCTGGACTGTCCTGAGGCACAAGCCCGAGGTGGCGGCGGGGATGCCTGGCACTGCCGCCCCCATTGCACGCCAGGGCATGTCCAGGGTCTCTCCTGTTCAGTCACACTGAAATTCCCTCTAACGGCTGCACCTTATTCACTGAATGAGCACTGCAGGGCTAAGAAATTTCCCCAGGAGAATTGGGGCATTTTCTACCTCTCTGCAAACAAATGGACTCAGAAAGTGATGTTTCCCCTGAAATTCTGGAGGAAAAGTTGGCAATTAAAAATGTAAAGGGTAGTGACAGGTTTTTCTTGGAGGGTTTTCCTGAGCAGGAGTGAGATCTGGCCTCTACACCTATACTGTACCTATACTCCCCGGCTGAAGTCCACTTGAGGCCACAGAAACCTGCCTGTTTCTCAACTCATGTCTCATCCCTTGGGTGAAACAGTGGAGGGAGCGGGCTGTGAGTGGCAGGCAGTGGTCTGACCACAGAGGTAGGGGATCCTGTGGAGTGAGTGGGGTGAGAAACCAGCTGACAGCAGGAGCAGGGAATGGTGACAGCCAGAGCCAAGCACAGAGCTCAGGGGACACGCAGCTGCACAGCACAGCCAGGCCACAGACAAGGCTGGTGCCTAATGCCCACAGGAATGGGGTCTCCAAGGGAAGCTCATATTCTGGAGTGAAAAGAGGCTTGCAGGCCTGGCTAGGGGGGGCCATGCCTGCACCTGTGGGCTCCGGACAGCCGGCACAGCCACAAGGTGTTTAATGTACTCCGAGCTGCCTGAACGGGGCCTGGTGTTTGCTTTCCCTGGTTGGATAGGAGCATTGGGTTTGCCTGGTGCTGAATGTCAGGGAGCTCAGTGTGGTTAGTGAGACATTTAATGTCATTCACTCATGAAAACAGGACTAATTTCATTCTCCTAGGGAGGGTGCTCAGGAGGTGGCGGGGAAAATACCTGGCAGGGCTACTGATTGCCTCTTCATTACTGGAGAGAATAAGCCTCCCTGGACCGCAGGAAGAGAGGAAGCCCAGGAGGTGGCTCCTGTGGAGACGTGGGTGGGAATTGCACACTTATCAACAGTTTTTCTTGACACATCACTGCAGCGCCCAGCATGTCAGTGCAGGGCTCAGCTGCTGGTTCCCTTGTACACCCATGGCTTGGTCACTCCAAGCTCCTTTGGACCCTGTGGTTTCAGCCGCAGTCACCAAAAGAGAGCAGTCAGTGCCTGCTGGTAGCTGCTTGCTTTGCAGTAGCTCCATGAGGTCCTTGGTGGTGCTACCCATCTGGGGCTCCCTACTTCAGTCCCATGCAGCTGTGGTGGAAGTGACACCCCCCCTCATCTGGACACTGTATGCCTATACATAGGGCAACATCAGCCACATGAAGGACGAAAAGTCACCCTGGGGGTGACTGAAGGGGGAGAGGCATCTCTGCCGGGCTTCCTACCCTCCATGTGCAGAGTCGGTCACAGAGCTTTTGTGTTAGGGATGACATTTGAAGTTCATCTCCTATAGGTGAAATGAGTTTTTTTTTTGCCCTGTGGCTATTTTCTATATTAAAAAGTCAGTTTTAGACCTCATCTGCCTTTCAAATGATAGAAAAGTTAATTTTCTGAAATCTGAATCATAGAGAAATACAGAATACGTGAGAACGTAGCAAAAATTGTTTCCAGTGCCTCAGAGTGTAGAGTGCAGTGAGGAGGTGCTTTTCATATCCAGAATTGCCTTTAGTTTTGATGTGTCTCAGCTGACAAGAGAAAATGTGCTGACATTTTTAAGGCTTAGGGAGGAACAGCTATTCTGTGTTTGTGGACAAGGATATCAGCCTTGCAGCCCGAGCAATTCCGATGAAGTGGGTTAAAATATACTGGTGTTCCCATCACACTGAGGGCAACATACTGCTGTTCATGACGTCTTTCAAACTGAAAGTATCGAGGTCCCTGGAAGAATTCAATACCCCACAAAACATTTCCACCAGTTCTGGTCTCGGTGACTTTCGCAGAAAGGATTTCCCCATCTGCACAGCGCATCACAAGAAACATGAAGTTTCACACAGCAGCTAAACCAACCCCGACAAAGCTGCAGGTGGGTCAAGAAAACGCCAGACCCAGCCAGCATGGCAAGCCTTTGCCCTGAGGCCTTGCAAACTCATTGCCCGGCCTGGGGCTGGCCTGTGGCAGCGCTGTCCTGCACAGCCACATGGCTGCTCTCTCTGGGTGCCCAGAGGAGACCTGACACCTCCAGGGGCTGCTGCCTGCAGGGGCCATGGCTTCGCAGGTGAGCAGGGCCACGCATGGTGGCCATGGCGTCAGGGGGATCTCCAGTGAGGTGAAGTGAAATGCTCAATATTTACATTTTAATTAGCTCAACCTTCTAATTTAAGGCCCGAGTGCCCCAGGGATGGAGCTGGGTGTCCCAGGAGAAGGGAAGAGTCCCAGGAGAAGGGAAGATTCCCAGGAGAAGAGCATGGAAAGGGGCCTGTTCCCCAGGTGGGGCTCTCCCAGCAAGGCACCAGCTCTGCTTCTCCTCAGGCGGGAGCACTGTGCCACCGTGTGGGCGATGGGGACGGCAGGCTGCTCTGCTCGGCTATTCCCAGCTTTCTGCCTGCACGCACCCTGGAGGGACTGCCCTACCCAGAGCGAAGGGCTAAAAACTCAGCGCTAGTCATGGCTGCTCGCCCTATCAGTCTGGGAAGGAGGGGAGGGACAGGGAAGGGAGGTGCCCTTATATTTGTTCGCCTGCGAAGTGCAATGAGAGAGGATTTCATCTCCGCACGTGTCTTCAGGCTCTCAGGCACAGGAGCACCAGTGCCTCACATTACCATGCCTGCTAAGAGCACCGTGTCTCCAGAAAGTGTCCCTGTGTGCAACAGATGGATCTATGCAGGCCACATCCTAAAGAAACGCAGTGCTAGTTCAGCAGTGCAGCTTAACAAACACAGCGCCATTTATCAGGGCCAAAGCCCTTTTAGCAAGGGACTGCATGGGATCTTTCAGCTGGAACGACCCAGGTTGGTGCGCGGAAGAGAGGGGGAGCTTGTGAGGAAGGCAGAGGTACCCTCAGAGCCCTCAGAGCGCAGACATGGTTTGGAGCATCCCTTCCTGCATTTCTGTGTCACGCAAAGTTTCCCTTCCCCGGTACAGGCACCATCGGTCACACTTGCAAGGATGGGCTTAAACTGCAGCGTTGGCCAGACTTCAGGCTGCTGAGAGGAGCAACAGTTGCATTAGATGGCTGCCACCAGCAGCGTGCAGGCTGACATGAAGCATCAGGAAGTGAAATGTTATGAAATGCTACAGGCATCTATCTTTTAAATGGAAACTTTACTTTTCTTTTCGTGCATAACATGCAGTACACTCAAAGCATGAACCCGCAAGGAGCCTTTGGGATGGAGTCACACCGTACCCGAAGGAGGAGGCACCTGCTGCAGCACAGCCCCCAGCAGGCCTGAAACCTCAGCAGGGCTCTGCTACTCACCAACCAGAGCAGGGGGTCTCAACAGCGCAGGTGCCCACCCGGGATTAGAGGTAGGAACGGTCTCTGCACCTCTCTGCTGTGTGCACAGGCTGCTGCAGTGGGTGGCAGCACCGCTCAGCAAACAGCAGCTTTGGGCAGCGGGGCTGGCAGCACAGCCGTGCATCCCCACGTGCAGGGCACCGCGGGGGGCAGTGCGAGCGTGAGGGTCTCCTGAGGGACCGGCCACTCGGGGCAATCCTGTTTATTCAAAAGCATATGCACTGCCCTGGCCAAAAAGACATCCGGGTGTGGATTTAAAAACATAGGTATCATAGACTGTTTGTAGACAGATATTTTTGTTACCGCTTAGCTATGCTAGCTATTAATATGTCTTGTTTGTGACTAGTGGCTGACAACTCTTAATTAGACCTAAAACAACTTGGTTTTCTCCTTTTTGCCTGTCCCATCTCATCTCATCTTTTCCTTCCCATCTTTCCTTCTCTTTCCCTGTCTCCCGCTGACTCCTGATGCAAGTAGGATTCAAAGTTCAATAAATCCTCCTGCATCCAGAGGAGGTTTCAGATTGGAATTTTTCTTGTTACTTTAATGCTTTTGCCTCTTCTATATACGTATTTAGCTCTGAGGAGGATCACAGAATCACAAAATCACAGATTCACAGAAGGGTTGAGGTTGGAAGAGACCTCTAGAGATCATCTAGTCCAACCCCTCTGCTCCTGCAGGGACCTCTAGAACACGTGGCACAGGGTGGCATCCAGGCGTGTTTGGAAGATCTCCAGAGAAGGAGACTCCACAGCCTCTCTGGGCAATTTTAGAACACTTTGATGAGAAGGCACAGAGACAATGTAGGTATTAGTTGTTCCTTACAATTTTACTGCATGGTGAGTTCTTTTACACCATTCATTGCCTGCATTCAGAGGGTTTAAGTAAATTGGGAATTCTCACTTCTCTGCCATTTACTACCTCCCAAGTATAACCTCCATAGAAGACTGCTTAAAGTTCTTCTCCTTGTAAACATACGTCCCTTTCAAGTCTTTTTGCTCCTTTCTTCCTTTCCATGCCAAGTTTTAACCTGTTTTCACCCTCCACCCCTTGTAAAGCTCTATACCATCAATACTGCATTTATCAACAGCAGCCATCTTGTGCTTTCTCCCTGTTTTCCCTCAGTATTTCTCATAGAGTATATGAATGAATAAATTCCATAGTTATATGAAAAAGCATTTATGTTTTGATAGGATATACTGAAAGATAACCAAATTTGGTACTTTGTTTGAGGGCCTTTGTATAAAGGAACCTTTAAGCGAAAAGAAAGAAAATATGTGGTAAATGCAGGTGCATGGACACTAGCTGTTTGTCGTCTCTCTCATACCTGTGTCCCAGCGTCTCAGGTCTCCTGCAGCATTTCCCTTGCTGCTCTGACTTCCCTGGCCCAGGCAGCTTGTGGGCTCTTCATTCATGGCTGGTGGTTAGGGAGACCTTCCTTCCTCCCTCCAGCACCTGTCACAAACTCCAGGGATTTGTGAAATCCCTTAATTCCTCTCTCCTGCCCTTCTACCTGATAATGTGGGACCTTTCTTACTCTTTGTGCCTCCTACAAACAGCCTGGACCATCTGTCTGAACTGAATCTCATACTGGGAATATTGCTTCCCCTTACCTTTCTCCTCTTCTTTTATATTTCTGTGCTTCAAAGACTGTTGAGCTATTGCTTAGCCAAGCTGTTAATAATTTACTAACTCTTCAATCTTACTCTGTATGCCAGTTTTCCAGTTCTCTATTATTGTGGTTTTTTTTTGAACTACTCCCTGCTTGCCAATGCCTTGGGAATAATAAGGTGCTCACAATTGAATGCTGCTTGGGATGTGGCCTCAGTCAACACAAACCCACTGGAATCAATAGCAATGCTCCCACTGACTTAAATTTGCCTGGTGATGTGGTCCAAAGAAAGAAACTGCTTTTCTGATGGTGAGACTTGATCTTTTTTACAGTGCTACCAGATTGTAAATTCCAATTTATTTACTATTCAGCAATTTCTCCAAGCCGCTCTGAGTGCTCCCTCTCCTCATAGTCCTCAACTCTTCCACTCCCACTGTATGACAGCTGTTCACATACTTGCCCTCTGGCTTATCTTTCACTTCAACATGCCAAAATCACAGAATCACAGAACCCACATTGTTTTCTGCTGATGTTCTTAATCCTACCAGAACTCTCCATTTTCTTGCCTCTTTCTGTTGCCGAGGCCTCGTGCTGGTGGGCTGACCTGCTCTCTGTGCTCCTATTATGGTCCAATCATGGTCCAAGCAGGTTAAAAGATTGTATAGGAAACCTTATTTTTAAAGGCCACTCTGCTCAATATCTGCAGCCAGCTTTCAGAAATTGACTCTCCACCCTGATTTAAAACTAACTGGTGACTAAAGCAGGGAGCAAACAGTCTTGCTTTCTCCACTGCTTCCGCTTCTGAACAGTCTTTGCTTGTGTGAAACCCAGCAGAGCTAAGGCAAAGCTTCAAGGTCTGTCTTTCCAAAACTGAACATTTGCTTGCATGCTAAGAGCAAGATACTGAGAAAACTGTAGGTGGTGTCACCCCAAGGGACATTTGCCATCGCTCTATGGTATCGCTGTCTTCTTCTGGTGCAACTCTTGGTGATATAAATGTCATCCTTCAGACTTACGACTGCACTCTTCACCTAGCCCCTGCTAGATCATTAATGACAATATTCAGTAGATCCATCACTAACACAGGTATTCTGGTACTTCAATAAATCTACAGTGAGTGCATTTTGAGGGAGAAAGAACATTTCCTTGGATGAATATTCTCCCAGTTTACAGCAAAACATGGGTAAGTACAGATAACTGCTGAAACTACTCTTTGAGAACAACTTTCTAATCACATATGAACCCAACTAATAGTTATTTCACGTAAATCATATTATACTAGTTTATTTAGAGGAATTTCATATGAATCAACTAAATCCTTACCTATTCCTAAATATACCATGTCTATTGCTGCCCTCCTGGGCAAAGAATGAAATGAGACTAGTCTGACATTTTCAGCTTGACTTAAATCACTCTATTGATTCGTAGGTGTTTATAAAATGATAGTTTAATCATTTTCCTAGCTCTTTCACCTATATTGTAGTGGGACTAACCGATTTCCCCAGGTCCATCCTTTCTCTCTGTAAATGAATGTGATACATTTACCTTCCTTTTCATAGGAGGCTGGTCCTCAGAAGTTTTTCAGAAATTGCTTTGCCTCAGTGCTGAATTCCTCTGCTCTTTACCAGCTTATCTATATATATTTTTAACCCAATTTTTCTCTGTTCTGGCCTGCAACCGGCCTTGGCTTTGTTTGATACTGGGATACTGCGCAACTGAAAAACATGAAGCCATAACCTGGCATTGGTGGAGAGGGGTACACCCAACACAGGGCAATCAACGGGACCCTCGCCAGATCCATGCGTGCTTGGTTCTGCCTCAGCCACCTTCAAGTTTTAGCATATTTTAAAACACTGACTGTAGTAAAATGTGGCTTTGTATATTCTGTTTTCATTATTGCATGTTTATAGGGCTGTGTACACTACAAGATACCAGGGCTGCAGACAGCCAAGCTGCACTAAGGATCTGCAACTTGGTGTTAAAATTGCCTGGAGACATCACGATTTGTTTGCATACAAGGGGTTTACACATTCCTTGGGTATGCTGTATTGTACATTAGTTCTCTGCCAGACCAGGCAGGGAAAGGTCAGCTTGCTTACCAAAGGCTATTTCCGTGATCCAAAGCTGAGAGACTGTTTAGCTTTGAGCTCAGATTTTAGTTCCCAGCTGACTAGTTGCTCTCTTGCTCAACAGCCCTGCTCTACATCTGTTTTTTGCCTTTCAGGATAGCTGCAAGGAAGAAAAAGGCCTGTTGTCTCCCAGTAAGTGTGGTCCATGTCCTGGGGTGGATGGTGGGGAATGGTTGGGCCTTGGTTTTGTCCTGCTCCCCATCAGCAGGGTTAGGGGCTCCTTGAGGTGTGATGCTGCTCTGGAGCAGAAGCTGCCTCTGCTAGACCAAGAACCTGCTCTCCAGCTGGGAGACACTGCCCTGGCAGAGAGCACAGCCCTGGAAATGGCCTAAACCCAGGTAAGAAATCAAAACTGAATAGAACAAGACTGAATTGGTAGAGAAGGAAACGACACTCACTAATAAGCTTCCCAGGGGGCATCTCCTGCTGCAGATGTTAAAATACCATTGGAGAAATCTGCTTTTACAGATGCCTTTCATACTGTGTCACTGACAATGTGTTTTCCCTGAAGCATGCATTACTGATTCCTCTTCTGCTGTCATTTTGAGTTATGCCATATTTGTTAACAGCTACATCCCCATGGGTCTTATTTCCCCAATTGGTGCCAATGATATAAAAAAAATTTAAATGACATTTTTTTTCCCAGACTGATGCAGGGTAATGAGGCCAGCTGGAAAATGTGGTTGTATCCTCCAGCCTAACGGTACGGGCTGCTCGGAGCTTAATGAGCTCGCTTTACCATACGATGTCCCTTTACCCTTCCCGTTCCTCTAGCGCTCTCATCGGTCCTCCTGGGGTTGTTGTAGGAGCCTGGCGCTCCTCTAATTGACGTGGGTCCCGTCACTGCTGGAAGACACGTTTGACTGTGTCAAACACAGCAATTTGAGCTGTTCAGAAGCCCAACAGGGAGAAGATGAGATATTTCTCAAGAGCATGGCTGTAAGTGCCAGGGAGGAAAAGAAGAGTTGAGAGAAACCTGAGGACGAGGGTTGAGTGCAGGCAGGTTTTAGTATCCAATGATCTCCGGGTGCCTAATTGTGCAGCTATTGAACTGCTGGTCTATGCTTAGCTGTCTTCTGATACAGTCTTAAACTTAGTCTTGGCACACTGTCAATGCCGGCAATAAAAACGTGCCTGGCTATAGATGAAACAGTAACACTTTCAGCTCTTTGACTGTGCGGCTTAGAATATAGTGTTTTTCAGAGAGACAAGGTGAGCAGCTTTAACTGAGATGCCATTAATGGAAATGCTGGCTGGGGGAGGCCACAGTGAGGGAAATTATTTTAGAACTGAATGTTTCACCAAACTGTGTTTGGAGCATTTATGGTACTTTAATGTTTAACTGTCATACTGCTGAGACGGGAGTATTTCAGAATATTGCTGTGCATCAGAGTTTAAGTGTATTTGAAATGGCAGTTCTTTATATTAGAATGTCTAGGATCAGCATTGGAGAGAACAGAGAAATTTGTGATCTCAAGGCACTATTATGAAGTCATGATACTGGAAATTAACCATTGCTATAAGGAGAGGTGTGCAGAGACCTGTAAACACCAGAGATATCAGGAGTCTAAGAGATAACAGAATTATTCATCAGAAATGATGCTCTCACCCTGACTTGTATCACAGTGAGCTCCAGGCACACAGTGCCTTGTCTCCTTGTTTGACAGAGGAAGGAAGAAGTAGGCTCCGAGTGGTCCCTGATCCATGCTCTGGAGGGACCAGATCACTTGGGCACACAGAGCTATACTGCTAAGGTCTGAATGAAGCTTATTGGGTACATACAACTGTCTTCTGAATTTGCAATCATGTATTTCTCTTCATGTGCTATGCAAGCCACATGTGTATACTTAATTCTTAAGCATTTCTACAAACATATTTATAAACGGATACAATTTCAGCCATCCAAAGGATCAATATTCGCTACCTGTCAGTATGCTATATGCCTTCGATCCCCTTCTTTTACTTGCACAGTATGAAGTAAAAGTGCATTGCATGTGGTAGCTGTTAACAGCTGCCTTCTTAACTGTGTGCTTTCTGCATGCACAGTTGCACCTCTCTGGAGGACTAAGGGCTAATTCAGTGAATTAGCTTTTCTTCTAGGAAGAGGGGGTAGATGAGAGAGCAGGTTGTAATCTACTGACTACAGATATTGCCTGCTACTCCATCTCCAGAACGACACCTGCAGTGCTAAGATTCAGTGCAAAGAGCAGCAGATGGAGAGATCTGTCAGGTCATTAATTGAGCGTGAGGGTAACAGTTGCTATAGGAGGGCCCCCTGGCAAAACTAGACCTGCTTCATAGGGTGAGAACCCACTTGCTCAGGTGTATTTGACACACAGCAGGAAGTAGGGAAGCAAACCTTAATGGCACAGCAGTGTTTGATTCTTGATCATCTTGCAGAAGAGGCTATGAGTTAAAGAAAAACTTCTCTTTTCTAAATGTAAAGTTCATTTTTCATTTAAACTGACTTCAGGTGTGAAGTGCCAAGTATTGACGGTTCAGGTGCTTATGGCCTTCTCAGAAATTTCATCCATAAGTCTTCGCATGAATTGTAGATAACTTCTAAAACTAAGTTATGAGATCATTGTAGCAAAGAGTAGGCAAAATTCCATAGTGTGTTTTGTACAGCAAGGAGTGGGTTCATAAGGACCTTCTCTGGCCTCCACGTCTATGAAGCAGTAAGGGAAGGAAGAGTTTTCCAAAAATAGTGCTGAAAGTGCTACTTCTCAGATGACAGCACAAGCACCACTGAACATTTTTGTCAGCAAGGAGGCAGACTGGACAACTTCCTAAGTCTTTATTATCTGTCATTTCTTATGTTCTTAGGTTCATATTCAGTTCACAATGCTAAATGCAACCCAGTTTCAGTAATCCCATTTGAAGCTCTTTACCTGAACCTCTCCTCTTGATTTAGAAAGGAGTTTTAAATAAAGAAGAAAATTCAAACTTATATAATATGTTGCATTCAAGAAATTATGCTAACTAATTTGCTTTAACACAACACATTGTTCTTAATCTTCTCTAGTAACAGTAGCACAGGAGAGCTAATGGAGCATACAACAGGCACCCAGAAACTCAGATCATTGATGGTATCGACTTCAACAGGACTGCCTTTCAGTACTCTTTTTGATGTGCCCTGCCCTGTTGGCTCTGAAGACTGGTCTTGTATAGATTTTTTGGTCATTACCAAACTGATGGAATGCCTAAATAATGTAAAGTCTGACTATTTGAATATCAATCTGAGGAGACTTTTAGCATTCAAAAGGTAATACAGTCCACAGACTATCTGCACGATATACAAGAAATAACTTTTCTTTCTTTTAAAATTGGTGTCTGCTAGGTCTGTCCCCTGCTGTGTAGTTCTTGCATTAGAAGAAAGAGTGAGCAGCTGTCTCCTCTTGACTTTCTTCCTGTCAGTCATGATTTTACTGATCCCTCTCCTACCAGCTCCTGTTCATCTCCTTTTCAAACAGAAAAAAAAAAAAAAGTCATTTTAGTAGTTCTTGGTACACAAGCCACTTCACACCTTTGACTATCTCCATTGCTGTTTTGCTGAACCTTTTCCAGTTCCACTGTAACCTTTTGGAAGTGGGCAAGAGCACAAAGTCTCTCCCCCTAAAAATCAATGTATCTGCTCACAGCAATATTAATGGTCCCGATCACTCACTCACCGAGCGGCAAACAGGATGCATTCAGAAGGGGCAGACAGCTATTCAATTACATTAGAGTCCAATAAATAAATGATAGATTGTCCAGTAAAGTGATCTGGGCTATCAGATGCCCTTTCATAATAAGGAAGCATGAAGCATTGTTTCCTGTTGGGAGAAAGCCCCTTGCAAGCAACACACATGTGCCTGGTAAGGTGTCTGTGTTTGTCTCAGGTTAACTGGAGGCTTCCTGATGGAAAACATTGACTCTCCCTTCCTATAACTGCAGTCATTCACCATTTCCTTCAGTGGGATTTGCAAATTTTCCAGTATCTCCCGATGAGATGCTGTGACACAAATTAGCGCAGTATATTTGCTTTGAAGCTAGGAAACCACCAAGTAAGGCATCACTCTGTGCAACTATGTCATAGGGACTGGAAAGGGAAGAAATGCTATCATCTTCTACTGATGGATATCGATAGTCAAAAATGCAGAATCCATGGCAAGGCAGGAAGAAAGCTCATTTACTCTTTACCAGATATCCCTTTTCTTTAAGTGGTTCTCTTATAGCCCCAGGGATATATTGGATAAATAATCACGCAGCAATTGATTCTTGAAGGGAAGAGTGCCAGAGGTGCCTCCTGAACGTTGCCTGTGAAAGTTACTCACAATATAAGATCAAATTCTATTCGATAGACTCATTAAAATGGAGCTGGGCTGAACTAGTCCAGCATACGTCATATGCCTGTGCAATTATTCAGAGGCTGAAAGACGGATAATTTGTCTACATGCAGATGTTGTCAGTGCAAACAATGTGAGTGTTTGAAGTTAGCGCTCCTCAGACAAACTGCTCCATAACGAGCAGCATCAGCAGAGCCTTGTTCCTGTGTTTCACTTCCCTGTGTAAATTGTCTGGTGCTTCCTGATGTGGTTTTCTCTCCTTGAAACCCTATTCCCGCTCTTCTTCATCTGGCTGCTGCTTTCCTCACCTATATGGTTCTTGAAATATCTATTCCTCTGTCAAGTGGGATTAACTCAGACAGTGGATTCAGATTAGAGAGGATTAGCAGGCAAGAGAGCTGGACAAGTCTCAGCTCCAACAGAAACAAGGGTAAAAATGCCTCAGAGAAAATGAGGGAAATAACATGATTTCAGTGACCTCCGTGCATTTCTTGGCTAAATCCTGGGACTCGTAGAGCTTTCTGAGCCAACACTCCTCTTCATAAACATGTGGAAGAGCATCCATTTGTTGCAGATACAGTTATTTGCACAAGACTGAGCCTATGGACTCTGTTTAATTTTGTGTGCATATCTAGGTTATTTGCATGTTGACTAACAATAACTTGCAAAAGCAAATGATTGGACAATTAATTTTAACGAGGAGATTGTAAAATTCATGGGTTTTGTGCCTTTGATGTCCACTTTAGAGTATGAAAGTACTACATAAATAACACTTCAGGGGACCTCAGTTTCAGAGGAGCTAAATCTAACCTATATCTTCACATGCAAACCAGCTGCGTGGCAGATTTTCAGCTGCAGCTGTGCAGGCAGACCCTGTGCTTAACATACTTCATGTCAGCCAAGTCCTTGAACACTGTGTATGACAGAATGCTGTATATTCCTACATAGGCTGTGTACTTCTGTCAAATACTAGCTCCTGTATCGGGCCTTTCCAGGATGCCTGGAGTTTCTTTCTCTGCTTTGTGAATATATATGCAGCCAACTCTGTGGGACCAAAGCCCCAAAGACCACCATTTCCGTAGGTAAGCACTTCAATTTCTTGGCAATTGACCAGTAGGAATCCCTGTTTTCACCCAGGAAAATTGACAGGTCTCAGTTTCTCAGTTGCTCTGTATTTTCTGTCTGTGCAGAGTCACCGTTTATAGTGTGTGTGATGTGTCAGACCAGAGCTTTCTAAAGGAAGGATCTATCACCCTGGATAATCTGAGAACTCCTAACTGGCAACATAAGCAACCAAGCATTATTTATAAATGAAAGCAAAGTAAGCGATAGCAGTAATACAGACTCTAAGTTCAGCTTCCCTTCCTGAAACTTTCAGCATTGCCTTTACTCAGCACCACCACGCTGATCTGGTTGCAGGGTATTTAGCTGAACTAATAACTCAGTCAATCTGAATTTTATTTTCATTCAACATTTGCAGTATAAAGGGCAGGATCCTTGTGCTACTTCAGGATTTGGGGCTCTTTGCTCTTTCAAAGAATTGTGGCTCCCATCATTTATTCCCTTCATCTCCTCCATCCTGCAAGTGATGGCCCAATCATCCTCCTATCATCCTCCTGGCAAGGAGAACTGGCTGTCTGCTAGGACTTTTACAAGAGATGCACTTACTTGAGGGACTTTGAGGCAATTCCTGTCTAACCACTTGATGGAAGGTTTTCTAGATGGCAATGGCTGCAGTTATAAAGTGTTTCATACTTTCAAAAACATTTGTGACCTGTGCCACACACAGGTTACGGTGGGTCAGTGTCTCTGTGCCATGCTGCAAAATCATTGCTTCACATAATGTTTTTGGGTTGGCAGCCATTCCTGTGTTTTATACTTGCCCTGTTGAAGACAGACAGGGCAGTGTGAGTTCAAAACCACGATTCACATTTTGTGTCTTACATTACCTCCACTCTTGGGCCTGCCAAGTCATTTGAACAGTTTGATTACCAGCCCGTGCTGGTTCAGGGTCTCCACCCCCTGATTTAGAGTTAGGATCATCAACAGGTGTAGGAACTGCTCCAATTCTTTGCTCCAGTCAGAATTCAGCTAGCCAGAACCTTAAGTGAGAGATAAAAAGCAGTAAGTGGAGCTGCAAAGATCCTGCTCCAAACAAGCAACTGCACCCAAATCCGATAGGAAATAACTCAGGGTCATGAGGCAGGACTGCTGCAATTAAAGAGAAGCAACGCAAAAGACGAGAAGCAGGTGAGGGAAGAGATGGAGTATGATCAGAAGCAATGGTTAATAATCAGACAGGATACACAATTCAGAGTGACTGTTCTGCAATACCAAGTGGAGGAGGGGAGATAATCCAATTCCAGAAATGCTGCCAGAACATCATCGCAACACTCTGCCTGTCTTCTATTTTGGTAGCAGGATAACACCAACAAACGCAAATCATCATTATATTCAAATATTTATTTTTATCTTATTCAGTTTGTAATTAATTAAGAAATTATTTTCTATTTGTAAATTCACCATCAGGTTAGGATCATTTTACATCTTGCTGAAAGCATAGTTCAGAAGTTAAAATCTTGCAGAGTTTATTATCTATCTCCCCTTGCCCTCCTTAAATCCTTCCTCTTCTATCAAGTCCTCCCCTTGTCCTCTTGTTCCCATTTCACTCTTCCCAACTGTTCCCCTCTATCCCTTACCACATAACCCTCTGTGCCTGCCCCTGCCATGAGACTCTTTCACCCTCAAACATCTTGGAGGGTGTCCAGCCACTTGTGTTATGGAAGAACCTTCCTTTGGGAAGGGTTCCAGTTATTAAGGGGACACTCCCCTCAAAACACTCAGGGACAGCTCAATTGTTTCAGCCACATTCCGGAGGAAACCATGAGAAAAGCAAAACAAAAGCCTGCAGAGTGGGTAGTACATATCTAGCTCCAAGCCACGTAAGGCGTTTGTGTCTCATTTCCTTTTTGCCATTTGTTTTTCTCCTATTATTTTTAGAGTTAGAGTCACTAAAGGCAGGCACTCAGCCTTTTATGCTTGTAGGACTCTGGATGTGAACAGCACATACACAACGGCCTAATGTGTACACTTGTCTAAGGGTGTCATTTGTCCAAATGGAAAGGACAGAAGTTTCCACAAACAACTGGTATGCATAAATAGACAAGGAGGTATTCCTGTTCTTTGCTTGTTAGGGGAAATGTAGAATGCTGTGAAATAGGAATTTTTAAGCACAACGCAAAAATTACAGCTGATAAATCTGCAGGTAGTTTCTAGTTAAAAACCAAAAATCTAAGAAGTAAAAAATGAACAAAGTACTGTAAGCAGTAAAAGCTTAGGGTCTATTCACAGTGCACTGTGCTTAAATGACAAATGATATGGGGAACATTTACGCTTAAAGCAGCAAGTGTGAACAACCACATGCACACACATGAAATGCTTGCCAGCGTGTGATTCCGAGTCTCTGAAGGCTGGGCTGGATTAAGTACTGTTGTTCACAGATACGGTGTGAAAGTCCTGTAAATTTCTGAGGACTCTGTAATAATCCTCACCTCGAGTACTGTGTGCAGTTCTGGGCTCCCCACTGCAGGAGGGATGTGGAGCTGCTAGAGAGAGTCCAGCGCAGGGCCATGAAGATGATTAGGGGTCTGGAACATCTGCCCTGTGAGCAAAGGCTGAGAGAGCTGGGCCTCTTCAGCCTGGAGAAGAGAAGACTGAGAGGGGATCTGATCAATGTATATAAATATCTCAAGACAGGGAGTGAGGAGGAGGGGGCTGGCCTCTTCTCAGTGGTGGCCAGTGATAGAACTAGGGGAAACGGCCACAAATTGAGGCACCAAAAGTTCCACAGGAACTTGAGGAAGAATTTCTTAACAGTGAGGGTGACAGAGCCCTGGAACAGGCTGCCCAGAGAGGTGGTGGAGTCTCCTTCTCTGGAGATCTTCAAAACCCGCCTGGACATCACCCTGTGCCACATGCTCTAGGGGACCCTGAGTGTGCAGGGGGGTTGGACTAGATGACCTCTAGAGGTCCCTTCCAACCCTAGCCATTCTCTGATTCTATGATTCTATGAATCCAATATAAATACACATAATTCTAATTCCAAATAATTCCCATAATTCTATTTAGGTTGTTCTTTTAATACAGAAACATTTTATATTTTTGTGTATTTATATTGGATTGCTTTAGAAAGTTGGTTGCATTATAGCAGCAATGTTGGCCTTGGATCTTCTTTTATTCTTATTGTTTATGAGGCTTTATTATGAATTTTAAAATTTAGCATTCTTTTTTTTCAGGGAATTGTAAAGTGCACTTATATTTATCACTGGCAAAAAAAAATGCATATGGGCATTGCAGGAATCTAGTTCAACCCATAGTAAGAGGACCATTGGCCTGTAAGTTTAAGATCCTACAAGTTATGGCCAAATTGGATTCAGAAACCAGAAATAGAAGGGTGTCAGGGAGTTTTATGCAGAATATGGAGAGCGGGTTTCTCAACAAGGCAGCCCAAAACTTGAGTATGCTGGCAACCCACAGAGAGCTGTTTATAGCAATCTTGTATTCTAGGACGTAGATACATTCCAAAAGGCTGCAGGCAAATGTCTCTGTCCACTCATTTTCCTTTGAAGACAAACAGGAAGGTGCCTCCTTTATTAGGTGGCAGCTGCCTTGGGCTTTCTGGATCACAGCTTTGGACATCAGCTAACCTCGGTGTGGTTTCGGTTGCTTAAGCTTTATAATGCATCCAACCCTCAAGCTGGTTTTTTTCTGACCCTAAAAGATCATGACACTTTATATGTGTGTATGAACACTCAAGACTAACTTGAAATGGCCAAAGGAACAGAAAAAATGTGGCTCTACCAAGCTATGAGTGTATAACAACTCTGATGGTGTTTCTCCTGTCTAGTACTGTAAGCGAAAACAAATAGAGCTGGGTTTCTGCCTAGGAGTGTTACTGCCTGAGACATATCCCAAAGATCTCCAGGAGAAAGAATCCCACTACAATCAAGTGACACGGAGGACCTGGATTTGTGGAGCTCCATCAGTGCGGAGTATGGGCACTAGCCCTGTGACATCTGATGTTAAAATGAGGCATAGGATTCCCAGGGAGATTTAATGTATAGGTACAAAATCAGGTCTGAAAAAGGAGCTGTTCCAAAACCAAGTCTTTAAAAGTCTCTCTTACTCTTTCTTTGCCATAGGCAGATGTTAAGTAAGTCTCACATTTGTACAGTGCTTTACTAACAATTTCTGTTGCTGTTCCAGCCTCTCTTGAGTGCATTAAAAAACTTCTAAACTTATGTTTAATTGGAACCTTGAATCTTTTTCTTTTCTTTTTTTTGCTGCATGAATTTCTCTTTCCCAAAGATTATGGCTTCAGGCTTAACTCATTTACTCACTTGACTGTGCTAATTTGAGTTGTGCCAAATTCTGACATCATATGTAAGAGCTCCAACATAGGTATGGGAAGAGCCAGACTGAAATCTTGTTTTTTTTCTAAGTGTACTGTCAGGGTAGAGAGCCCCCGGGTTGGATGCCACTTCCCTTGTGCATGCCGGATTAGGATTATGCTTAGTGGGAATTTGGATGGAAAATGAAATGCAGTGGCAAGGTCCATAAAAGCAGAGTGGGTCTGGGACAGATATGGTCCTGAGTGACTAAAAGGTAACTTTGAAAATGTACATTTATAATCTCTGCTCATGGGTAGAAAGCCCTCCAGGGGCAACGGTCAAGTGGATCAATAAATAGTTATTAATAAAGGAGTTACACTGAGAGAAGAATGGCTTTTTCTGGAAGAATCTAAATGAAAGATTAACAGTTAAATGAAAACCTCTTTGAAAACATTATTACAGGAGTAAGCCATAACCACCCATAGCACTTGAAATACGTCTGTCTATATTAGCAGAAGTGGTCACTTCTCCTGACTAATTTGGACTATGGGGAAAGTATTATTTTAAAATGAGAGACAAACACAGCTTGTGTAGAGCTGGTTATTCGACTGCAGAAAACTTGGGCTGAGTCCTCTGTCTCCTTTCTGTGTTGTGCATCCCAACAGATACAGACCCACTAAACTGCCTCCCTCTCCTGCAGTCTGCCACAGTCCTTAGCAATTGTCAGTGCAATTCGGGCTTAACACAAAGTTCTTGTGATTTCAGTAAAGGTTGGTGCGTTTATTCTCACTCGAATGAGCCCAGCACTAAACTAGACTGATGAAGGTTTATTTTGTGTCTCTGAATACCTTGGTTTCCCAAAATGGGTAACTCCTGTTTTGTGTCATCTATATTTCTGTTTGGATGAAATTCTGTTTGCGCAGATGTTTAGCAAATGTCTGTTCTCTGCCTGAACAGAAATACTGATGACCAAACAATAGTATGTGATGTACGTCAAATTTCCATTCAGGTTCACTGGTAAGGCTTATTTTCCTAGGAAGGGTGCAAAGAGATTCAAGCAGGAGCAGGTACTATCAGTACTGCACTATCAGTGCAGTGAGGGCCAAGCCACTAGGTCCTCCCTGCCTGCACAGCCAGGAGCTTCAGCGCCATCCAGGGCAGTCTGGTGTTTCCTTGCACCTCTGTGTGCACAATGTGGGGCCAAGGGCACACTCCAGCACCAAGGGGATATTCTGAGGGGAAATCCCTCCTCCAGGCAGGGGAATCCCAGGCCACGACCATGGAGACTTGGAGGTAGGTGACTGGCCTCACCCCACAAAAGAGAAGGAACAAACAGATGAGGTGAACCGCTCCTTTCTCAAAGACTTGTGTTCTGTCCTTGGGATTAATGTTGGTAACAAATGCATGTGTAGACATTCAGATCAATTGACAAAGAAAGGGCCAAAGTAAAGCCAAAGATGTACTGCAATAAAATATACTACTGGTTCCGTGCTCCGGTAAGGACTTATGATAAGGTTCATGTTTTATGACTCTAAAAGCAGTTTAAATGGGATACATGAGCATGTCTATGTAAATATTTAAATAGGTATGTCTATATAAGGGAGTTATGGATGGCAGAGTGACTGGTTTAACTATGTACAATTACATTTCATTCACCATGCAGTTTTTACAGCCTCACCTGCACTGTCTCCCATTCAGATTTGTGCCTTCGGCCCAGTTTTCACAACTTAAAAGTCTCTGAAATTTTCAAACTGCTGCTGCCATGAGGATGAGAAAATGAGATCTCACATCACCAGCTCTCAGCACAAGTTCCCTTTCTGAAGATGTTTTTTTTCACATACTCTGTCTCCACACTGTTGCCATTCTTGTCCTCCTGCACTTTCTTGTCCCTCCAAATGACACTAGCAGTAAAAAAATATGATATTTCCAGAAACAGTCAAATTGCAGACCTGAAGTTTCAGCTAGGCCAATACTGAAAGCTTCATACAAGTGGAAATGGAGATCCCCACCTTTATAGCTCATCTCATCGCAGACGGTATTAAGACAGCAGTCCCTAAACCTGAGATACTGTTGCACGTGGAAAAACAATCCCAAGTATTGGTTAGAGAATTCAGAATTCAGAGGTTAGTTTCTCCTTGTCTTTTGTTATCCCTGTACTAAGGCAGATGGCCACAAAACCATGTAAAAATAAAGACAACATAAATCTTTAAGGATCTTTCCAAAAAAGTTTCTTTCTGCATCCATCAAGTATCCATCCAGCAAGTATCTGGCATGCATAATGCGACTCCTAGATAAAGTTTGGAGCTTTCATTGCCACTTGTTTGGGAGGGCCTGTATGAAAACCCTAGGAACCATTTTCAAGCATATGAAGGTCAAGAAGATGATAAGGAGCAGTCAGCATGGATTCAAAATGGGGAAATCATGCTTAAGCAACCTGGTAGCCTTCTGCGATGGGATGACTGGCTGGTGGATGAGGAGAGAGCAGTGGATGTTGTCTGCCTTGACTTCCGGAAGGCTCTGGACAGCGTTCCTCACAGGCAAGCTGAAGTACGACCTAGATGAGCACAGCAAGGTGGACTGAGAGCTGTCTGGGAGGCAGGACTCAGAGGGTTAGGATCAGCGGTGAAAAGTCTAGCAGGAGGCCTCTATAGGCCTATAGCTAGCAGTGTTCCCCAAGGGTCATTACTGGGTCCAGACTGTCCAACTCATTCATGAGTGGTCTGGATGAAGGATAGAGTGCCTATTTGGCAGGTTAGCGATGATATGGAGCGGGGAGAAAGGGCTGACGCACCGGAGAGTTGGACTGCCCTTCAGAAGGCCCTCAACAGGCTGCAAGCATGGACAGAGGGAACCTAATGACTCATTTTAGTAGCACCCAGTGACAGCACACGAGGCAACTGGAACACAGGACTGGACATAAGGAAAAACGTTTTTCCTGTGAGTGTGATTGAGCATCGGCGCAGGTTGTCCAGAGAGACTGTGGAATCTCCATCCCTGGAGATGCTCAAAATCTGTCTGGACGCGGTCATGGGCCGCCCGCTTTATGTGACCCTGCTTGAGCTGGGCCTTGGACTAGGTGATCTGCAAAGGTCCCTTCCAACTTCAACCATTTAGTGATTCTGTGATTTACCAGTTGCTTAGGCATATGCCCAGTCATGTTAATAATCCTCTCCTGCTGTAATTTTATCAGTTCTGCACTCTATGTGTTGGAGAAATATAACTTTATAAGCACACAAGTTCAGAGGACACAATCCTGCAGAGACTTGTGTACAAAAGACACTTTTGTGCCTGCAGAGCCTCAGTGCAGCCCATGGGCTGAAGCCAGAAAATTTTCCCTGCACATCTGCAGGATCTCCCTTCTCTATCACAGCACCATGGCAGGGGTGTTGGGGGTGTCCCATGCAAACTGCATGTCCCATGCATGAACTAGAGGATGTAATGTCAAGCAGATGCTACCCTATCTGGATCAGGGCTTTCAATATCTCCTTCAATGGCTGCATTAATAATAACATTAAACTTAAAAGGAACATTTTTAGAGGTGATCTGGAAAATTATCTAGGAAATCAAGATCCTTCAGAGCTGTGCCCAGAGGTCTCTTCTGCTTTATCAGCTCAAAGTTTCACAAAAAGTGGGAAGATACAGCAAAATGTAATAATAAAGAAATGCTGCTGGCATGCTGCTTCTTGCCAATTGTGACTTATTTACAACACCTAGAAAATCTCAAGACTGTAAAGAAAAATAGCAGTAAATATTAGCATAAATAAATATTTAGGAGTGTATTCTTATAGAAAGTGACCAACATTTAATTTTGAATATATTTTCCTTGCCTATTTGTATGTTCCTTTGCATATATACTTCCTTGAACTATTTGCACAATAGATTCACTGAAAAGAAACAAAACACAAAGATTTGAAGGTAATTTATAAAGCAGTTATGTTTCTTGCAGCTTCAATTTTACCACCACCAATAAAAAAACCCTAGATTAACAATCACATGCTTGTAGGTCCTCAGGAAGAAGTGTGAGAAGCCCGTGAACCATCTGCACTTAGGCTGGAATCAGTAGATGCTGCAGCTAAGGGGAGTGATCTGAGAAATGACATCTTGACCATCTGCATAAAAGAAAGCAGGTAAGAGGCAGGGAAGGTGCTTTGTTCTAGTCCTACTCCTGTTGCTTCAACTCAGTGGGATCTGTGGGTCCTTCAGGAACAGCCTCTTCATCTCTGCACAGCCCTTATGTCCAGTGTTTTAAAAGTTCTGGTTGTTGTAGTGCACAAACAGGGGAGAGGGAGATCTGTTATCGGGGATGGAGGTCTTGCATGTAGGAAATACTAGTTCGACTCAAGGTCATTCTAATCCAGACTGAAAGTTTATTCATGGCTTAAATCTCGTCAGCTAGAGAGATTTCTCTTGCATTATTGTTGGTGCGGTCCTGCACCGTGTAAAATATTGTCCTTGTGCTCTAACTGCATAAACAACGGGGTGTCCACTGCTTAAATGACCAGTCTTAGGTCAGGTGAAAGATCTAAGATGGACGATTGAAGGAGACAAGGAACGAGAGACAAGAGAGACCTGGAAGTGTTGGGCCCACCCTCTACCTAGTTCATTGCAATCATTAACGGCACAGTATGATGTCCTCATGAAACACTGTTTAATAATCAAACATCTGAGTCAAGAAGACACACACATATATTTTGTTTCCTTTCACCACCCTGAAAATTAGGGCCTTGGAGATGAAAAATAAAAATAAAAAAGAGGGGGACACAAAAAAACACTTTTTAAGGTCTCTGAATGCAGCTTTCTTCTATAAATATTTTTTCGTTTTGTGGCATGGCTTGGGCTGTGGTGGCTCTGGGTCTTTACCCTCTACTCAGATGTCTAAACATCCATGGCAGCAAGCAATAGGCCGTCTCCTGGAGGACAGTATTTTAACAAAAAAAAAAAAAAAAAGAAAGAAGAAAAGAAACCTGAAAGAACTATTAGTTGCAGTTGAAAGTGTGTTGGTCATCAGGGTAGAGAATGCAAGAGAATACATTTAAAACCTGTTACCTTTTTGTTTTATTCCAGCCCTACATCTCCCCTTATTTCCTCAGGCAGCCTCAGGTCACAACATGTACCATTAATTCAGGTACTTTCAAACAAATCTAAAGAAACAAACCAGGCTGTCGCCTTTTGTGCTGCCATAATGAACCAAACCAGGTATCTGAAAGATAAAAGTGCCAACATTTAACTTGTAACTGAGGAATTTCTTCCTCCACAGAAGTATCAACAGAGGAAAGAGCATCATACTTCATTTCAAAACCAGGAACCTGGGTGGTTCCCAAGAACCATTTAGGAGAGAGAATGACATCACCTCCACTTTATTTTTTAAAAAAGTGTCCATGACTGCTGAAATTCCCTTTTACAACAAGCATCAAAGGGTGACCCACTCATCTCAGGTCATTCCCTTCCCAAATGATTCACACGATCATATTCTTCAAACTTCTGCTGTTATCCTTTCCAAGAAGTTAATACACTAGGAATTGCAGTGCATGTCAGAATATTACATTAATCTCCTATTTCTCCATCCAGAATTTCTGAAGAGTACTGTGAATTATCAAACTTTAAGGAGTACATCAGTAAAACAATCATGGAATCAGTTTGACAAATGTCAGAATAAATTACAGCTCTCAGTGGGGTTCTTGGTGTGAAGCTTCGTTCTTGGCTTTGCTCGTTTTCAATTAAACTGTGAAACAGCCTGTCAAGGGAAAGGTGGAGAACCTTGTAACCGAGACACTAAAACCGAACTGAGCGAAGTTGCTGAGAATATACTAGAAGAAACAGCCTTGCAGCCTAGGAGGGAGGTGCAAGGAGTTATTTTTCATTGCGAGATTGTGTTATAGGTTGTCCTTGACTTTAACAGTGTCTACCACAGTGGATGCGAAAGGCACCTATGTCAGGAAGGCACCCAGCCGATATGTGGAAAGGTACAGAATGCCTCACTTACTTTCATGCTTTAAAAAAAGCCCTGTAATTTAAATGGATGGTATAATTCACTGTTCTCTTGGAGACATTTCTGAAGATGCCTTAAACCGGGCAAAATAATGAGTCACACTTTACATTTGCTACTTACAAGTATAATTGAAATTATGCCTGTTATAAGAGCATCATTATCATACCCGTATTTCAGATTGATTTATTCTTTTGGCAATGACGTTGACATTTTTGAAATTATATCATGCTTTCCAGAGAAATTTCTGTGATGTGGCTTCCAAAAATTTATGATTCCTTTCCATTTGGGCTGGCATAGATGCAGGCATATAAGTGTTTTTACCCAGAAACAAATTAATATCACGACTCACAATAATGTGGTTCTGTTTGGTTACACTAATGTTGCACTATAGCCGGTGCATTTCAAACATATCTCTACTAATTATCTTTTAGAGGGACACATCCAATTTATATAAACTTAAGTGCTATCAAGATCAAAATATTTAGAAAAATAGAGACATCCCTGGAATATTTTTTAGTTTATTAATTGATTCTTCAAAGATACTTTCCAATAAACAGGCTTCCTTTTATGCAGAGTCTTCAGTATAACATTGTATTTTGGCAAATCAGAGTTGAGACTGTTAGATATTAACGTATTTGTGAGCCAATCTAAGGTCTTATCTCAGAGTTGGGGTAGGTACATTTCACCAGGTTGCTTACAGTTTTCCTGGATTTGCTCTAAATGACTTGTTCTGCTCATGCCATTTTAATATTAACTTCTTTGCAGTGCACAGAAGTCCATTTCCATTATCCTTGTGTCTTATTCCCACCAATAAATATTTCCTATCAGGTCTACGAAGGTCGGGTACCCATTATTACTGTTACCTCTTTGCTGCTGACCTACTACTCCCCAAAGGCAGTCCTTGAGTCTATCAAAAGAAGAGCTGAATTTTTAGATTGTATTTCTGTATCAAGTCAACCCTTTGGTGGCATGCACCTGAAAGACAACATGTTCAAGTGCTTCACTATAAACATCTTGTCCCATGAAGTAAAGTTAGGACATGGTGAATTTATCTAGTTATTACAGTTTGCAAAAATCCTTAGCATGCTTAGTTTTATTAACAGCAGATTTGTACGATGGGTTGCTTGTTCTCTATAACCATTCTTTATAACCATAATGGTTCTCTATAACCATTATAAACTGGTTAGCTACCTTAAAAGGACTCTGAATAGATTATATTTGACATCTTTGCCTTTTGTCACAATTGTCTCCAAATCACCACAAGCAAATACCTAACCAAAAGACTATTGACAAGCTTCTATGAGCTCAAGTCCATTTCTCGCAATTACTATTGCCCTGATATGGTTATGAGCAAAATCACGGGAATCCAGTCTCTAGTGTGTAAAAGTTACCTATATCACTTCCTATCATTTAGCTTTAAGAGATAAGTAACATAATGACTTGTGGTGTATGTTGGCTTTTAGAAAGGATCTCAGAACATTTAAAATTATTCACAGAATCATTTTTAATGCATTCTTTAATGGTATGGTAAAATGTCTATTCAAGGGATTATTTAGCAGATTAGGTTTCTTCTGGCTGCACTACCTAAAGAGATATAACAGAGATATCTCTGTCTCATAGATAAATCATGAGTGGCATAGCAGAGGTGTACAGGGAACAAGTATTTATTGCCATGTGATTGAATCAAGGGGTGTCAGATGCAACTAGCAGGTAGAAGGCTCAGAACAAACACGGCGGTTCTTCAGACAACCCTCGGAAGGACAATCCACACAACTCTTGTCATTGGACGTTGTGAGTGCTAGAGGTTTAGCAGAGTTCAAGAATGGACTGAATCATTTAACGCCTGAAATGGCAATTGAGGACATCTAAAGACTTTTGATCAGCCTTTGACATACATATACCTAGGTATCCTTCGTCTATCTTAGGTTTCTCTAGATTATTTTATGTACAGCTACACCATCTTGAGCTGAGTCTCCTTCCATGCTGGTACAGTCCTTTGAGTTTCAGCTAGTTAAAAACAGCTTCATAAGATGGCTGGCACCAGGAAGCAGAACTTTTTAAAGTGAATTGCCCAACAATTGTCTTTCTTTTTATAGGCATCGACTTTTTGCCTTAGAGTGACTTACCTTGAATCTTTTTTTGCACTTCCTGCATGATTTCCTTATACTGCACAGTTGAACTGAAGCAAAGTATTCCTAGAGGGATAGTATCAGTGACCATGCCAAAAAAATATTTATAAATTATGAACAGTGCAATTCAACTGTCATAATTCTCTGCCACTGGATGAGCTTCCTTGTTACGAGAGTTCTGAGCTTATCTCACCCATGACCGGTTTCCTTTCAGTAACTGGTACATATAATGGGAAGAGAAAACAGGCCCCAATCTTTTCCAGGAATACGGCAGCAGTGTGAGCACCATGGGCAAGATTTAAGAATGTCAAGGTTGGGTTCTGTGACCTGCTTCTCATTGGCAGTCCCTGTGACTGGACTTCTGATTTGCTGAGAGCAGAAGTCATGTAGGAGGCAGAGGCTGTTTGCATGCTTAGAATTGTATTAAGAACAAATAAACAAACCTCTCTTGAAGACACCAACAGATTTCCAAAAGGAGTTACTCACAAAATAACTCTGGTGACAGAAAAAAGCTGATTTAATAGGCCTTAGCATGAGATTAGTGCCTTCTGCAGAGAGATAGTGTAAATCACAATGTTATATTGTGGGATGGACAAGGGATGAGAAAAAAAAGAATCCGGAGAGTCATGTCCATTAGTGGTCTAAAAGATGGAAAGTGCTGAGGTACTTCCAATGTCAGGTGCTATTCAATATTTTCATTGATGACCTTTATGGACTAGAGAGCATATTGAATTTGCTGAGGACATAAAATTGGGAGAAACTATTGAGTATGCTAGAAGAAGTAGGCAGGTGGATAGGCTTAGAATTCAGGATGGTCTTGAATCTTGCCTGGCCAGGGCACCATAAGGCAGATCTGGCCCACATCATAGATGATGCAGGGGCTAGAGGAAAGCAACACTGGCGTAGAAAATGTAAGCTATGTGGAAAGACAAAACAGACCTATTTCTCTGAAACAAAGAGAAATGATTTCAGGGACACGGAGATGCAAACTTCATGTCACCATCCTCATATCCAAAACATTCTTCAGCATACTGAAGAACATGCTCTGGGACAAAAGCCCCAAACCCAAAAAGCTGCAATGTGGCACAGAAAAGGAGCAGGAGAAATCAAGAGCATCACAGAGACCTTCAGGCCCTATGCTGACAAGATACTTTTTATCTAAAAAGGCCAAGATAATCCTAGTAAATGGAGCCTGCACCATGCTACACACATCAGAAAATCTCTTAACAGCCTTGCCAGCCTGGCCACAGAGCGTGTGTGGGTGTTTCTTGTAGGCACAAATCCAGCAAATGATTTAATTTTTGCATGTGAGCAAGGCACATGAGCTAGGTATCTCAGAAAGAGAGACCTTAAAAATATTACTTAAGAATATCTGGGTCCAAGTTAAACATCAAGATGGTGGAGGAAAAAAAAGAACAACAACAAAAAACACCTTTTGGCTTTAGAGATATCTAGCAGCATAAGTAAATGAAGTTCTACCACATGCACAGTTCACTGAGATGATTAACAGGCATTAAATATAGTACCCTGAACATGTGATTTTTGCAGTTTTGCAGCAGACTCTTGTCAACATTGCCAGTCAAACACACAGATCCCTCCTCAGCTTCACAGAGCTGTGAGACCACACAGCTATAGCGAAGCTCTTGTTGTTAGTCTCTAACTGTGTGAGCTGAACCTCACCCCATCTCTAATATACTAGTACGGAATCCCTTTAGCCCTCACTGATAGCTTGTCCCCCAGCTTTGTGTCGGTGGCACGTTTCATGTACTCCTTATGCCTGACAACGCTGATGATCTTGCCTCAAGACTGGTCCCTGAGATGCTCCCGAGGTCCCAACCTCCTCCGGTATCTAGTCCTCCCTTTAGTGACCTCCATACATGCTGGCTACCACTTTTTACCTCAGCTCAGCGTGAGGTTGTTTTCTGCAGGGTCTGTACTAAACCTGTAGGATAATACAGACAGATTTTATTCTTTGTATTACTTTTGTCTCAGAAATCTCTCACCTTAGCAAAAATACTATTAGTCTGATGCGACCTAGCTTTGATGATCCCTGTTGTGTTTTAACTTACTCATACAAGTTCTCCTGGTCAAATTAACAGGCTATAAAGCTGCTGGGCCTTCCCCTCCTCCTCCATTCTTTACCAGAGATTTCCTGTTCCCCAGTAACAGGTAGCCTCACCACCAAATTGACTGATTAATTGAAAACCTTTTAAATTTGAAATTAATTAATTAATCAATATAACCACCCCCATTTCCCTTCCCATAGGTTGTCTCATGATTTTAACATCCACTTTCAGATACTTAGTTATCTACTGGGTCTACAGTGGTTGTCTTTTGAGTTTCACCCTCTTCTGGGGGATAAAAATGCTACTCAAAATACATTCAATGAAAAGACCTTTGATTTAAAGTAAGTCTATGATTCTTCCACATTCAAACACTTGAATGGGACCTTTAAGGCCCAGGTTGTCACACAAATAACTTTTCTCTAGCTACTTCATGCTTTCCTTCTGATATCCAAGACTATAGGACTGGATCTACTTCTGATTCTCCTGAAATTTACAGTGAAAAACATGATTCATTGATTCTAGTCTAAAAGAGCTTCCCTTTCAGCTGTTGTGGGCGCTTAGTGGTCATCAGTAGGAAAAAAAACCCGAAACTTGTTGCATCCAAGAAAATACAGTGTCCTACTGTTTTTCTGAGCTCTGTTTGGGGAATTAAAACCTTCCATAATTCTCACTGTTCTTTACTATTGATGGAAATTTCTATCTGTAGTCATTCCTGAGCTTTTTTTGGAGCTTTTTTTTGGAGCTTTTTTTTTTGTTCTTATTCACAAGTGGTTCAGGTTGGACCTCTAGAGATCTTCTAGTCTAACCATGATGTCCTCCAGCAGAGACACCTAGAGCGTGGGGCACAGGGTGGCATCCAGGCGGGTTTGGAAGATCTCCAGAGAAGGAGACTCCACTGGGCAGCCTGTTCCAGGGCTCTGTCTCAAAGGTCTTCCTCACGTGGACATGGAACTTCCTGTGTTTCAATTTATACCCATTTCCCCATGTCATAACACTGGCCACCAGTGAGAAGAGTTTGACCCCATCAATGCAATGCAAAGTTGTCTGAACCTTACTGCCATAGGCACCTCCACATCAAGGCCACTTGCAAGTTCAATATCTATCGTACAGTTTATGGATATCAAGATGACAGCAATGTATAGATGAAACTATGTTTGTGGTCACTTTCACTCAAAGAAATATTTTATTTTTACAACTGTATTTTCTGTCTTCACAATCCATTATTTTATTAATTACTAACAGCTATCTCTATCTTCATTTTTCCCTTTTCTATCCAGATGAGAACCTTCAATCCTTCCAGATGACAGGATATAAAGTGAGAGAACTGGCTTTGAGCTGGAGTGGAAACTGTTTATCATGGGTCCTAGTTCCAAGTTCAGTTGACTTTCTAGGCCACAAATGCTTTCTGAGAGAGCTACCTTCTTTCATCTAGTCATTTTCTTGGGAAATGAACCAAAGACTGAAGTAATTTACATATATACATACACACATAGAGAAATCTGAGCCAAAGAAATGTAGGAATTGGTTACAGCAGGAGTTACTGTCCTTGCAAGTAGAAAACTCTATTAAGTGTGAAAAAAATGCTTGCCAACCTGTCAACTCTGTTGTCCATAAAAAAAGCTGTTTGGATGCTGTCCTCTACGGGGAAGTGTTACAAATGGGACAGTAGACATGTATACAAGGTGATGTCTGTTGTTTTTTATTCACACTTGTTCCCACACTGTTTCTGACAATGGTCGTGCATCCCTGCAGGTAACACCAAGGGCTTCCGTGCAGCGGCAGCAGCGTAGCAGCAGGATCTGCTGCGGGAGGAGGAACTGAGAGGGAAGGAGAGAGCCAGGCTGGTTTAGAAACTGATAGAGAGCAAGCCAGAAAAAGAAGAGCCCTTCAATCCTGACTGTTCAGGTTCCCATCTCTGTTTCTCAGAGATGCTTGTTTTTTATATCAGTTTGTAAACACATAATGTTTATATATTATTTCTGGTTCCCATGAGGCTTTCTTTTAACCTGTGTTTGATTTTAAAAAGGAGGTAAGACAGAGGCTGTGCAATTCTGATCTCTATCGGGTGACAGATTGGCCCATGTCATAGGCCAAGAGCAAATCAGGACGTGAAGCTAAGCCTGAGACATAGCCAGAACATTTTATGAATTGAGTTATTGACTGCCACACAAATAAAGATCCAGCACTTGCCCTCCTGCTCCCCAGGCACACACTAGGTCAGCCTCCAAATGAACTGTTCATGGTATGTGTAGATACTCTGCAGGAGAAAGGTGCCCAGCTGAAATGCACAAAGAGATCCTATACCTTAAAGGAGGACAGCAGCAAGCAGGTAGACCTTTTCTTCGATGGATAGTGACATCTGCACCAGGCCTTAGTTTCGGGCCATTTCTTTTTCCCGTCCTGGGCTGAGGATGGTCCCAGACAGAGGAAAGCTCCTGATGGGGAGCAGGCTGCTAGACGTCACCCTCCAGTCAGGCCGGGGACCGTATGAAGGGCTCAGCTTGGCTGGGCTGCCCCAGGGGGGCGGTGGAGAGGGGGCTGTGTGGAGAGGCCTCACGGCGAATGTGTTTTCCAGATGCCTAAGGGATTACACGAGAGCTTTCTGGGCTGCTGTCCTGTATACGAGACCCAAACCAGGGTTCAAATCTTTCCTGCACCTAGGCCAAAAAGTACAGATCTGGGCTATTCTGCTCTTATACAGGTTTCTTGATACAGAGGGGCAGTGAAGCTGGTGAAGGGGCTGGAGCACAGACCTTATAAGAAGCAGCTATGGGAGCTGGATTTATTTAGTGTGGAGAAGAGGAGGCTTGGGGGAGATCTTATTGCTCTCTACAATTACCTGAAAGAAGGTTGTAGTGAGACAAGTGTTGGTCTCTTCTCCAAAATAACTACTGTTAGGACGAGAGGAGGTGCAGGTTAGATATTAGGAAGAATTTCTACATGGAAAGCGTAGTGAAGCCTTGGCACAGGTGGTGGAGTTGCAAGGTGCAGATGAGGCGCTTAGGGACATGGTTCAGCAGGCAGGGTAGTGATGGGTTGAACTCAATGATCTTCAAGGTCTTTTCCAACCGCAGGGATCCCACGACTCCATCATTCCAGCGCGGGCCAAAGCAGCGCTGTCACCCGGCTCTCACACGGAGCCCTGCGGGCACCACCACAGCAGCTGGGGGCACCGAAACCCGCCGAGGAGGACGGGGCCGCCCTGCGCAGGCGGCGCACGGGGGACGGGGGCGCGCGGAGGGGCCGCCCTCGCTCCGCTCCGCTCCGCCCCCGCCGCGCGGCCCCGCGGGCATCGCCCCGCGGCAGCCCCGGGCCCTGCGCAGCGCGGAGCCGCCCGCCCGCCCGCCCGCCGCGGTGATGTCGCCGCCGCCCGCTGCCGTGGCGGCGCCCTTGGCCGTGCTGGACCCCGCAGGTGAGCCCCGTTCCGCCCCGTTCCGCCCCGTCCCGTCCCGCGCGTAACTTCGGCGGCGCCGCCGCGGGGCTCGCTCGGTCCCGGCTGCGGGCGGTGCAGGTGGGAGCGCTGCAGCCCGAGCGGCTCCCGCGGGCGGCCGCGCTGGGTCACCCCCTCCAGAGGCGCCCTCCTCGCTCATCGGTCCCGTAGCAGGATTAGGAAAGCAAGAATTAATAAAAATAATGAAAGGAAGCAAAAAATGAAGAGGAGCGCGGGCGCCGATCCGGGTGTATCCCGTAGAGTGGGAGGGCACTGGTGGCATCGCTAGAATTACAGCCGCGCTGCCTCTCGTAACTCTCACTCACGGAGGTACCAATTGAGTTTTCTCTTTAGCTGAGCACGGTACTTGCTCAGTGCCCGTGCTGGCATTTCCGCAGCAAAACGCCGCTCTGCCCGGGGCGCGCTCGTAGGCGTCTCCTATGGGAAATAACCCCCGTTACCGCCTCGCGGGTGAGAACGGCCGGTGGCTGCGGCAGAGCGGGCGGGAACGTCGGCGGGGAGCTGCGCTGGAGCCGGGGGGCTGCGGCCCCGGCGGTAGCGGCGCGGCCGGGGGTGGCGGGGCGCGAACGTGGGGCCCGTGGCGGCCGCGTGGGCAGCTCGCCCTCCCTGCCCCCGGAGGAGCGTTTCGGCACGGGGCTTCCTGTTTGGGCGGCTCGTTTGCAGAAAATAAAGACGTCATGTGCAAAAAAAGCACCCAAATATACCGTTATTCCAGTGAAATTAATTAAAGACGAGAGAAAACAGAGGATATTGCTAGAAATGACTGTGTATAGTCTCTGAAATGATAATCAGAGACTTTACTATATACCCAAGGATTGTAAAAAACAGTTGCAAAGTGTATTAGTTCTTTATATTTGTCTTAAATTCTGGAGGAAAGTGATATTGGTGACAGTAACAGTGGAAGATGCGGCTGCAGTAACTTAAGTATGTTTTCAGGTGAACAGTGGAAAAGAGAAACCTGTATGCTGTCTTTAGGCTAGTAATTAGCTGGTCATTAAATTATTCATAGGTGAAATAACTGCTGCCAAAGCAGTGAAGTCATAGTGATACTGAGGCTGTCATGCATATAGCTATACCACAAAGCATCAAGCAGGGTGGTGTTTTTTTTTGTTTTGTTTTTGTTTTTTTTTTTTTTTTTCCTATATGGGATTCCAAGAGAATACACAATGTTTTCTGTGTACTAGAATATATAACAGACCTATGGATTCTTCCTCGCAATTCCATAATAGAGATAAGAGGCAGGCCTGATAAAAGCTGCTATCTTGTGCCTTGGGGTGAGTCCTGTTGCACCTCGTTTAATTAGTTTCAGCGTGCTGGACAAGTCAAGCATTTAATCAAGAAAGAAAAAGTAATCACCAAAAGCAGGTGTGAGTATCTCTTTTGAACATCTCAGTCCATCACATTTAGCTTTTAGGGGCAATGAAGGATTAATTCAATTTCACCTGCATAAACCATTTGTGAATATACAATGAAGACCATAGCCAAGAGAGGTATGGCAGTGAAGTGAACACTGCAATAATTAAAAATTATTAATTTAGATCCAAAGATCTCCCTTTTAACATTAGCTCAATAGCTGCAAAGCATCGGATACAGAGACATTATCCCTTTGACACTATGCTCCTCTGTCAATGGTGGCTTTTTGCTTAAAATTGTATTTTTGTATATGGTTAATGTTTCTCTCTATGAGGCACAATATTGCAGTTCTTTGCAGCATTGTATAATGAAAATACACCTCTCATTTTTCTGCTACAAAACTTTCCTATCTTATCTTTTCTCATATTAGGATGTTAATATACATTTCCTATCTTAGCTTTTCCTATAGTAGGATGTTAATATGAAACATGCAGAAATAAGTGTCTGCATTTAACATTGCCTTAATCAGATCATGGAAGAATGTGTAATATGGTGTATTAGCATCCCCCCAAATGTGGCTTTCTCTGTATACACTCTATGGCACTTCTTGCCTTGACGGAAGTTATTCCCCACAGCTGTAGTGGCTTTATGACTTCTGGAGCTGGATTTTAAAAGGAGTGGTAAGGTTAGCAAACTAAGATTGCCTCGATCTACATATAGACTTTCTGAGTTAAATTTCAGATGGCATGCAAATGTTCCAGAGCTGAGAGATGCTGTTTCACTGTTTCATTCTCTCCTTTGACCTACTGTGACGCACACATTGTGCTGTAAGTTAATTCCTTCTCCTTTAAAAATTCCCCTTTTCTTTATTCAAACCCAGACCATACTCCCCTATATAGATCTACCAGTGTGCACATTGAAAAAGATCTGGTCTAAATGCTCCTGAAAAATACACACATCTTCCCAAATTTACATTTATAATGCTCTGTCTGCAATAGCAAGGGGGATAAATTCAACTTGCTTTTCTGCAGTTGGTGAACAGGCACAGGACTCTGCCGTGTCTCTCCCTGTCATGTGACTGTAAGAGCTTGATCTTTAGTGAGTGCTTTTATTCTCAGGTGGATTGTGTCAGTTTCTTTCCTCATGGGCCTTTCTGTGTCCCAAGGAGAGAGCAGCCTCTCCCTGTTGTGCTCATGGAGTTTTCATCCCTTTTATTGAGGTGGCAGGGCTCAAAGTCCCAAACAGAGGCTTTGCTTGACAGGTGTTTAGTAGGCAAAGCAGAGAGAGCTTCTGAGACTCTTCCTTTTCTTGTATAATTTAAGTCTATGCCAGGGCGGGTGCAAGTCAGTAACATGGAAGCAGCAGCATCTCTCGAATCTGTCTCCTAGCTGTTCTGTAGTGTCCATTGCTGCAGTACCGAAACTTGTTAATACATTGCTAGCCAAAACTGCTGAAGAGTGTTGCCAATAGAAGGTAATAACATTTCCACCCCTCACATCGACCCTGACCTCAAGCTAATGCTAAGAAAGATATGATGAGAAGATTGCTTTCCACATGCCTGACTTTTGGTGTGCTGAGATATAAATTTGAAGCACTAAATAGAAGCGTATTTAGAGTAGGGTCCAGACTAAGATTTTTTCATGCTCTTACTGAATCATTGTTTAAGCAGTTAGAGGAGATAACTGTAAATTTTATTTTGAGACCTCAGTATGAACAACTTGGGAAGTCACTCACCTTTATTAGCATCGTCCTGCAGCACAAGAATGTCTCCACTGCAGGAAAGTCCAGCCTTGCCAGAACATTTCCTCTGCCCTGACCCGACTGCTCTGTTTATGGTCTGCCGTTGCTCCAGCCCCTGCCACAGAAGGAGACTGACTCAGCCCCCCTCCCTGGGCCGTGTTCCTGGGGGAAGAGTATGGCTCTGGGGTTGGTACAGTAAAAGAAGATCCAAAAAGTTGCATGGCAACTGCTATAAACACCAGTAAACAAAGATGGGCAAAATCTCGGGAACCAGCATGACTGAAATAGCAGACGGGAATTCACAGTAGAAACCCCTTGTGGCTATAGCCCTTTTCATCCAAAGATACCGTGCTACTTTACACATAATAATTTTCCTCACAATATTCTGGTGACTTGAATGCATACACATTTTGATGAGGGTACCAAAGACTTTACTGGCCTAGGGAAGCCAAAGAGGGAAATCAGAAACCAGTTTAGAACCTGATTTCTACCCCTGCGTTCTTAGCACATGGCAATCTCCTAGACCACAGTCTTGGAGGTGCTGTTATCTGCTCCAGAAGGGCCTTTCTGTACATCTGTGAGCCTTTGCTAAGGAGGGAGTTTGTGACTGCTTACGTGTCATTGTGAGAGCTTCCAAACTGAAGGAGAGAAACGAAGAGCTGTGACTGAATATTTGCATGCAGTTTGAGTTGCAGCTAATAAAAGATCAGAAAAGGGGAAAATTGAAGGGTATATCACAGGCAGAAATTGCTTACACTTTCCCACAGGTGTAAATTTCAAAGTTAAAATGCAGTTTATTCTGAAAAATGATCTTATAAATAATGTCATATATTCTGGTTTACCTCACTAAATCTGCATCAGGTTTCTTCCAATTACAAGTAATAGCATGCTTTTCCTAACACATTTTCTGGGCAAACGTGTACCTTTATTTATTGCATGTCATTATTGGTAAGCAAAATCTAGAAGGTAAGTTGGACTTCAGTGTCCCTCCGTGCAATCAGATTCACCTTTGTCTACGCAGATGTTAACTTGAGAAAAACACTGTGGCTGCCTCTTCTCCAGGCAGAACAAGCCGTATTACCTCAGCCTCTCCTTGTGCAGCAAATACTCCAGATCTCGACCTTCTTCAGGGCCTTCTGCTGAACTCGGTCCTATTAACTGATGTCTTCCGTGTCCCAGGGACCCAAAGCTTTAGGAGGTATCTAGAGAGCACTAACAGAGGGCAGTAATCAGTCTTCTTGGTTTACTCGTCATGCTTCTGTTTATACAGTCCAGGGGGATGCACTTGGCCTTCTTTCCATTTTCCACCCATTCCCTTTCTATCAGGCTCTCCCGAAAGCCTGTTCCCCAGCCTGGCAGTCCTGATCCTGTGTCCTTTGAAGGCATTATTCTTTCCTCTTGCATCTGTCTTTATTCGATTACGTGAGGTTTCTGTTGGCCCATTTTTCCAGCCTTTCTAGCTCCCTGTGAATGGCATCCCTGCCCTCCAGAGTATTTTTGTAGTACTCCAGTTTGGTGCCATCTGACAGCTTGATGGGCATGCACGACATCACCTCCTCTTGGTCATCGATAAAGATGTTAAATAGGACATGTTTGAAGGCAGACACCTGCAGTCCTCCACTCTTTACTGGCCTCCACATAGAGTACGGTCAGTAACCAGTCCCTCAGAACCTGGTACAGTGTTCAAGGCATTACTAAAGTTGAGGGAAATGGCACCTACTGCTCCTCATTTTGTTGTAGCAGGCAGTCAGGTTGATCAGACATGATTTATTTGTGATAAACCTGCTAACAGCTGCCGCTCACCATATTATTTCCTATATCCACAATTCCAAGAGGACATGCGTCATGACTTCCCAGCGAACCGAAGTGAAGCTCATTGGCCCCTAATTTCCCAAATCATCATTTTGTCTGTTTTTTGAGGATAGGAGCAGCATTTGCTTTTCTCTAGTCATTGAGGATCTCCCTCTCTCTGTGACTTTTGAAAGATGGTAACTTTGCCACTACCTAGGCAAGTTCTCTAGGCACCTCTAGGCACCGCATCTGCTCTAACTTGACAGTTGAGCTCTTTCAAGTAATTCCCAATTCAGTCCCTATCCACTCCAGGTCCCTTTTCCTTTTAAACTGTTATCCTTGAATAGGAGCATGCACTGGAAATTATTTTTCCAGAGAGAAAAGTACCAAGACAGCATCCTTTTAATAAACGATGGTTTTGTTTTCAGGGTATCATCCCTCACATCACTGCAGTTCACTTATGCAGAAGAGTAGATTACACATCTGTAGCCATGACTATATTATTATGTGTATTAGCCAAAGCCCAGATGATTCTCATGTCTTTAAATGTACTGCTGTTTGAACATAAATCATCACTAATATGGACTTTTCACTAACCTCCCCATGCACAACAGAAGCAAGGGGACTCAGGGTATGGTGGTGGGAAAGCTGCCTCTGGAGGACTGAAGCCATGGGGCCACTCAACTTGGGAAGCTCTTGGCACAGGCATCCTCTGTTACTCACATGCTCTTCAGACTGTCTTGGGCATCTGTAGAAAAACAGGGGGAAGGTTGCATGGCTACATGTTAATAATGTCGACCTGCCTCTGGAAGTTTCCCTGTGACTGAAATGATTCTTTACTAAAAATGTGTAGCCACTTACAGCTGGCTTAATTCCACTGCCTTTTTCCTTACCAACTTCCTTTCTAATGGGTCCCAGTTTATTTATGGTCTTATAGGGAAGCCGTTATGAAGCTATTTTATTTTTTCCTCCTGTATTCAAGCATTTGCTTGAAAATGAAGAGAATAAAAATTTCCATTTGTCACATAGGGGAGAGAGGTTTAATCTGGGTCCAAAATGCAGTGTTAGAAGGAAGAATGTGGCTATATGTGAGGGTGTGGGGAGAATCCCATTCCAGGTAGCAATTCCTGAAGGAGCATAGAGCTCTTATTGCACCAAAAAAAAAAAAAAACCACTACCACTAATATAGTCTGTGCCAGAGGATGTTTTTTCTTCTGGAGAGATGGAAGATTAGTAGAGAGTTTGACTTCCCTACACTAGTTGAGAATTCATTACTGCTAAAGAGTTTCTCAGCTGACTGCTGAGAGGATTTGAAGAGGACTGAATGGATGCTGAGAATGTTACCTCTTTTTTTGTTCTTCTGTGGCTTGAAAAGTAAGTGTCTGAGGGCAGGCAAGTCAAGTTAATGGCAAAGGTCATTAGCTTATGGAGAGAAAGATCTGGAAACCCCTCCAGTTTCCTAGTGAAAAACACTTCAATAACATAAATGGATTGGTCAGTAGCCCCAGCACAGGAAGCTTGGCTGGTTTGTGAAACAACTGCTGCCACTAAAGGGATAGCTTCCATCATATAAAACCAGTGCACGCTTGCACAAGGTTTCACACGGACTCAGCAACCTCTGTCGTTTTACAGAATAGGGATTCTTCTTTGCTGCTACTCCTCCTTGGACACCACTGCCTTCCCGAGTTACTTTAGTAGGTAGTGAGCACAGTCAAGCAACTAACTCTTTTCAAAGTCCACAGGCATACTATGACCTATGTGTCTCTCATTGTAGGCTAAAAGCTTATGCAGTAGGTTGGACAGATGAGAACTGCAGCAATGCAAACACTATTTGGGGTTATTACAATGGACTCTGTTTTCTGAGTCTTCAGGTGTTGCGTGCACACTTGCATTTGGTGTTCAGTGTGCCACATTTCCATGCATTTCTTAACACGTAGCACTGAGACCGCATCCCTGCGTGGCATCTTTGAGTGGGGGAAAGGGCAGTTTGTTGTCTTAACAGTTTCAGAAAAGCTTAAAAGTGTGAGCTCTAAGAACTCAAGGACCAGAAGTCAGGCAGAAGAACAACTACTTGAAGTATTTGTATGTTTGGTAGATTTGTCAAATCAATTTTGCTTTGTTGGATGGAGTGTCTGGCCTGCGGAGTTAGAAGTCTAAGGTGTCTAAGGCTCTTCTCTTCTGGCCTTGTGAACTGCCTTCCTTGAAAGAACTGCCTTAGACCCCTTATGCTTAGTGAAGAGCTGATTTATTACCTCTCCACTTCCATATCCCCAGTGACCATCTGTGGATCAAAGGGAAGTTGCCAGAGACAGACAACGGAATGGAGCAGGGAGATGGCTGGAAGATCATCTGAATTAATCCGTGTCTTCAGCAGTAAAGCTGGTTGCATTTCAGACTTTAAAAATGGTCTCATTCTCTCTGTTCTATTGAAAGAATGTCAAAAAGTACATTTTTATTATGAATATATGCATTTATTCTTTGAAATTATTTAGCTTTGCTAAATTAAACTAATATACTCTGACTTTTGAAAATGTGAACATTTAGCTAAGTTACCTGACTTTAAAATGGTCACATAACTCAAGTGACTCTTGGCAAAAAGGCTTTTGGTTGCTTTCCAGTTTTACTTCCTCACCTCCCTTGCGTTTGCTGGCAGTGGGACCGTGGTGCCTCGTCACCCATAGGGAGTACCACAAGAATGCCTCCTGTGCCACCCTCCTCCTTGCCTAGGCTCTTACTTCCAATATCTGACGTAACCCCACAGCCTCCTGGCCCATCCTGAGGCTCTGCGTGCCTCAGTTGCATTTGTTGATTCGGGTGAC
Organism: Eudromia elegans; assembly: GCA_003342815.1. NCBI lineage: Eukaryota > Metazoa > Chordata > Aves > Tinamiformes > Tinamidae > Eudromia > Eudromia elegans. The sequence goes on from PTEX01000059.1 coordinate 818,881, forward strand.
ATATTAATTGCTGGTGTTAAATAAACCTTACTTAGCTTTGTGCTGTTGGCCAAGGCTCTGATTTTAGTGATCTGTTGTTGCAGTTCTGATATATCACCATAATAATATGGTTCCATGTCTTGAGGCAGGCAGAATGCAATAGACAAGCCAGCCAAGTTTAACATCTGGGTATCTGCCTCCAAATCCCAACGGGAATGGATTTATCTCATTGGGCTGCTGCTGGTTTAAAAGGCAGTCCCATATATCATGAACTAATCAGCTGCATTACAGCTTTACTTTAGAAGGTATAAATTGGTCTGCTATCCTTAATGAATATGAAGAACACATTCATTTTCATGACAGCATGCAGAGCTTCTTCTAATCTTGTTTCAAATATAAATTTTTATGCTGTGTCCAGATAAAGTTTCAATATGACTCTAGCTAGGAAAGTGTTGTTTAAGGCCTGCAAGATTTACCCGATGGATGTGAGCAGTAACTTAAACACCACTGCAGATAAGGCATAATTATCATTGCTGCTCATGTTGTTCAGCATAATAAAGACTCATCTTGTAAGTGTACCCAGTGTATGAGTATTAAGCTATCTGAAGCACTAAACCCTGTGTGTTTTTTAAATACTCCTGCTGCCTGCCAACTATTTACCTTGGTGGGAGGAGGGATTAATAACAGAAAATGCTCAATTATTTCATTTTTCTGCTGTGATTTCAATGAAAAGCTCTATCTCACTTTCCCCTACTCTCTACAGGGCAGTTTGCAAAAAGAAAGAAGACCTCGCTGTGGTTCACAGTGTCTCTGCTGGTAGTGTCTACTTTCATACTGACCATAGGGCTGGCAGCTACCACAAGAACAGAGAATGTTACTGTGGGAGGCTACTACCCAGGAATCATTGTGAGTAGAGATACATAAGTTTGAGATTGTTTTATACAAAGAAATGCATTATTATCTGCCAGGTATAGACAGCTCCAACTGATTAAAAATTAAAGAAAATTCAGTACTGTTGCTTTTCGCAAAAAGGAGATGCTCAGGGGTATTGATCTAGTTCTAGTGAGTTTGTCATGCTACCATAGACTATAGTCCTGTAATTCATGAGGTAGGGGAGTGGGCTGTGTCATGCTTGTAGGGGGCCCAAGGGTCTGCCCACACAGGGTTAGGTGTGCACTCCATAGTGGTTTGGTGGACTTATGGGCATATGTTGGAGCCTGTGCTTGACTTCCAACTAATCTTTATTAAATACTTATGTACAGGCGACTGATGTGGGGCAGCGTTGAATGACCTCTAACAGTTTTGCAATGCTAGTGATAGGAAGAATCACTCAGGTGATTAAGAAACTCCTTAAACACGTTCCTGCATTCGGCACAAGCACAGCTGCCTTACCATTCTCCATAGTGGATGGTCCAACCCCATGTGCTTAGTCCTGCAGTGAGTCTGTGACCTCCAGGGAAGTGCAGCCCCACAAGACCATGGCCAGTCCCGCCTCTCTGGCCATTTACTGACCTCTGAAAAAGTGATTAGTTGTACCAAGAAGGATGGAAGGAAGGATGGAAACCACTGTATTCAGAAAGCTTTCTGAGATGCCTGGGCTGAATTTTTCAAAAGAGGAGTCAAGAAAGGACTATAGCGCCTTACTTGGTCTCTCCTAGCCAGACCAGAGGAGGGGGCTGGGAGAGAGGGGTGCAAGATTAAGAAAGTCCCATCCTTAGGGTTAGAACCTGCCTAAGTACATGGCTCCTCCTGTAGCAAAAGGTACTTCAAGTTACCAATAGTTCTTGTTCTCAATGGAATCAAATGCCCAGAGAAGAGAAATATGTGTCTTTTAATACCATGCATGCATTTTGCATTTCCATTAATAACTTGTGAGCTAGAACTGTTCTTCCTAAGCAAGTTCTCTTACATCTTAGTGTCATGCCGAGAACAGGTTTTTCAGGAAGATAATTTGGGGATAATGATCTGGAAGGAGTGGTGCTTTAAAAATAGAACAAAAGTAGTTCCAAGAATAAAACCTTAAAAGAATGAGATTTCCTTTCATTAAATTAAAATGGATAGATTAATGCTGATAAAAGTCTCCTTAAATAATTTTTTATAATTTGAATTAAAACATTTTAGAAAACTATAGTATCTGTATTAATTCCCTTGAAAAGGTTTCATTTTAAAAGTTACCTTTAATAAGAGTAACAAGCAATAAACCATTGTGCAACAACCAGTTAACTTCAGCGTTTAGTTTCTTTTAGAGAGCAAACAGTGTCTATTCACTGAGCAAGAAGGTACAATCTACTAAAATATATATATACTTTAAATCGTAGTCAATAATTTGATAGAATGGCTAGAATTTAGGAGAAGATTCTAAAAGCAAACCTCTTTATTAATATTTTTCCTTCTCAAAGATTTTTAGGACTAAATAATTTTAATAGACTTCTGATTTTTTTTCTTTTTTTTTTTAATGAGCATGTAATGTATTATTGAAGCGACTGAGAGTAATGATTAATAGTTGGTGTGTCTTTTTTTTTGGTTAATAAAGAACCAAGCATTCAACAAAAGTTAAAGGTGCTATACAAACCCTGCAAGAAATATTACCCAAAGTCTATTTAGATGAATGTGACAGACATGATGTGATCCTGCCTTGTTGCTGGATGTTCCTGACTCCAGTGTAGAATTAACAGGTAGACCATGGAAAGCCTCTCACCTGGCTGTGACTCTGCAGCCAGCCCTATTTTAGAATGAGGACAAGAAGTCCTCAGAAGGTGCTTCCCTTCCCCACGGACAGTAGAGGGAGCTTAGGAAATCGGTTTAGGGTTGATCCTGAACTTTTCGCTAAACTGAAACTAGGGGGGGGAAATCCCACGTTACATGTTTAAATGTCCAGCTTAAGGAAAAAGTGGAATTTTGAGGACAGACAGTTGAAATTACAATTAAAAATAAGGTCTGTTTCTCACAGGATTCATAGTAGAATTTTAACTGCAGAGATAAAGGTAAGCTCTGAGTCTGCGCTGACTTTGGGTAAGGGATTTTTGTCTTAAAAAGAGTGAAAAATTAGGCTTTTTTCTTGCCAGTGTAAATGAGACTATTAACCTGCGTAGATTTACTTGCATGAATACACAGTCGCAGGGGGCAGAAGTACAAAATCATCTGGGTCTCTGCTTAGTTCCCACTGGCTTCTAGAAGAGTTAAGTACCTCAATTTCTCTGCATATGTGGTGACTTTCATTTGCTTGAGAAACAGATTTTCTGCTGTATACATCCTGACAGAAGAATGTTTATGTAGACCCAGAGCCAGTTAACATAAATTATTTCTGTGTTTAAGCAAACTATCTGTGGAAGATGCACATTTAGTAGTTTGCAGCTTAGTTTGGGGTTAGGGCTCTGTCTTTGTGAAACAGGTTGCAAAACCCAAGTGCAAGCTTCTTTAAACTCAGTTCCTTACAAATACTGGTTATATTTATTTCATATCACTTGCCTACAAATACTGTTTTTATTATTTTCATTTGTAATTTTTATAATGGTAGCATCTTTCAACCAAGAGGTGATAGGTCCAACTGTCCTAGTCACCATGCTGATTTGGAGCTGCTGTTGGAAAGAACCTGTATAAACAGACAAGAAAACACTGCATATAACGTGCAAGCAGTGTAGTGACTCAGGACACTATCTCTCTCTATGGTCTTGCTCCTTCTGATCTAGTTCTTTTTGTTCTGCATTTTTTTCATTTGTTCTTCACACAGATAATATTGCTGCCTTCCGTGCCCTCTGAGTCAGCCATAAATGGAACTTCATGTATTGTTCCATTTTGGATGAAATATTGGGGTTGGAACCAGGTGTCAGTTGATGTAGTTCTGTTAATCTGTGAAGTCGCAGTCCCCTGCACACAGTGTCCTTGCTCTTGGTTTCAGGTCCCTCTTCAGCAATCAGCACAGATGCTCTCATGCACTCTTCCTGTCCCTGCTTTTAGTACTTTTCCAGGACATTTTAGGATGCTGCCCTCTCTCTGTTTCTCTGATGATTGCCTCCTTTTTACATAAACCTTCCCAAAACACTCAGTAGCAAGTTCCCCCTTCCTGGCACTTGCTTTGTTGAGGGAGAATGACAGCAGATTCCTGTTGTGACACTGGGCGACTGAAGTGCTGACAGGAGACTTGCTTTCCGCCGTGGGCAGTTGTGCACAACAGCCAGGAGCTCATAGGCCCTGTTAAGCCCTTGGCTGGGAAACGTAGTCCTTAGAAATGCAGTTATGCTTGGAAGGGCACAGTCGTGCTCTGAAACAAGTTCTGAAACCTGGTTCCAGGAAGGGGACTAGTTCCCGTAGCAGAAGGGGGTCAGTCACGCTGCCTCCATGGGGCGGAGCTGGGGGAAGGAGCCCCCGGGTTGCTCATGGAGCAGGGAGGGGTGGCGGACAAACAGTGAAGAGAGGAGAAAGGGGGCAGCAGTGAAAGGGAGGGTGTTGAGACCATGGTGACTGTGCAGAAGCAAGTGGAAAAAGTATCCAGGCGACGCTAGCACCCCTGCTGTGGCCATTTGTGAGTTTGTAGCCAGAATAAAGTTGGGCTTTGTGCCACTTAAAGTCCCCGCTTTCTACCTCCCTTTTCTCCAAGCTTACATGAGCCCAGTGGGAATCTTGAATCCACGGAGATCTGATGAAAGGGAGGTCCTGCTGTTGCCACTGTAAGACAAGAATCCCAAGAGTTTTTACCTCTTTAGACCTTTTCCCTCTTCATACATTTCCTACTCCCTCTCCTGAGGTAGCTCTAGGTATTGCTGCTCTCCCTTGGTGATACCAGCCGTACTGGTCTTGCTGGCCTTTTAACAGGGACACTGCCTGGGATATGTGGCAGTGTTCTGTCTTGCAAAGCAGACAGACCCACACATAAGGATTGAAACATGGGTCACCCAGTTTAGCATAGCAGCAATACTTTTTTTTTTTTTTGAGGAAAACTCTTTGTTTTCAAATACGTAAAGCTTTGATGTTTTTCAGGATAATCGTGCATAGGCTAAATGTAAATGCTCTGCTTCACTTAATTTTCACTTTACAGTGTGTAAAAATATGTGTCTGTAGTAACAAGACCTAGGCAGTTAGAAGTGTCTTCCCTTTACTGCAGTACAAAATTTGCTCGGAAATACCTAAGAGTTGCAATTCTGGGCATTCCCTGTTGATTTTTGATCAGCAATAACTTTAGACAGACTAGTTCACCCTTTCCCCTGACCCAACTCAGATAGTCCAGCTGTATGGAGTATCAATTTAGATGGCACTGTGATGCTTTGGTATGTTCACCAAATAAGCTGATTTTATGTGTTTGTATTGTTTTTGTTGTCCGCCTTAGCTTGGGTTTGGATCATTCCTAGGGATTGTTGGCATCCACCTGGTGGAGAACAGAAGACAAATGGTAAGCAAGAACCCTTTTTGTTTCCTTATTTTTTTACTCAAAATATATTAAAACATGGGGAAAAAATGGATTTTCCATTGATTTAAACTGGCTGCATCTTCATCAAAATGTTAGTTAATTGTTTCCATATTTCCTGGAAAGATTCTGAGAAGTATGAAGTGGTCAGTGACTCCATCTACACAGGGCAAGACTACGTGCTGTGGTTGGAGGTCCAGGTATCATCACTCAGATTCATAGAATCACAGAATGCTTAAGGTTGGAAGGGACCTCTAGAGGTCATCTAGTCCAACCCCCCTGCACACGCACTGCACCCCCTAGAGCACGTGGCACAGGGTGATGTCCAAGTGAGTTTGGAAGATCTCCAGAGAAGGAGACTCCACCACCTCTCTGGGCAGCCTGTTCCAGGGCTCTGTCACCCTCACTGTCAAGAAATTCTTTCTTAAATTTCCAAAATTTTTTTTGGAATTTTTTTCAAAACTATTCTTTTTCAAGTTTCCAATTCTAAAAGACAAAATTTCCCTTCCACTGTACAGATTCCTTCCTCCGTCTCTGTTGATTCTGCCAGTCACCTGGGTTCTGAGTAAACAAATTCCTTAACTAAACCCAGCAGTTTATTTGTTCAGTTAGTGAGTTGAGCTGGTCTAGGGCCAGATGATTGCTAGACCATGGGCAAGTTTGGAACAGGATGAGGATAGAGGCAAAATGCCCACTTTGGGCAACAACAGGCCTCATGATCAACTCAGCCATAATATGTGATCTTAACTTGAGTAAGAAGTTTAAATCAGCAACATTTTCCTGAAAATAGGTGTGTTAGGAGGAAAAAAACTTCCACAGAGCTCTTTCTACCAAGATTCCCCAGTTGGTCAGGCAGAATCTAGCCATGCTGTACTGTTTGCTTTTAGATTTAGCTTGCCTTTGCAAAACCTTGCTTTTATTTATTTATTTATTTATTTATTTTTAATGTAAGGAAGTCACATAAATTCCTTTGACTGTCTGGATAAAAGAATGTTTATGCGATTGGACTTCAAAAGTTTCCGTGCTCTCAGCAAAAAATAGTGTCTTGGTTGAATAGCAGTACGTCCAGTGTGCACTTTACACTAGACTGATTGTAGCTAAGCATCATGAAATGCAATAAATTTCATAGTGCAGAGCCTTCACTGTAATATAAATCAGGAGAGTGGTGTTAAGCTCAGACGAGGAACCAATTGATTGTCCTTGCTTTTTACTAATGATGTACAAATAGGCTATTTGTCATTATTTGCTGTTTTTTCATAGTAAATGCAGTCCTGATCCCACATATGTACACAAATATCTTTCATAATATTTTTTGCATTGCCTGCAAGTTTCAATGATGTTTTATTATCTTATTCAAGTATTATTCTATTTTTAACTTCTATTTCCATCTAGGTTTCCCAAAGAAATAGGAATTATGAGACCATGATGTTTACATGTGTCTTTCTCCATTTCGCCATTTCATATTCTGTTTTTTTGAATTGTTGACTAATTTCAGAAAAAAATCAGGAATGTTGAGACTTTAAAGGCATGAAGCTGCTTCAAGTTGCAAAAAAATCTGCAGGTGGGTAGATGAGAGGGGTGTAAATTAATTCCTGTGTGGTGATGAAGGCTATAATGTCAGCTCACCTCTTATTAACACTAGAGAATCCAAATGGGGCATGACCTGTGAGACTCAAATCTCGAGCAGGACAGGCCTCATTAATTTTGCTACTAACAAAACAGATGATTCATTTTTAAGAACTATTATCACTGATTTCTACATCAGAGACTGGAATGAATAACTAGTTCCAAGTTACAGACTCAGTAGCAGTTGGATCTAAATAGCTTTTTTTTTGCACAGAATTTACGAATTCTGATTTACGAATGGCCATAACTTTTTTTTTTTTTTTTTAAAACCTTTCAGTTTACCTCTAAACTGCCGCTTAGTTTTTGGTCTCTTGCGTTCCTTCTGTCCTTAGCAGAAAATAAAGCGGTTGGCCAAGAGAAGCAGAGTGAGATGCTGCTAAATCATGTAGTGCATGTGCCCAGTGTGTTATATCTTTCACACAAGGACTGTGGAGAACCAGGCATCCAGTGTGTTGGTGTTAGTGCCCGTTTGTGTTTCTCAGCAAGGAACAAGGATAGCTGCTTTCCACTAACAGCACTCAGTGTTACGGTTCGGCTGCTGAGTGGTGGTGTTTCTGGGGAACACATCAAGAAAATAACTAGGAAGTTTAATTAGGCTTCTTGCCTTGAGTAGCTTCAATGGTGGGCTAAGCCTTTAACTTTGGTACTGCAAATGCTGAGTTAATCTTGTTTTTAAACATTACGGAAATGAGTTTGAAAGGGTTTACATCATAGTACAGTTGAGGTCAATAATTATTCCCTGGAGTGTAACTAACTGAGTATATGCGACTGAAAAGGCTTAGGTAGCTTAAACAAAGTTGCAGTCATCAGTCAGATTGTAAAGACTCAGAAAAATATGGAAGCATAACTGATATGCCCTATACCTGTAACCAAAGTGTGATGGGAAAGAAATTGTTTTTATTTTACTGAACCGCTTCTATTTTAACAGACTTCAGTCTGATTTGAGTTGAGTTGAAACTGGTGTAGTTTTCACAATCGTCTGGCCCTTGTGTTCACTTGATAACTTTTTCTGAAGTTTGAAAATTAATGTAGACTCAATTACACTAATGGAAAAAATAATCAATTCTAAAATTATCTTTCCTCTATAAATATGTTTCTCTTTTTATCTTGAAGTTTTATGTACTTTTGGCTTACCTCTGTGATTTCAAATTTGTTCATGGCTGATGAAATACCAGGCATACCATATGAAATATGTAATGACTGGCAGCGCTATTCCTGCAGAAACCCTGCACCAAATTATTGTCAACATGAAATTGTGAAAGCGCCGCCTGACAGAATGCACAATAGTTTGTTCCTAAAGCACAACATTATAGACGTTACTCCTCTTGATGTGGTTCTCAGTCTCCCAGCACTCAGAGTGGGAGCTTAATGTGCTGACCAAAGTATAACCCTTAAATCAAAGGATCTGCTGCTTGCAGAATCCGGCTCTGCCTCATTGACTAGCACTTGAACTCTTAACATTCGCACTTGCCTCTGCTCTGTTGAAACTAGCACCGGTGGAAAAAAAAATCCATTTAACTAGAGATAAGGTGCTTTTGTACTCCTGGGGGATATTTATAACCTGCAAATGGCAAAATAGAAGAATAATGTCTAGATATCCCATTTTCTCTCCTTTCCCCCCACAAAACAGGCTTCTCTTTCTCATCATAAAGCACGTTTACACAGATAAGCCTATGGATTGCAGATCAAACTAAGTTGTTGCATTCCAAAGGCATATGTAGTGCACCCTGATGCGTGGGACGCCAGTCATGACTCCTGAAGGCTTCAGTATGAGTCAAGCAGAAATCACTTTATTCGCGTTACAAAGCGGTATTTATCTATCTCGTAATTATTGCAGAGTGAGTCTCGCACCAGCTCGGCAGTTATTTGATTGGTTACATACTACTGTTCACACGCGCACTAACATAAATGATTGGCTAAAGGCATCTCTTCACACATCCTTCTAATCGGACCGCAGGTTTTCCGACTCATATCTTGTTGAGCTCATTCAGTGTCCTTGAGGCCTTGCGGAATCAGCACGACCTGCAGTTATGCCAAGACAGTCTGCAGTCGTGTCAAGACAGCCTGCAGTTGTGCTAAGAGAAGAGTGAGTTTTGATAGGCCACAAATCCATATTCTTCTAAAACCATTACTACAATTCCTCCTTTTTCTTTTTGGACTATGAAAACACACTTTCAAGTGGAAATCCTCCATCTTCTAAATATCCCTCTATAATTCCACCTTTTTCTTTTTGTACAATGAATGTTGAGTTCACCATCTGCTGCAGCGCCCTTTGCAGACAGGACAGTAAACATGGATTCATTTTTAATACAACCAATATTATACCAGCTATCCATACACCCTTTCTAATCCATCCCTATAGCCAAATTTGTGTTCCTCAACATCCTAACCATCCGTTGAACCAACCCCATCCATCATTCTCCCGTATGTGTCCCATTCTTTCCTGCATTTCCTGACGTGTTTTATGTATACACTGAGAATGGTCACTGAGATTCATGCAATACATTCTGTCAAATTCTTCACATCCATGCCTGTGTGCCAATAGCAAAAAATCAATAGCAGCTCTATTCTGTCATGTAGCATGCCTAATTGAATCAACATCAAGCAGTAGCGAATCTAGCACTAATGTCGTTGCATTAAGCTGTTTAGAAAGCCAACAACCTARTTTACCTAATTGGGTGAGAGCCTTTGCGGCGGCCGCTCCAGGTACAAAGAACAAAGCTGCAAAAGTTTCTCCGTTTGACCGTAATTGTACATGGTCGTCGCACTTTTGGGTAGTTGTAGACTGAATATGGCCTTTCTCTAGCCGTTCTTGTACTAAGGCCTGTAAATGAGCAACCTTTTCTTCTGACAGTGGCCACTGGTCCACCCAGACCGGTTGATCAGTAGTCCAGGTTATCTTAATTAATGGTCGCTCTTTTCCAGTGACCGCCCCTGAAAAGCTGACTGGCTTGTGACCAGTCCTACTCCCAGCTGGCCTAAGGCATCCCTTCCTAGTAGCGACAATGCAGCTAATGTTACATATGATCTTATACTGCAACAGTCGCCTGAGCCTGTAATGCACTGAATCAGATGTTTACTTATGCGAGTGGATTGAACACCCCCCACTCCCACGGCAGGAATGGTTGGGTCTTCAAGAGGCCGATTTGCTGGCCATGCAGACATGCTGGCAATGGTAACATCTGCACCGGTGTCTATTAGCATATTTACTGTGGTCTTTCGACCAGGAGGGTCTTTTAGTGTTACCCGTTTCATCGGTTTTTGTTTTGAAATTTCAAGTGCCAAATGTATTTCTGGAATTCCTGTAGAACTGAATCCCTGTCCCTCCCTTTTTCTTTTTACTGCCTGTGGAATGCAGGACTGGAAAGGCACAAGTTGAGCAATTTTTTCACCTGCAGGGACATGGATCGGTGGGCTCGGGGTCCACAGCATTGCGTGGATTGTACCCTGAAAATCTGAGTCAATTACACCGGGTAAGACAAAAAGACCCTTATGAGTTGTCGATGATCGTCCCAACAGTAACACACTTAACCCCCTTCCTAATGGACCGTACATTGTGGTAGGAATACACTGAACAGAACTATCAGCAAGCATAACATCTACTGCGATGGCCATACCCACTCCGGCACTCCCCGAGGTGGCGGCGGTGACGCCATCCAAGCTCCCTGGGATCTTACTTGCATCATTGCGCGAGATCCCCCCGCGCTCGTCCTCCTGTTTCCCTTCTTTTGGCACTCGCAGGTATTGTGATTATCCTTCCTACGCACGTTACACCATTTTTTAGCTGTTTCACACTGACTGCGGATATGACCCAACTTTCCACAGTCAAAACACTTCACTGACCGCTGCTTCCGCGCACCCATCATTAAAGACTGAATGGCATCTTGGACTGCTGCTGCTAAGCAGGTAGCCTTTTGCTGTTCAGCCAATCGATTAATAAACTTGATCATATCTGCAACTTCCGCATTCATGGGCAGCATGCCCAGTGCTTGCCGGGTCTTTTCGTTGGCATTATCATAAACCACTATTTTGAGAAGCTTTTCCTTCGTGACCTCGTCCATGTCCGGGTGATCATAGATGGCCTCGTATAAGCGATCCACAAACTGTGTGAATGGCTCGTTCGGTCTTTGTTTTACTTGAGAAAACGGTGGGGAACGGACCTTAACAGGTAGAGAGATGAACGCTTGATACGCCAGCTGCTGAGATAAGTGCAACACTTCAGGAATACACTGGATCTGCATATTTCCAGATGACCAAGGCCCTTGGCCCATGAGCATCTGTGTGGTGACTCCGAAGAGAGGATCACCCTGTCGCCTTGGTATATCTTGTTCCTTTTCACACAGTGTCTCCCAGTTTTGAAGGAACAGCAACATTTCTAAGGGCTCGCATACCAGTCTAGCTATTTGAACAACATCCTGCGGAGTCAGAGTATGAGCTGAGAAGAGGAACTGCAAAAGTTGTTGGGACATTTGCGATTTGATACCGTACCGACTTACGGCAAGCCTCAGCTTTTCCAGGATCTTCCAGTCAAAGGGCTCACACTGTCCAGCAGGCTGTACTACTATGGGAAACGCTTGGAGCGGCATCATCGTCCCCTCAATTAGCGCATCTCTAATAACCCCTCGCCAGCATCTTCCCACTTCCTTGGTTGAATCTGTAGGGGCTAGGGTAGACATTGCTGGCGCCGATGGGAATACGGGCTGGCACTCAGCAGCTGGAGGAGCACGACGATGCTCATTGATAGGTAAGGGCAACGGCAGTCTCTCTGCTTCTTTTGTAAGCCCTTTCTCCTCCCGCACTGTGCAACCCGGTGCAGGAAGTGGAGCCGGCCCAGCAAAAGAATAGGATCTTGCCCCCTTTCCCTCCTTCCTTTGTACTGTTAGGTCCTGCAATTTGTCCACTACCTCCTGCAACAACTCTTTGACCGAGCTGGAATGAACGTCCTGGCTGTCAGACTTGGCTGCCGTTTGAGGGTCCTCTTGGGTTGCTGGACTGAAGGGAAGAGGTCGTATCTTAGGTCTACAAACAAGCTCGTTCTGGGTCTTCTGTGCTGTAGATGTAGTTGAAAGATCCTCTGGATTTCCTGTGGGGCTGACTCCGGAGGCAGTAGCCGTTGTGGCTGAGCTAGCTTCAGGGGCATATCTATCAGGGGGCAATCGCATCCGCATTGAAAAGGTAGAGTCTGCAGCTGTGGCTGGATAGGCGGAAACTGCCCCTTCTGGGGTCGCGGGTGACAGTGCCGCACATGCCACTGCTGCTGCATGTCTTTCCTCTTCCACGGCTTGAAGAGTATCTCGCAGCAGCCTCCATAGGGTGGCAAATTTGAACGCTTCCTCGGAGGCCGACCCGCCACTACTAATCGCATCCCAGAGCGCTTTACCCATTGTCTCCCAGGTGGGTAGCTCAAATACTACAGTGGCTTCTGGAATAAGACCTCGGTCCCAAGCCCAGGAAATCAGCCCCTTGATAGCTGAGGTGTCGTACTTAGTTCCTCTCCTAGAGAGGATATGTTGGAGGAGGTTCACGACAGCTTCTTTCTCCTTGTCCAACTCCATCTCCTCCCGGACCGCTCACCTAGTCTCCGCACTTTTTGTCGGCGGTTCTCTTCTAAGCGCGCTTTCGTCTCTTTTCGGCCTTTTTCTGAGGCTTCTCAGCTTTTTTTCCGAGGATGACTGTATCTCGGCCTTTTTCCGAGGATCACTGCATCCCGCCGGGGCAACGGGGATTGTCGGTCGGCTTCCCTGCTTCCTCTTCACGTCCCCTGTGAAGACAGGGGATTAATGGGTCATCACCTTTTTTTTTTTTTTTTTTGATGCTGTTTCGGCACCAAGGGAAAGCACAGTTGTATTTACCATTAATATCAAATTAATAAATTAATATCAAATAATATGAAATTAAATGATACGTGTAACAAAACAATAAGTTTACTATGTGCTGAGAGAATAGTGATTGAGAAAAAGATATATCACCAGTTGCCTAAATACATTATCATCATCCAGATCCGCAGTCACTGGACAGCCCCTGTTGCAGCGAGGATTTGCAGAACCTTCCCAGCCGCTGGGAGGTCTTACGCGGTGCGTCCACCCGTAAGTGAGATCTCCAAAGTCACTGTAAGAGGGTACAGCTTTTATAAAACCAAATGAACAAAACTTGCATTTTCTTTGTTAGCGGTAACATCTATGTATGTGCTGCTTTCCTTATCATCCCAAACTGGGAACCTGGCCAGAGTCCCAGCTCCGGATGGGAAAGTTTCCTTCAAGGTCAAAAACACTTACACGAGAGCCTAAAAAAATTACGATTTCGTGACTCTACGTGCAGGGAGGCATAAGCAATTTACAGGCAAGAAATACTGCTTCAGCGAGGCCCAGCGGCGTGGTCTCTACTTGACCCCCCCGCATTGCACCAGAGAGCAAACCGCTGCAGCAAAAGCACCTAAGTACACTGCTTTCTGTTCCTCTGAGCCGTTGTGCTCACAGGCTTCCATCTTTTCTGCAACTGAGGCATCTTGTGGCAGCTCCCTAAGTACCCGTCGACACTCAAAATTCTCATTCTCAACTGCTAAAGACATAAGTATCGCTTACTCTACTTCTACAGATAAATCTGCCCACTCCCACGCTTCCTTTAGTCTTTCTAAAAAACTCAAATAAGATTCTGTGGGTCCTTGCTTGATCTTAGTACACGGCGGGGTATGTTTGCCCTCCTCAGGCATGGAACACAATGCTCGCAATAATAAGTCACAGGACTGTCGCAGTTCCTCTGGGAACATTCAAGCCTGATCTCTGGGGTCAGCAAATTGGTCCATCCCCCGCTAGAGCGATTTTAAACCCGAAACGCAAAGGACTCTCATCCCTTCGTTCTAAATTCCGAGCACCCATGATTTCACAGAGATCTATCCATCTAACCATCCACAACACTTCCTGCATAGGGGTTAAGATAACAGCCATAACCTGACAAAGGTCAAAAGGTATTAATAAATTGCCCATCACAATGTTATTGATTAGGGCTTGTGTAAACGGTGCATGCAACCCATTCTGTTGCACTGTTCTTCTTAATTCCTTCACTACTTCAAAAGGCAATCCTGTCCACTGATTAGGCTGACCGGACACACCAGCTATTACAGGAAACGCCGATGACGGCTCGCTCTGTGCAAGGGAGAGTTTTAAGTTTCCCCAGTGTCCCAGTGGGTCACAACCCGCCTTGTCCCTCTATCCATCAGCTCCAAAATTGCTGATGCTCCCGACTCACTCTGACGGCCTTTTTCCTCTATTTGTTCCAAACGGGACAGTAACTCACGCGCCCAAACTGGCGGCGACTCCTCCACAGCGGCACGTTCTTCTACAGGGGGCAAGGTCACAGGCTCCGCACTCTGCAGCGTTTCTGAAGATTGCGATGACTCCGAGGGTAGCAAAGGAGCTGAGGGGGCTGCCCGCGGTCTTTTGGTGAACACCGTTACCTTTTGACGAGTTGAAGGCGCTGACAAAGCAGCTGCTGATTCCGAAGCAACCTTCTTTTCAGCTTCCAGTTCTTTTAAGGAAGGGAGGACCAGCTTCCATGTAGTCGCAAGTTCCTGAGCATTCTTATCTCCGTTGGCAATGCTGTCCCATAACTGCTACCCTACATCTTCCCACGTTTCAACATGAAACACGATTTGGGGCTCTACTTGAAATCCTTTTTCCCACACGTCGGGGTCACCATCCACGGGACGCCAGTCACGACTCCTGAAGGCTTCAATATGAGTCAAGCAGAAATCCCTTTATTCGCGTTACAAAGCGGTATTTATCTCATAGTTATTGCAGAGTGAGTCTCGCACCAGCTCGGCAGTTATTTGATTGGTTACATACTACTGTTCACACACTCACTAACATAAATGATTGGCTAAAGGCATCTCTTCACACATCCTTCTAATCGGACCGCAGGTTTTCCGACTCTTATCTTGTTGAGCTCATTCAGTGTCCTTGAGGCCTTGCGGAATCAGCACGACCTGCAGTTATGCCAAGACAGTCTGCAGTCCTGTTAAGACAGCCTGCAGTTGTGCTAAGAGAAGAGTGAGTTTTGATAGGCCACAGATCCATATTCTTCTAAAACCACTACTAGACTGATGCACAGAAAATGTGATACTGCTCAAATGGTTTTGGTTGTGAGACATGAAGTGTCCTTGCTTGTTTGCTGGCTTGCTCTCTCTTCCCATTACTGCACAAAGTATTTCCAATTAGAATATGAGATGCTGAAAATAGGTACAAAGGTAGGAAAAGCTGGAATGAACTGAGGGAAGTGATAGCAGAGCTGAGCTGAAGGCACTAGGCAGTGCTGGGGAGGGAGGTAAATGCCTCTTTCTACCGGATGTTTATTTCACCAGGGACAGTTCGAAAAGCTGTAAAAGTTTCCCAGGTTTCTTCTTGGGCAAATGTGCAGGGTGGTATGAGCTAGCACCTAGAGCTAAGCACTCTAAATGTGCAGCATTGGCAAGGCACCATTTATGATGGTTTCGCCAACCTAGTGAATAACCCAAGTGTTGACTAGCACTTCCCACTCACACATCTTTGCCAGTGCCAGTCTCATGCTGCAAGTCGTGTTTGACGAACCTGACAGCCTTCTATGATGGGGTGACTGGCTGACTGGACAATGGCAGAGCTGTGGATGTTTTCTGCCTTGATTTCAGCAAGTCTTTTGACACAGTCTCCCATAACATCCTCATACAAAAGCTCCAGAAATATGGATTTGATGTGTGAGCAGTGAGGTTCTTCAAGGACTGGCTGGATGGCAGAGGCCAGAGGGTCGTGATAAACGGGAGAGAGTCTAGTTAGAGGCCTGTGGCCAGCGGTGTCGCCAGCAGTCAGTGCTGGGCCCAGTGGTGTTCAACTTGTTCATCAACGACTTGGACGAGGGCACAGAGTGCACCCTGAGCAAGTTCACTGAGGACACCAAACTGGGTGGAGTGGCCCACACACCAGAGGGCTGTGCTGCCATCCAGAGGGACCTGGACAGGCTGGAGAGTTGGGCGGAGAGGAACCTCATGAGATTCAACAGGACAAGTGCAGAGTCCTGCACTTGGGCAGGAATAACCCCTGGCACCAGTACAGATCAGGGGCTGACCTGCTGGAAAGCAGCTCTGCGGAGAGGGAGTTGGGAGTCCTGGTAGACAACGTTAATGTTAGCCAGCAATGTGCCTTCATGGCCAAGAAGAGCAATGGGATCCTGGCCTGCATCAGGAGGAGTGTTGCCAGAAGATCGAGGGAGGAGATACTGCCCCTCTGCTCAGCCCTGGTGAGGCTGCACCTGGAGTATTGGGTGCAGTTGGGCTCCCCAGTACCAGAGGGATGTGGAGCTCCTAGAGAGGGTCCAGCATAGAGCAATGAAGATGACTGAGGGACTGGAGCACCTACCGTAGGAGGAAAGACTAAGCGAGCTGGGCCTGTTTAGCCTACAGAAGAGACGACTGAGAGAAGATCTGATCAATATGTATAAGTACCTGAGGGGGGAGAATGTAGGGAGGAGGGAGCCAAACTCTTCTTGGTGGTGGCTGGTGATAGGACAATGGGCAAAGGTTTTAAATTGAAACACAGGAAGTTCCACCTCCATGTGAGGAAGAACTTCTTTCCTGTGAGGAGGACACAGCCCTGGAACAGGCTGCCCAGAGAGGTGGTGGAGTCTCCTTCTCTGGAGATCTTCCAAACCCACCTGGATGTGCCTAGTGCTCTAGGGGTCCCTGCTGGAGCAGGGAGTTGGACTAGATGATCTCTAGAGGTCCCTTCCAACCTCAGCCATCCTGGGATTCTGTGATTTTTACATGAAGACAAGCTATTCTGGGATACTGACATTTGTTTGAGCTTGAGCATGTCTCTTCTTGAGAAGACCTTCTTCTCAGACTATGAAAATCATCAGAGAAGAACATTGTCAAGATAAATAAAGTGCAGAGTCTTGAACATAGAGAGGAATAGCCCGCTGCACCCATACAGTCTGGGGCCCTATGGGCTCAAAATGTGCTCTACAGAGAAGGACGTGGTCCTGGTCCTTGAGGATGACAAGCTGACCAGGAGCTGGCAACGTGCCTCTGTGGCCAAGAGGGTAAATGATATCCTGGGGTGCATTAGGAAGGGCACTGCCAGCAGGTCAACTCAGAAAGCTTCAAGGCACAAATGCATGGAGAAGGCACATACACATACACCAACACAGTTTCTTTTCCCCACTCCAGCTTTTAAAGATTGACACTGCTTTGGAGGGAGAGACCAAAGCCACCAACTCAGTCTAAATTCCTCATCTTGTTGGGAGGAAGTCCTGGAAGTCCTTCAGGGTGTGCTTCCTTTAAAGTCTGTGTTTGAACACAGCACACGGTATTAAGTACCTAATAAGATAATTCTTTTTTGCCAGTCTTTCTTGTGCTGTTTATGTAATGAAAGCATTTACTGCAACACAGCTGAAAACAGAAGTAAACTTTATGATCCATGATATGTGTTTGTAGAACAAAAAGCTTCCTACTGCTAAAACAGTACTGGCTGTAGTAGTCTTGATCTATATCACATCCATGATTTTTAGCAGGAAACACAAACATTTATGACATGGAGCATAGTATTTATTTATTTATTTATTTATTTATTTATTTATTTATTTATTTATTTATTTATTTTTCTTACACTGCTGTGAATAGCTACCTTTTTTTAAATGACGAAATGATCTTATTTTATTTTAATCACTAAAAAGCATCCATGAATGGAAATGAGTTTGATTCCTATATCAGAGCTGCAGGTCAGTGGATCTAAATTCATGTTTCAAATTTTTACCCCTTTCCTTTAACGCTGCATTTAATTTTTACTTCTTATCTGCGCATTTAGTATCTCCAAATCTGCAACCATCCACTTGGAACAAAGAAGTAATTTGGAAGGGCAGCTCCAATTCTAATAGAGGTAGTTTTTGAACAGGAAGACAAGAATATGCAAAAATGGGAGATGAATGGAAAGCACCATTACTTGTAAAAACACACTACATTTAGAACATCCCTGAGGAGCTTTGGTTCTCCTTTCAGTACTTCTTTACCTAACACTGAGAAGCTGAAACAGAGGAAAGCATTTTGATCATATAATCAGGTGACAGAAAAATGCAGAAATACAGAAGTACAGAAATCTTCCTTAACACTGATAAAACGGGTGGAGCAGAACGTGTGCATTGCACCTGCTCACTCTAAAGAGGGTCACTCTTTACGGCAGTTGTATCTGCCCTGACTAGGAGAAAATCATCCAGTGCTGCCTGAAGAAGCTGAGATGCCCTGCTATTAGGTAGAAATCAGTAACGTGTGGTAATGATTACTGGGATATGAACAGCGGTCCTCAGATAGTAGGAAGGCTTAGAATAACCTGGTCTTCTTGGTAGCTAGTGCTCAACAAATTACAAGTCATCTAGTTAAGTTCAGCTTACTCAGGAAAGTGTGATACGTGGTAGGAACCAACACAGGATTATGACTTCCTTGGTCCTGAATAAGCCTATTCAGCCCATTCTGCTAGTTTTGTTAACATTGATAATAAAATTAGCTTCCATCAGGAGATTAAAAAAGAGATTTTTTTAAGTGGATTTTTTTTTTTTTTCATCTTAGAATATGTGAACGAGGGACATTTGGATATTTTTACCAATATGATCTGTTTTAGTAAGGTATGCTGGATGGCAGTGACTGGAACAAGATTCTACCAGACTCTTAGAAATGAGAGTGAACCTGAGTCAACACTCTGGTTTACTCAACAAGAAAAGAATTATCATGAATTTAATCAGTGTGCTTGTTATTTATAACATATATTGAATTCATTCTCTGTCTGCAATGTTACTGTGGCTCCAGTGTTGAAGTCTAAGTGCACCTAAGCTGCTTGATATAAGTTGATCTAATTCAACAGGTGGGTGGTTCTAGTATAGATTTATCCATAAAACAATTATTTGAAATAATTTCCTGGCTAATTTAGATCTGGTTTTGCAGCCAAAATTGGATTATGAGGAAAGGAAAAATAAATTAATCAGGTATCTCTGCTCAGTAACTTTATTCCATGTTTTATAATGGCTGTTGATTGAATTCCTGACACTCTTTCATTGCTTGAAGATAAAAATGCATGAAAATTCATTTTTATTTGATATAGCACAAAATATTACATTACAACACATATTTCACAGAAACTGCATCCTGAAGTGCTTTAGCAGATTAGAAGGAAAGGTAAATTGCAGCAGAGTAGTACAAAGTAGACTGATGAAATAAAAGACTTTTTCAAAGGAAAATTTTTAGAGAGTGAAGATGATTAAGAGACAGACTAGGGGACTATCAGAGCTAACATAAAAGTTTAATTAGATAGTAGAGTGCTAAGGAAAAATGTTTCCATGACTCTTCTAAAGTGACAAGTTGCAAATTACTTGAGTTGTATTTAAACATTGTGAGAGCAGCTTGGCCACTGCTACTAACAGGGAAAGAGGGAAGGAGAATGGGAGAGATGCCGCGTGAGTGGATGGCTGGGAAACCTTGTGAGGAAGCAGCACAGATACTAAAGGGGAGTTTTGCACCAACAACTTCCATACTCCAAGGAGAAATGAGTGAATTCAGAAGGAATGATGGAGACCTCTGGAAAAGATATGTCAGTGTGCTGGATTGTGAAAACTGTTAATGAAGCAAAAGGTGATGCAGGAAGAAGTGGAGATCGGGGTTCCTGTACTTCTCCTCAAGAAGACTTGTCTTGAAAACATGTAGCTGAAATAAACTTAGCCAAAGTCAGTTAAACATTTAGCAAATTACCCTGCATGGACTAGCTAAATGTTCAAGTCCTGCTTTCCAATATTAGCAGTGGATTGTGTGCTGCAAATACTTTACTGCAAATACTTCTATATATGTTCAATGGAGAATCCACTGGTAATATTACAAAGTAAGAGAAAAGCAGAGTACTGCCCTACTGACTCAGGTAGGTGATTACTGTTTCTGCCTGTAAATGTGCATGGACAGTCCTGTAACATTAAGCACTTGCAGAGAACACTGGCCGGTTGCCCCCTAGCTCGGTGGCTTTGTATGCTTTGTGTGCCCTTCACCATCTCTCAGTCCCCACTGTGCAGTGTCTAGGAGCTGGATATTGCCCACCGGTGGGTTGTTCCACTGTGCCCGAGTCTCCCAAAGCGTGGAGCGACTGCGATCCTGTGTGGCATACAGAAGAACATGCAGTTATTATATCCATGCTCTCACCACAGCCTGGCCCTTGGAGCCACCTCCTGCCACGTGGCCAAGCGTGCCCATCACACAACCCTGCGTGTGCTGTCAGTGAGATCAGATGCTCAGCCCCTCGTCTCTGTAACTGGCATAGTAGGTGTCACAAGTAAAGGTCCCAGTAACCTGCAAGGCCTATTTACCCAACCCATAAAGAAACAGTCTGCATCCCAAAGATCCAGTTGTGCCTCTGGATGGCTGAGTTAGCTAGCTCAGATGCTCTGTTCTACCTCTTTCCTTATGTGTGTTACCCAACCATGCGGGGCACTTGGGACCATTTCTCGACCTTGCTGCCCATTTCTCAGCAACAACCACTTCTACAGTCCCTTGCCTGTGCGACTGGCCCTGCTAGGTAATTACCTGCAAAAGATGAGCATCAACTCCTCTGCAGGAGGAAAAGAGAATTAAATAGCCATTCACTATGCCCACATGGAATATGAATTACCTGTGTATATCTCAGGAACAACAAAAGAGCTTGTGAAGTGCTACTGTTTTGCCCATCAGGATGTTGGATGAGAGAAAATAAATTTTCTGAGGGAAAATGCTGCCTTTAACTGGAAAGTGGACTCTGTTTTCATTCCTTGGCAAAATAACTGATACTTCTCATATGGTTTTTGTATTCTTTCCCAACATTTGCTTATCTAATTAGTTCTGCCTTTTTATGTTTGTAAGATTGCTTAAATTTCTCATGGGAGTTCTCCCCTGCCTGTGTTATAGCAACTGGCCTTTTCATGTTGCTTTTTTTCTTAATTATCCCTGATATGATAGTGGAAAACAGTGAACTTCTTCACAGGCAGGATGACAAAAATCTCTTTAACCACAAAGAGCAACACAAATCCGCTCTGTATAATTTTTTTTCATTATAGTTAATATATACCTCTTATTTTGATAATCCCTAGGAGTGCAAATTACATGAGCTGCTGCTGCCAGCTCTCCTACCTCCTTCCCTCTGTCTTGGCCGTATGGTGCCCGCCTCTCATTTGCACTGGGTCTAATGCTTATTTCCCTTTGCAGTAACCTGATTTAACTCACTTGTGTGAACGAACAGTTTTCTGCATGGCGAGTGAATTTAATTGTGTTGTTGTGTACTCAGGCAAGAGCTGGAGGTAGTATGAGGGAATGCACCTCTTTGACAGAGGAACAGGAGAGAGGGCTGGAAGCAGGAACCAAAGCTGGCAGAAGATGACAGCTCCATTTCAGATGTCAGTGACAGTTACATAGGCTCAGCTCTTTACCCTGGGGATGCTAATAACAGTGCGAGCAAAGAAATATGAATCAGTTACTGACAGTGAGTGAGTGACTTGGCAAATTCACCAGGAATTATATTGGGGAAAGGCTGTAGATTTCTAACTCAGTCCCTCAATCTAAACACAAGATACCACTGATTACATCAGGTGTGCAGAGTCTGTGTGTGGAGGCCTTCAAAGATGTCTGCCTCTCCTTCTTGGAAACAGAGGTATCCGGTATAGTGATTTGTTATGTTTTCGATGTACTGAATTCAGACGGAAGTTCTGTGGTTACGGTTGGGGCCCAGGCGTTGTCTTCCGGGGCTGTTCTCTTTGTGGGTTGCTCTTTCAGTTACTCCCAGGACTGCGCTGTCAAGACAGTGACAGTCGCTGCTTTCTTTTCCCTCCTCCTTCTTGTGGAAGCCAGTCTCGGAAGTAGTTCTGCAGGCATTGGGTGGGCAGTCATAGGAGTTGTTGTAACCAGTGCTATGACTGGAATTGGCATTAATGACTAATGAACATGACATAATCCTATCTGCTGGGCTGGGACAGCCCTCCAGCAGAGCTTCAATTACAGCTACGCTCTTAACTGAAGAACCAACCTTTGGAAACAACAGATGTGCAGGCCATAACTTGTGAAGCACATTAACTAGTGTAATGAGAAACCTCCTAATTAGCCCAGTTGTGAGAGCCAATATAGGAGCCTTGCCTGAGCTTAATTGTCACCGCAGAAGCAGAAGTTCTAGCCAGAGGGCAGGGACAAAATTGGTTTTGTGGGAGGGGAAGGGGCCATATGGAGGAGGAGATGACAAATCAGAGAAAATAAGCTCACAGTTAAAGCTACTTTTCTACCCTCCTGCCTCAGAACACAGGCAGCATTATGTGGATAGCAGTATCTCAACTGGAATGCAATGAGTTTTGTTTTCTCAGCTTTACAGGCTATTAATCTGTTGCCCTCTACAGCTGCCGTAAAAACAGATGCAGTTCCTGGTTAAGATTGTGCCAGGCATTGAAAGTCATTGTGTTTTGGATGGGGATATAGTTTTTGTGCACTTCTGCTCCTACATCTTCAACCCCAGCATACTGAAGAAGGGCAGTAAGTTTATTTAAGCCTGTATCGAGCTCTGAGGTTGGAGACATAAGGAAATTGAACTAATAAAAAAACTTTACAGAACTAAACTCCTTCCCTGGAAATTAAATGTTAGGGACAGCTTACAACAAACTGCCCCATATGTTTCTTTAACAAACATGTTTACTTCAGCTTGTGTGGGGATAAAAAGGGCTTTACAGACCTGTGGCATAACATTTACACAGCCTTTTGCAATGCCTTTACTTTTCAAAGCAAAGGGAATTGGATGACAGAGTTTCTCAGTTTACATCAATGAGGGCACTTGTGATTTTTCCTTCTGCCTGGAAAAAAATCCTAAGACTTGATGAAGAGCACAATACTTGGAGACATTGAAGCACATGTAGTGTGAAAGTCGTCATTTAGCATGGGAAAATGAGCTTATGAGATACAGTGTTACTTATATCTATTGCAGCAGTGATGTAGAAAGCAAAATCTCTATATTTCCCCAAGCCTGTGCTCTGCTTGGTCTGAGTGGAGAGAATGAGGTATCTCACAAAACATACAGCACCCAGAAGTGGGTATCGGTCTAATACGAGCAATGAGGCCTTTGGACTGAGGGCAGGTAAAGGCTAGAAGAGAGATGTGAAAAATTGAGGAATGTGTCAGAACTGCGACCTGAGACCTAGCGGGTCACAGCAACGTGTGACAGTGATGTTGAAAACAACCCAGGGTTAGTGGCTTGTAACAAGCTGGTGCTTACGCTTCAGCGTGGTGTAGTTTTCTGTGCTGGGTCTGCCGGGCAAAGGTTGGTCGCACGTCCCCTGGTGTCACCTTGTAAGGGACACGGCTGCAGCAAGGTGCTCTGGTCCCTGGGCAGCGTGTGGGGCTGAGCCCTGGAGTGTCCCCAGACGCGGTTCGGTGCGCTGGCTTGCGCAGCCCTGTGCACCCGAGCCACGTGCAGCTGGTGGCGCTCCACGTCTGCCGAAGGCGCCCGAGAGCCTCCCACACGCCCGGGCTCTTGGCTGCAAATAAAACGGGTGCCCTTCTCTAAGCCGGCAGCGGGCGGGTGTTCAGCAGGATAACATTTAATTTTTAAAATTTCGAATTTCTGCCACAAGACTTAAATATAATTGTGTTTACAAAAGTCCCTCACGATAAGTGCTATTTTGCCCTGCCATTCGCTAAAGCATCTGTGTTAAACAGCTGACATGCAGGTTTAACTGTTAGGCTCACAGACTACAGCTCTCACTGTGTAGTAATGGACTTCATATTTTCTCTAGGAAATAATAAAAAATACTGTAATCCCTACAGGGACTGATAGTAAATATGTTCCGATAATAATAGTTTTAGCCAAGCCTGGTTGCATAGCAATACAACACTGAGAGCAGAGCTCTTTCTTGAGTAACTGTTAACATCTATTGTTATAAATAATGAAGGATTTTGCTGATGAAACATACTGCTATTAAAAGTGGAGATGAGGTGATGTGATGGGTCAGTATTTCTTTCACCTGTCAACTTCTATTTTACAGTAGCTCCCTCTTAAAAAAAAAATCCTCTGTATTCATTTGTGATTGCTCTGCTAGGCTCCATAACCTCACCACTCCAGCAACCATCCACCCCTCAGGAATATTAGCTTTTGAACTTACACCAGCCTGTCAGCTCTTCAGAATTTGCAACAGTTGTCTTCATTGCTGTTTGAAAATTAATTCATATTATAGTTTGTTTATGTGTTTACACATTCCCACTGAGCAAAGGAATGCTTGAGAGAGAAAATTAATCTGTGATTTTATTTTAAGGAATTTTCCATCTTCTCATTATTGTATTACTGCCTTTGTCTTTCTGAAACATATTTAAGAAGAACCCCGGATGATGTAGTATCATATTCTGCAACTTCTGCTTTGAAATAAGTACTACTTTAGTCAAGAAACTGTTCTCTTAATTTCAAAGGGATCACTCAGTGAAGCAGTTGCTAGTAGGCATGAATAAGAACAACACAATTTGGCTGACAACCCTTGACTTCCACACAACATCGAAGAATATGTGGTCACCAACTTGCCTAAGGAGTCAATTTCCAGTACATTTTTGTGTGCAGTCTCTTATAGCTATCTGGTGAACCTGAAGGGCCAGCAGTCTCTTATTAGGTGATTTAAACAATTTCCAGGAGTGGAAAATGTTTGAGGATTGTAAATCATCAATAAATTGTTCATGTGTGAAATGGAAAGCCATCACAAGGTCAGCTTCCAGTGAATTTATCTTGAGCTCAGGCAATCCAGACGCACCTGGCTAAGCTTGCTGATTTTTTGATTAACTGCTATGACCTGAGAAAAAGAAAAGGCTATCAGACAATAATGACTTCATCTGAACTTTCATACACATCTGCTTTTTCAAATCGGTGCTGTAGCAAATGTACCCACAACAGGGCAGGGCAGCCCAACCTGCTCTGCAGGGAGGAACGTGCTCTACAGGGAAGGCACAGCCTTCTGGATCCTGTGAGCTGCCTGCCAAGATCTTTAGATAGCCAGGCTTGGAAGACATGGCCCACCCCACTGGAGAGGCAAGAGGCAGCAGAGTTTGAAGAGTGATGCAGCTGGCAATGTTTTTTCGTGAGCTTTCCACCTCTTCCCTGCAGGATGGAGCTGCTTCACAACACCAGCCAATGGTAACATTGGCTTCAGCTGCTTCTGCCTGCTTGTTACTCCTCATCTCTAGGATTCGGAATACGTAGCAACCCCTAAGGCAGTGCTAGCTTGCTCGATATGACCCAAAGACAGAGGTTGCCCATTCTATCTGCCTCATAAGATAAAAAGGATTAAAAGAGTATATCAAATAGCACTTGAAAGCTGTGATTCTTTTTGTTTATCTACTTTTAAGCTGTTCTTCTTGCTGATGCATTGAGAACTCTCTATTTCCAAATGTTTGGTAGAGCTTTGAGCCATTTTCCCAATGTTATAGTGTTCTAAGGCCATAATTTCTTACTTGCCCAATATGCATTTTCTTGAGGGGAAAAAACTATTGCTGTGTCACCTATTGATTCTGTATTGAATTTATATTGTCAATATTACGATCCTAATTTGATAGTACATCTGTAATAAATTGCTCTGACATCAATCTTGATGCCTTCTTTATAGAGGGCTGTAAAAGTTTTATAAACAGTGATTATAAGTGTCCAAAAAGGGAGTGTCTTACTGTTAATAAGCTTTATTTGTGTATTTCAGTACTTCTCAAGAAAAAAAAAAAAAGCTTGATAAAAAGAGTAGGTGACTGAAAAAGATGATGTTTGGAAGCGATACATGGAAATATTTTTTTTTCTCTTTCAGTTTTTCAAGTTGTAGCAATTAGGATGCAAACATACATATCAAATAAGTGTATCTTATCTTCCTCAGTGAATGCTCAGTGTGACTGTTGAAGTCTCCAAAAGATTTTAGTGGAAAGAAAAGAGAATGGAGATATTGAGAAAACAGAGAGGATATACCAAAATTATTAGTGGATATAGCACAATCACAGAGAATGTGGAGGGGGGCCTTGTCAATGCATTTAAATTTAAATATCTGAAGGGAGCGTGTTGATGGGAACAAACTAGAACATAAGAAGTTCCATCTAAACATGAGTAAAACTTTTTGGCTGTGAGGATAAAAGCACAAACACAAGTTACTCAGAGAGGTTGTGGTGTCTCCATCCTAGGAGAGATTCAAAATCCATCTGCATACAATCCTAGGCAGCCTGCTAAAGCACCTAAAGGTGACCTTTTTTGAGCAGGGCAGTTGGACTAGATGATCTTTAAAGGTCCCTTCCAACCTCAACTATTCCATGACTCTGTGGAACAGGTTTCTCAGGGAGGTTGTGAATTCTCCATCCTTGCAGATGCTCAAAAACCATATAGACACAGTCCTGGGCAACCTGCTCTAGTTGACCCTGCTTCAAGCAGGGGAGTTGGACTAGATGATCTCCAGAGATCCCTTTCAGACTCAGTTGTTCTGTGATTTTGTGAAGCTGACAAGAGCTAATTATTAGGCTGACAAGCTAATTATTAGTAATTGCAATGTCTTTGAATCTGTGAATTCCTATCACAGTAGCAAAGCTCTAGAGACTGATGTGAGCTAATATGAATATAGCTTTTTGCTGTGCTTCTTATGGATGCCATTGCTGTTTCATTTAATAAGCTCATTTGTTTAATCTCACTTAATCTGACTTAATTTTTACTAGAAAGGTTTAATTTTTCCTAGTAGACTGGGCTGTATGTCAACTCAGTGTCATGATTTTCTGCCCTTTTTCTCCTTCATGATTAGCATCCTGGCACCCTGACACCATGTGAATGATGTTGGGCAAAACATCTTCAGGAAAATGAGAGTAAATATTATAGTATAATTGTTTTACTTAAATAATTATATTGAAAACATCACTCAATCTGCTTTTCTCTTCACAGTTAGTAGCATCCATCGTGTTTATCAGCTTTGGCGTGGTAGCAGCGTTCTGTTGTGCAATAGTTGATGGAGTGTTTGCAGCACGACATATAGTAAGTACAGCTATTTTCTGTCATCTTTCATTTTGATTACTCATGTAATTTCTAGCAGAAAAGTATTTTCTTCTAGTTTAGCAGCATATTATTTTTTGATAGTTCTTAGAGAAATGTCTTCTGGCAAATAAAATGACAGGAAAACCCAACATGCCAATACCCTGAGATTTTGCCAACCACTTACCTCTCAGAGAGCTCCAAATACTGAGGTGATGTAAAATGGTGTAATGAGAGGCATGCATAAATGCCTTCCTGCTTAGGAAAGGAAGGACACTTCAGCCGCCACCAGCCTTAATTTCCTTTTGCAGACAGGCTTCATGAGCATGGTCAGGATACTGAATGCACCAAACAGTGAAGAAAACTAAAAATGCCATTGCTGTCCTTATCAGGGAAGTGGATTGTGACAGAATGTCACACAAGAAGAGCAGACAGAGTGGAAGGCTTTGGTTAGAGTTTGCGTGAAAGGGCACCGATCGAGTGACAACAACCCAGACCCGACCATATATCTGCCCTCAAAGGGCTGATCATGTAACCAGTGACTATTTCTAATGTGTCCTTCAAACTCAATCTCCTTTCCTCAGCATGCCTGTTATGTCTTTGCTTCAAAAGGACGTTGCTATTATTACAGAAGCAGTAGCATTACCAATAATTCATGACTACCTATCAATGCCAAGGCATCATTCTCATGCCCTACCACCTTAAAATAGGTACTGCATAAATTTTCAACAATGATTTTTTTTTGACTCACTAAGTTTAAATTAAAGTATTTGTCAAGAAGGATCAATCAAGGAACAAGACAGACAAATTGGAGCATAGGGTGATTTGCACAGGTCAGCTTCATGTATTGGATAGGTCTTGGGGACTGCTCTGTTGTTTGTGGTTAAATACCTAACAAGCAACCTTGTAGTTGATCTTTGCTTTGAAAAAGCATCAGTAAATAATAAGTTAAATGTTTTAATAATCATTGGGACTCAGATGTACTGTGTTGCATAATACAGCAAGTAATGATGGTATATGAGCCTCACACTGGTGCAAAATACCACTTACTTGAGCTTATGTTTGTTGAGAGGTGAGGTAACAGCACTGGCATCACTAGAACTATACCTATACTTTTTTTTAGTGAAAGCATCAGGAGAATTAGGCTGTGAATCAGGAGGAACATAAAGATGTAAAACTGTTTCTTTTTTCACTCTTACTGAAGAGGACTTTATACCAGATGTGGATTTCAAAACCTCATGCGCTGCCACAGGGAAGGAGACATCTGTTGGTATAAACAGCAGAGCTGTGCAATACGACTATGAATTTTGGATTAAAATCATGTTTTGTGCTAAACAAAGCCTGCCAGAAACTGAAGTGACTTGTTTTTACTCTGACT
Source organism: Eudromia elegans (assembly GCA_003342815.1). NCBI lineage: Eukaryota > Metazoa > Chordata > Aves > Tinamiformes > Tinamidae > Eudromia > Eudromia elegans. The sequence continues at coordinate 847,286 of PTEX01000059.1, forward strand.
GGCACTGCTGCTGCACTGCATGGAAACTGGTATAACCTTATTTCTGATTAGTGTGTCAGTGTAAGCCTAGGCAGCCTTTCCATGAGAGCTATTTAAAAGAAGCTGGGAGCATTTTCCTGCTCAACCTCCCTGCTCCTGAAAATCCACAGCATTGGTACCCCCAGAAAACCACTGAAGCCTTGGGCATGACTCCTAATTTCACCTGTATCAGACTTCTTTTGGCTTGCTCTGGTCTACCACTAGGAAGTATTCAAATTGCACTTAGAGAAATATTAACAACTTGCATTATTTTTAAAAGGAATATTTGCATTTTGTGCTGAGTGCCCAGATGACTCTCCCATTTGCTGTTGGCTTGCAATATTATAGCTTAGCTGTGCAGGGCCCTTAGCACAATGGGAGTAGCTTTTGACCTCTGCAGTGCAGTTATTGTGTCAGAGGACACTGTATGCTGAATCTCAGGCACAGAGACGAGCATCAGCCCTTTCATATTTCTAGGTGTTTGCTTCACCAGTTTTCACTCTTTTGGCTTTACGGTCTTTTCACATACCTTTTTCCTTTTCTAGAAATTACATTGCTAAATAAATTAAAGAATAATGTCATATTCAAACATTATGATACATACCTTTAACTTTCTCTCTCTCAAAACAAAACAAAACAAACCCCCAGGATCTCATTCATATATTTATAGTCACTTCTTCTTTATCAAACCATAAATAGCTGTATGACCTTTTCTTTCTCTGCCACGGTATACCCTTAGTGGGTGCTTATGGATATCATATTACTCCATTCCTCCACCTAACAAGGAACTTAATAAAATTAGGATAAATAAAGATGTACCTCATTTCTCTAACAGACATACCAGGGGAAATCTGTAGGGGTGGCAGTGCAGGGACACCTCCAATTTGTCTTATAACAAAGCTGAGACCTTATCAAAAGAAGGTGGGTCGCGCAGACGATGGTGTCACTGCTGCTGTATTAGTAATTCATTGCCCTTCCTCTGCTTTATCTAGCTCATTTTCTTCAGAAGGAGCAGTAACAATTCCCAGTGAGTTTCCCCCCCCAGGTCTCTACCTACTGTTTTTATTGCTTCCTGCGTTGTCCTGTTAGTACTTTGGCTTTCGGGGATAAGCGATGGAGAATGGCACTAAATCTCCCAGCACCCAAAGAAAGGCCAAAAGTCTGACACGTTAGAGTAGGTGCTCAGGTCCACATTAAAACCCTAATGCTTTAATAAGGAGATGTTAGGTTGTGTTTGCTTTCATCTCTGCAGTATCGAGGTGCTGATACAGAGACCTCAGGCCCCTTCCTTCATGGGGGGGACCTGCTAGCTGAAGCCAACAAATACAACATCCTCCTTCACATCAATTCAGAATGAGAAATGTCTCCTGTTTTTCATTTTATTTTTAACTTAATTTGGGCTGGAAGGGATGCTAAGACAAATGGCAACATTACAGATTTTTTTTCTCAGTGTGTGCCTGCTGGTGAATGGAGACCATTATTGTTGTACATTTTCTCCTGTCTTATAAAACTTCAGATGGAATAATAAAATACTTCCTCTGTTCTGTTTTGCATAAAATTGACAAAAAAAAGTATTCCTGGAAAGGGATTTATTTCAAAAACAAGTTATTTAAATTATTTAAGACTAATTTTAAAACTTTTTGCTTAGTAGAAAGCTTTGGAGCACAGCACTTACAAAATCAAAAACACTGAGGAAAAGTAGTTTGATTTAAAATATCATTAACTTATCTAAAAAATAATGCAGATGTAATTTGCTGTGTTAAGACCACTTTTGGCATTGGTTCCTTCAGCTGCACTCTTCAAGAAAAAAAAAAAAAAAGAAAAGAAAAAAGAAAAGCCAGAATCAAATGAAAAAATTCAAACTTAGAATGAACGTACAGTGACGATTTTTAACTTTGCGGTTATCCCCAGGGAGATCCTAAAATAGCCAGCAACAAGAAATCCACTCATGAGGTGAGGGGATTGTCTACAAGAGCTTTCTGAGGAGGTCGGGAAGATGACAGGTAGCCAAAGCACGGGCAAATGTTTTAAGCTCTGGAGACGAACGGCTTGGTCTTAGGAGATACCAGGAATGAGAACACCAGAAGATGTGCAAGTGAAACTGCAACTTTGACTGTTGCCCTTATTCTTTCTCTGGGCACTCCTTTGTACCTGTCTTCTCAATAGCGATTCTTTAGGTAGCTCAAGGCAGCAAAAAGATCTCATCCTAGGCCTTCCCTTCTGCACGTTGAACAAGTGTCTTTCCTTCAGCCTGTCTTAGCACATCATGTTCTCTAGAACCCTGCTTATCGTAGTGGCCCTCCATTGGTCTTGCTGCAGTTTGCTCATCCCTTTCTTGTACTGGAGAGCGATTCAAACCTGTACTCATGTGTTGCCTTGTGAGTGTTCATCAGAGAGGAACAATCCCTTCCTCCAGGTTACAGATTATGTTCTTGCTAATGCAGCCCGGTTGAACTGCCGACTAGGAAACTGGTCTTCACTCCTGCAAGGGTCCCTTGCCAATTTATGTCAGCAGGTTCATAAGCACTTCAGTATTTTTTGTTTGTTTGTTTGTTTTTCGCAGAGATATTACCTAACTTGAACTATTGCATGGAGTTATTTCAGCCCAGATGCAGGTTTTGCATTGACACTGAACAAAAACTAAAATATAGTCAATAGATTTAAGTTCAGGTTCAGGCATATTTAAAAAGGCATTGGATTTCCCTTCAAAAATTCTGTCACTAGCAGAAAAGAGTAAGGGGGTATGGATGGAGGCTGTATTAATTGCCATTTTGCTAACATTTTTGGCTTTCTTTTAAGCATGACCTTAGCAGAACTTTCTCTTTTTATAGAGATGAAGTCTTTGATAATGACCCCTTTGTACTCTATTGTTACTGACTGCTGCACCCTAGCTGAAGTTCTGGAAAAGTGAAGTTTATGGTCAGGCATGACCTTGCTTTGAAAGGAAGTCATTTTTAAGAGAGTTTTATTTTATGTTGCAATGAAAGGGCAGCATAAATCTACTTATTAGAACTGCTCTGCGTATGCATCATACTGTCCTCTTGTTATTTGAGCCCTGTTCTTCTGCCACGGACACCTGTAAGACCTAATAAAAACTTTGACCAAGGGCTGTGTGACTTAAGTTCTTCCAAGATGTTCCTCTGCAATAGCCATTACTTCAGGGAACATTTTGCATTCTTGCTTAGGGATTTCAGAAGTCTGTTGTTATACAGATAAACCATACATAAACCATGTTCAGGTGTTTTCTTAAGTCTCCACAAGTAAGGAACTAGGAGGGAGGTGGTGAAATGCAAAACGTTGTAAAAACTGATCCAGAGACAAAATTAATTTACCCATATCTTGCCTAAGACCTGTTGATCTTTACTGGAAAGCATGAATGCAAATGGTTGCTTTGTTTATGCAGATCTGGGGACTTCAGATTTTGATTTACAACAGTGGATTCTCACAGCACTTAAAATGCACTAGAGTTGGATTGGAAATAGAGGCGGGTTCCACTCTTGGGCACTCTTTTGCACTCTTTCTGATTGCATGTCTGTGTTTTGAGCTTTACATTTACTGCAGGGTGTCAAACTCTTCCACTGAAGCTATGAAAACTCACACAGATGCTAGAAGGAGACATGTATGAGGAAAGGAGAGGGTGCTGTGGAAAGGCAGGGCTGCTTGTCTGTCATGAGATCTGATCGCACCCCAAACCACAATTGTAAACTGTTCCTTTGATTCCCCTCTACTTTTGCAAAACCCCTCTGTTGTATCCATTTAATTTCATTTCATTTTCAGCTGTTCTGGTTTCTTCTGCTTAACAATGGGAGCTGTGAACTGCTGAAGCACTATCAGCTGGATAATTCCCTTTAGCTTTGGGAATTGAGAAACTAAACTTGAAGTATTTGTCTTCGCTTCAGACATGTTAGGTCAATATACTGCTTAGCAAGAGTGGGATTATTTAAACTCACTTTCTGGGAAGAACAGAGGTTTAATGTAAAGCGAGTCCTCCTCTGGAGACTGCTGATATCAATTTACCTCTGGTGTGGAGAGCTCAAAAGCTGCCATCCTGTGTGATGGAACTATGGTGAATAAGCAGTGAACAAATAGCTACGTTATGAAGCTGCAGTTCCAGCCAGTCCCAGCAAAAACTAACAGTTGAGAAAGTGTGGGCTTTAGTTCTCTCAGTTTTCTTAAAGGATTTAGACCAAGACTTTCATGCCTTTCTCTTCTGTTGAGATACTGCAAACACAGCCCTTCTTCCCATGGGCAGTTGCCTACGCTTTTGGAGACAGGAAATCTTGATCCCTCTGCTTTGAACTTGCTGGCGGTCACAGTGTGACAGTCCTGGTGTGGCCACACATTTGTGCACATCTCACGTGAGCTGCCTGGGTCCATAGAGCTCCATCAGGGACTGCTGTGGGCCGTGAGAATTTACACATTGCTGACAGCCTGGCCATCACGTTCCCTCTGGCCCCTGAGTTACAGACCTGCCCAGGGAGGCAAGGGTTGTGTTTTTTCTCATAGAAAACCTGTGGAAAATGCACTATTAGTTACGTGGTATTTTATGCTGCGAGACTGAGAAGCTACAAAATCATCATGTGACCGTGTGCAGAGAAGCAATGAGCAGCAGTGGAACTAGATAGGTTGTCCCATATCCTTTCAGTGGCTGGGAAGGCAAGCTCTGCATCCTCAGGCCTTTACTCTTTTCTGCTGTCCAGCAGTGGCTGGGGCTGCTGTGAGCACAAGCACAGCCCTCCTCTGGAGCTATAAAAGGAGAGTGCCGTGTTGGGAGGGCTGGGCATCACTACCTTAGCATGGGACTGAACAGAATTGCCCAGTCCATGTTACCCTCTAGGGAGGGCATTTAGGAAAGCATTGGGAGCCAGCGTCTAAGGGCGCTGATCAGAAAGGCTGAGCAGTATGTTTCTAAGCTGATAAAATAGGGTGTTGTGATGAAGTCTGCCCTGCTGAGTTACACTGAGCATGGATGGAATGTGTGGGGCTTGCAGATATGAAGGAAGGAACAAGTGTTAGACTAGAAATTCCCAAGGTGAAATTCCAAATGAATGGACTTGAGAGGACTCTGAGCACTCGGTGCTCAAGCTCCCAGCACAAATGGAGAGGCTGCTGAGGAGAACAGTGAAGCTGCATTAGCAGTCTTGGTTTATCAGCCTCAGCCACCATCAGAGCTTTCAGTGTGATAAGGGTTGCAAAGTGCTGTGGTTCAGGTCAGCTCAGTGTGGCCAAAAACCTTTGTGAGACAACTGAAATAGGGTGGCTGTCAAAAAGCGGGACCTTCCTCTCCCTCCTTCATGTTTCTGCCTCCTCATGAGCCTGCCAAGGGACCGACTGAAGGGAAAAAAAAGTCAGATGTGTCATATGTGACTTTCCCCCTGCTGACTTGGGTCCTCATCCAGTTTATCAGGCACACAGAGGGTGCTCAGTGCCAGCACAAGGCGAGAGGTAGGAAAGTACAGCTGGGACCTGGAAGGAGGGCAAGGCCGGTTCTTTTGGCTGCAGCACTCATTTGGCTCGGCTTAAAGTCAGCGTCAGACCGAACTGGAAGTGGTGAATCCAGCAATGACTGAAGCAGAGAAACATCAGGAGACCTTATAGGAGAGTGCAGTTTGGGACAGCAGTTAATCAAACAAGTGCCACCCCAGATGCATTACAGATCAGGCAATGACCCAAGGAAGGTCCTACCGCAAGCTCAGGCCAGCGGGCAGGAGGGTCCAGGCGCCAACCAGCAGGCTGCACGCTCCTGCTGCCGCGGGCCGGCTGGGTGTTGTGCCCACAGACTGGTACGTTTCGTGGCACCACCTCCTGGCTGTACACATAGTGCCTGAGGGCGTCAGACCTTTCCCTCTCTTTGAAGTTTCCTGTGCAGATGACAGAAGCGCAGGCGGGTTCCCCTGGCAGCTTTGCTGGGAACACTGCGCCTGTGCACCGCAGCGGGACTTCCTAAAGCCGTGGTTTGTGCCAAGCCCCTCCTCGTGCCCCAAAGCCCCGCACACCTCGAGCCAGGCTTTGCAGATCTTTTAAGAAGCCGCTTGAGTATGTTCTAAGCAAGTCTGTTGGCCTTTCATTTGATAGGAAAACCAAATAATTGCCTTTCCTCTCTTACCAAGTTGTTACCGTGACAACTGGTAGTGGAAAACTCAACTCCAAGAATAAGCGATTTCTCATCTCAATTAAGTTACCTACCTACCTTCTCTGGAGAAAAGCCCTAAATGAATTTTACTTTCTCCATGCTGCTACATGAGACAAAAGTGATGGCTAATTACTTTTAATTCCATTTCCATCCTGCATGAGTCATTAATATAATAGCACATCATAGCGTATACAACAAAGGGTTTGTATTTTTCTTTTAAGCAAGCACGAGCACTAATCATTTCTAAGTGACAGCCAGCATTGTCCAGTAGGGGTGTTTGTACTGAAGATGTTTGCTTTCCAAATGTGCGGTTTTACCTTTAGTGCAGAACTCTCACTTTTTTTTTTTCACTTTCCCTGAGGTTTTCTGAGGTGAAGAATGTTTTATTGATGAACTTAAATACAAAGTGCTTTAGTTAGCATGCAGTGCATTTTGAAGTCAATGCTCTATCATCCCAGAGTGTTCACTACTAGTATTAGATCTTGCATCTGACAGTGAGACAGGAAAGCACAAAGCACCTTCCTGCAGCACTAATAAATTACAAGGGGGAATTTATTCTTTTGCTGTGGACTTAATTTAAGAATTGGATCAAGTACTTCAAGGGGGATTGTCAAGAGGGATTAAGCATCAGTGTGGTAAAAAAATCTGAACATAAAGGCAAAATGCCTCAGGGTAACGTGGCTAAGTGAGTTAAGACTACCCCTGAATTAGTGGTCTGTAATGTCCACTAGGACGAGGCTGGGTTACCTATAGTGACAGTCATTTTATGAGGTATTAGTAGCCACATTTACTCTGCTGCTATAGAATAAACTCAAGTGTCAGACCTCTGCTGACCTGCTGGCTCCCACTTCAGCTCTGTTTTAAAGCAAAAGGGGGAAGGTTCAGAATATTTTTTTTCTGAAGAGTCCACGGTCTGATGTTTCTCAGCTTTTGACCACTGAACATACTGCACATAAAGACTGAGTATATTGATATTACAGAGAATCTGTTAGGGTAGTTTAATTTCATTGCCAGACATTTTCCAGCAAGAAGAGTAATTGCAGCCCTTTTTTGGAGAACCTCTTAAGATTTTCCCCTCCCATTTGCAGTCTCCCATATTGGCAGGGACAAAGCCCCCTGGTTGTATAGCTCCTTTTTTCTTTCTTCCTTGAAATTCCTTTTAGGTTTAGCTGAGTTGAAAATTCTTAAAAATCCCTTTTTATTCTCTGTTGTGGCTTGTTTTGCTGAGGGAGAAGGGTTGGCACTGTGTCAACCAAATATTAATGTCTAAAGAATTAGGCAGACAGCACACACATTGTGTTAGGGTGCCAAAGAATAATTATCTTGTCGATGGAAAGGAGAAAAGAAATACCTGGTTTCTCTCCTAGCTGTGTCCCGCTAGATCATCTACCACATGGTCTTCTCATTGCTATTCATGCTGCAACCCTTGAGACAAGGCAAGAGAGAAGCCTGTCTTAGGCCATCCTGGCTCTTCATGTAGGCCACTGTAAATGACAGAAGCCTTCACCCTTCACTGCTGAGGAGGCAAGGATTCATCGAGCTTTCCCAATGCTGTAGCACAACTCCTTCTTCACTGGCTTTCACTTGCTGAGATGTAGGACCCCATATTGGGTATCCTTTTAAATGTCTTTGATTTGGCAGATCAACTTGTGGTGCAGAGTCTTGTTGGTCGCCTGTGGTTAGTGGTGTCCCCCAGGGGTCAGTCCTTGGTCCGGTCCTGTTCAACTTATTCATTAATGACCTGGATGAAGGGATGGAGTGCTCCCTCAGCAAGTTTGCTGATGATACCAAACTGGGAGGAATAGCTGACAGCCCTGAGGGCTGC
>PTEX01000059.1:855411-910759 GCA_003342815.1 Eudromia elegans
AGAGAAGGACCTGGGCGTCATGGTGGACGACAAGTTGACCATGAGGCAGCAGTGTGCCCTCGTGGCCAAGAAGGCCAATGGGATCCTGGGGTGCATTAAGCAGAGCGTCTCCAGCAGGTCGAGGGAGGTGATTCTTCCCCTCTACTCAGCCCTGGTGAGGCCGCACCTCGAGTACTCTGTGCAGTTCTGGGCTCCCCAGTGCAGGAGGGACGTGGAGCTGCTAGAGAGAGTCCAGCGCAGGGCCACAAAGATGATTAAGGAGGGCCTGGAACATCTGTCCTATGAGCAAAGGCTGAGAGAGCTGGTCCTCTTCAGCCTGCAGAAGAGAAGGCTGAGAGGGGACCTCATCAGTGTGTGTAAGTACCTCAACGGAGGGAGTGAGGAGGATGGGGCCGGCCTCTTTTCAGTGGTGGCCAATGATAGGATTAGAAGAAAAAGCTACAAAATGAAGCATCAAAAGTTCCACAGGAACTTAAGAAAGAATTTCCTAACAGTGAGGGTGACAGAGCATTGGAACAGGCTGCTCAGAGAGGTGGTGGAGTCTCCTTCTCTGGAGATCTTCAAAACCCACTCGGGCACCACCCTGTGGCACATGCTCTAGGAGACCCTGCGTGTGCAGGGGAGTTGGACTGGATGACCTCTAGAGGTCCCTTCCAACCTTAAGCATTCTGTGATTCTATGAACTTACAGTAGTGAAGGTTTGAGGTAAAACTTCCCTGAAGATGCAATAAAGGAGATCCTACTACATTTGCATACATTAATGAGGAACCATACTGCTCATTTTATTTTAAAATAAATTAATGACTTGCACTCTAAGAAAATACTAGTGGAATGACAAGCACATGTGAGTATGTAGAAGCTAATGATTAAATATCACTGCCATTTAATTGCATGACCGTCTCACAGAGAGCTCAAGGTTAAAGTACAACAGAGCAGAACTTCCAGTGCATGGGGCTAATAGGAAGTCTGATGCTTCCTTTTTCTTTGGCTTGAAAACTCAAATCTTTTAACTTTGCTCTCAGAGTAATCAGCTAGATGCAAACTCCAGTGATCAATATTTATTTTGTAAATCACCTGTAGAGATACAGATGGAAATTTTGCATATTTTACTCTCCTGATTACACAGGGAGAAAGTGAGCAGGTTTTGCTTCATGTTTAAAGTGATACAGATATTCCAGTTTCCATACACTGTAGTCTTTTACATCATCTGTATAATGCACTATGTGGCTCCCCTCCACCCAAAAATCAGTTTGGTTTAGTTTTGTTGAATTGAGAGCTAGAATCAAAAAGTGAAGGAAAAGAAGGTGATCAGGAGTAGGCAGCACGGATTTACCAATGGGAGTCATGTTTGACCAACTGGATAGCCTTGTACGATGGGATGATTGGATGGCTGGACGATGGCACAGCCATGGATGTTGTGTACCTTGACTTCAGGAAGGCTTTTGACACACTCTCCCGTAACATCTTCATGGGGAGGTGTGGGTTAGATGAGTAGACAGTGAGGTGGATTGAGAACCAGCTGAATGGCAGAGTTCAGGGAGTCATGATAAATGGGGCTGAATCTAGTTGGAGGCCTCTGGCCAGTGGTGTCCCCCGGGGGTCAGTGCTGGGCCCAATGCTGTTCAACTCGTTCATCAATAACTTGGACAAGGGGACAGGGTACACCCTGAGCAAGTTTGCGGACAACACCAAACTGAGTGGATGACAGTTCTGGGCTCCCCAGGACAAGAGAGAAGTGGATCTTCTAGAGAGGGTCCAGTGCAGAGCAACGAAGATGATTAAGGGACTGAAGCATGTACCGTATGAGGAAAGACCAAGTGAGCTGAGCCTGTTTAGCCTGAAGATTGAGAGGAGATCTGATCAATGTGTATAAATACTTGAGGGGAGAATGTAAAGAAGACAGGGCTAGACTCTTCTTGGCAGTGCCCAATGACAGGACAAGGGGGATTGGGTGTAAATTAAAGCAGAAGAAGCCTCATATGAGGAGGAACTTCTTTCCTGTGAGAGTGACAGAGCCCTGGAACAGGCTGCCCAGAGAGGTGGTGGAGTCTCCTTCTCTGGAGATCTTCAAAACCTGCCTGGACACCACCCTGTGTCACGTGCTCTAGGGGTCCCTGCTGGAGCAGGGGGTTGGGCTAGATGATCGCTAAAGGTGTCCTCTAACTTCAACCATTGTGTGATTCTGTGAATTATTCCATGTTTATCCCTACTTTTCAAAGCACCAGCCATCCTGCAATCTATGAAATTATACAAAGCAAGTTAATAGTGTAATCATGAAAAACATGGTGACTGGGGCACAGAGATTGTAGTCTGCTCTGAAAAGCACAGTCTACTTCCCTTTTATGAGCTGCCAACAGAAGAGAATTTCCCTCATTGTTTCCTTTTCTCAGAAGGGTTTCCAAGGCCTATCAGCAGGTACATACAATAGACACTCTGTTAGAAAACCTCAGAGCTTCAAAAAGATACACAAAGGGGGAAAAGCAGTAGTTAGTTACAGAATTAAGACTTAATGGGAGTAATACCTTGCATTTTTTTCCCATCGTTTGTTAAGTGAAAACCAGCTCTTTGAATTGCTCTGGGCAGAAACTAGTTGGGTAAACAAAAGAAAAAGTGACATTTATTCATATTGATATAAACCAGCAAAGCACAAAAAAATCCTTAAGTTCTAGTAGAGTAAAAATTTAGGACACATTTAAATGTGTGCTACAGTTTGTCTGAGGAAGACAAACCGAGGAAACAGAGGCTTTATTTGTCTGATTTTTATACCATGATAAGTATGAATAATAATATTATGTAGCAGAAATTGCTTTCTATGGGCGATGACTGTACAGCAGCAAATAGTGTCCAATATGTTCTCAGGTATTCAGTAATTTTTTACTGAGGATCGTTTAGAGCATATAGAAAGATGTATTGTACCAAAGTTGGTAAATTACAGAGGTTCATGTTTCTAATTTAGTTAGTCTGTGATGAGAAATTACAAGTTTTGAAAAGTGTGTTTGTAAGATATCATGCCTCTAAAGGAATTTCTGCAGAGCGTGCCCAGGCTTCCCCTATGTGTATGCCTCAGTGCAGGCCTCTCCATGCTCCCACTCACTAGCAGGTGCAGTATTTTTCGTCCTTGGAGCTCTGATCATGCACACAAACATCGCTGATGTTCTGAAAGACTTCCAAGTGATGAGCCACTGGAATAGGGAAAAGCTCATTGTACCTGGACAACCAGCATACACATGAATCATTTTATTAATTGCTTAGGCCATCTTAATTTTATAACTTAGGTCTCTCCATTTCTCACAGGGCTCCTACAGTGAACTCTTTACTCTCTTATGTTCTTATTTTGAGGTCCAATTCTTCAATCCCTCCCACACGACCAACCCTTTCACCCTAATATCTAATCTGCAGTGATGTCTGTCAGTGGGGGACTTTCCTCAGCAGGGGTGACAGGCAGCCTTGGTGGCAAATTCTCGGGCATAAGCACCTACTTTATGTGTTTTCTGCTCACTGCCTAGTACAAAACTTCAGTACACAGAGATGTTATTATATATATTATAATGAGGAACATTTAAAGACCTATGTTGGTGCTTTCCTGTGCCTTGAAAATTAACAACACTTTCTCACTGCAGTATCAATTATAATTCAAGCACTTTGTTTGAATATGTGTTACTCAACTAGACACATTTGATGCAGCCTCTTTTCCTTTCCTACACTCAAGTCATTGAGATATTTAGTTCTTCAGTAGTATAAAGGTTACTGTCACACAAAATGTCAGTTCCTGCAGTAGTACACTTAGAGACTCATATAATCTTATATACTGTGATAGTATTAAGGCAAAAGGGGAGGAGGTGGGTTGTACTGCATATTGCATTACATAGTTACATTAACAGAAACAGAATAAGCAGTTCTTGCATTCTTGTGAAAAAGATAATTACTCACATGACACATCAGCAAGACAGTTGATATAACAAACTCTATAATCAAGGCAATGTAACCAATGTAAGTAATCAACTATAATAAGCAATTAAATATACAGTTGTATCAAGCAGTAACTAAAATTACAGCTTTGAATAGTATCAGCTATGTCATTAGAAACGAAAAAGCCAATGGGAAACCTAAGATTTTTAACCTAAGATTTATTTTTTAAGTGCAGGGGGATCCATTCTTCCTTTTTTGTTCCTCATCCTGCTGCACTGTGCATGCTGGTGAGGGCTGATGGGGCTGTTTTGCTGTCTTCATGCCAGAGACAGTGCAGCTAAAAGCAGCTTGAAAAAAAAAAAAAAAAAAAAAAAAAGATTTAATCTTTTTCCTAACAGAACTTTATCCATCCATCCAAGAGCAGACCTCTCTGTGCAGAACAGCTAGCAATGGGTCTCTCCATCCTCTCAAGCCTTTTCTTTTGACTGTGGTGGTACTATCAGCCCAGAAATCTTCCCTCAAAAGAGGAAGATGAGGCCAAGGCTACCACTGCAAAACATTTTATATCAGAGAACATCTATTAAGAAATATGACATGCAACAGATCCATGTATGTAGAATTTTAGCTGTGACAGTATGCAGATGATTTTGAGTAGCTGGTGTTTGAAAGACTTGCAACAATTCTCTATTGCTTCTAAGCATTAAGAGAAGAAAATTCTATCGATGGTGTGAATGGATGGAAGGAGGTTTCATCTCCGGGTGAGGAGGAACTTCTTTCCTGTGATGGAGCCCTGGAAGAGGCTGCCCTTTCAAACCACCTAGATGCTATCCTGTGCCATGTGCTCTGGGTGTCCCTGCTAGAGCAGGAGTATTGGACTAGATCTCTAGAGGTCCCTTCCAACCCTAAAGATTCTGTGATTCTGTGATTCCGTGACTTGATCTTTCCAATTAAACAGAAATTCTAAAAAGAGCTCACGGAAAGCACAGCACAAAATAAACCTGGTGTGTGAGAGAAAAGTGTTTAAGCCATACTAGCTGCTTTTCCTATTTTCAGCAATGGATTTAGATTATTTCATAGTAGCAGGCAAGGCAGATGAGGTCTGTAAAATGGCAGAAGATTAGCTCTACCTTATGTCCATGAAGGGTGTACAGGGAAACACGAGAAAAGATAAGTGGTGACTGCTGCCTGAAGTGATTCTCACATCATTGCTCTCATGGCATGAGAGCAATTTTAGATAAATATTTTCCCAGCTACACTTAAATATTTAAGCAAAGTTGGAGACAAATTATTTGCACCAGGGGATCACGTACGCTCCCTAGTTGCACTAGGGGGTACTACATGGACAGCTTGGCTGCTGATTGGTTTGTTCCACTGTAATTTTGGCAGCCCTGACTTGTAAGGCAGGGACAATACACACAGACATTGAATCAACACACAGTAGTCAGGTGCCCGGCTTAGGCCAAAGGAACATGTAACAATCCATTTGGAAGGCTTCCTCAGCCACTTGACCACCAGTTCATTAAGCATTTTCGATGCTTTAGTGACTGAGAGATGGATGTGCAGAGGTTGATTGAAGTTCTTGCTCTTTAACATCCACAACACTTACTGAAAGAGTGTGGGTAACTCAACGCAGGGCCCAGAGCTGCCTGACAGTCCTGTAAGGGCAGTCAGTCCCTGGTGCTGATGGAGCCCATGGAGATGGGTGAAGGGGCAGGGATGCTCCTGTCTCACTCAGAGGTTTCTACTGTCGGGTGGTGACTACTCTTTTGTAACTGCTCTGTGACATGCGTAAGGTTTTAAAATGATGCCACTACTTACACCTATCACATTCCACCAGACATGTGGGGAGCAGTGTTTTACCAGTTATCTGTGTATGTGTAAACTACTGCTAGCTATGCTATAGATGGAAGAGACCTGGAAAAATGTAGTAGTAGGGCACAAAGAGAAAATGAAATATTTCAAGCTGATGACCCATCATAACCATGAGTCTGGTTTTGGACTTCTTCTTTTTTATCTGTATTAGTTTTTCTACATGTGCCCAGGACTGTTCTGTGGTCCCCAGGCCAGCTGGCATGGGATGACCCACGTCCTTACAGTTTAAGTCTCTTAGAGTCACAAATAGCGTGGCAGTGTCCAAATTGCTCCCTGGGAATGGTCCTTGGCCCATGCTAATTCCCAAATCACGCCCAGGAATTATTTTGGAAGAATGATAGTTTGCTCTGGCTCACAGGCCCTGTTCTAACAATTTAATGGTATAAATGATCAAGTTTCAGGCACGGGAACATTCTCTGGCACTGATTATTCTGCTTCTATCGATGCAGCCATGAAAGCTAAAACTAAATAAATGCTATTATGGGAAAAAAGTAGCCCTTAGTCTATAATTATTTTAATAAATTATTAGTAATATTCTTCATCTGTGAAGTATGGGATAGCATTCAGTCAATACAGTGTATGCTATACCTCAGTTTTCAGAAAGAGATCTTTTAAGTATAAGCTAAATGGAATTTTCCCTATGTTATCCAAAATATATGCATTCTCCAAGGGAACAAGAACTGGAATAGAAAAATCTGCTTTCCATACCTCAGCTAAAAGCCACATCACTCCCTTCCCCAAAGATGTTATACAAAATCCACTGTTAAAAGATACTGTTCAAAGAATACTTTCCTTACAAAAAGTATGCATTGCAGTGCTCTCACTAAAAGGGCTTTTTTTTCCCCTGTATACTCTTAAGAGAAAGCAACTATTAAAACAAAAATTCTCTATATTTGTATGAAATTTTTCTCTTTCATGGCATAAACTCTTCTCTGTTAGCTCTATGAAAAAGAAATAGTGGATTAAGTTCAGGGAGAGCTACAGCTTGTTCTGTAGGTTTCAAATTGTGATTTGCATGAAGTTAAAGGTTTCTGGGTATTCAGATTTTTTCTGGACATCTCTGAAAATTATAACCCAAATTCTCATGGGACTAACAGTAAGCCCTGCAGGGCAATGCCCGTCAAACCACAAAAGCTCACAAATGTCTCTCAGTAGCCTAATCTTAAAAGTGAAATCCTGTTCTAGTTGAATTCAGCTGCAAACCTTCCTTTGGCTTCCAGGCGTCAAGTTTTCATGGAGTGCCACAAGTCCAAAATTGTTTCTCATCACAGTCCATTACCAGACCAGATAGTACCAGGAACTTCCCCAGACCTTGTTTCTGAAACAGAGCTAGGTAATACCTACCAGTAATATAAAATATCAATATATTAATGAATACTAAGAAATAAGTAATGCATTCCCCTTCTGTGCCTCTTTGAGTAACTGGAGATGAGCAGGTCAGAAGGGTCTACTAGCTACAGCTGAGCTGATAAATGAGCACAAGCACTAGCTGGCTAGCAAAACGATGAAGAAATCTCTCTAGGAATGCAGTTGCATACTTAGGTTTATTTATTGATGTAAAGGAAAAAATGGTTGGGTTTTGTTCAGTCCGTCTGAGAGCTGGAAAATATGAGTTCTTAGCTAATTGCGCTTGGCTTTGCCATGGTTGTTTGGTATCCATGTTACACAGAGCTTAGGAGTGGTAGTCATCTTTTCTGTTCTGTCTGTGTGTGCATTCAGGTCTTTTTATTACATTCTGATGACATTTTTACTTTATGTATAGTATGTATTTTGTGTATAATGTGCAGATACAGTCGAACTGCCATAAAACTAAGATGAGAAAATGTTGGTTTAATATGACCTTATTTATGTATATGCATTAATATGAATAAATATAAGAGAATATTGTTTATATATATATATTTCAAAGTCACTGCTGGAAAAAAGCACATGTATCTAGCATATAAAAGTAGTTCTGCCTCTACCAGTACTGCTGCAAGCGGCAGAATTGAGGACTGCTGGCTAGTCTATATTCATACATAGTCTGCAGCAAATAATGTAAAAATATGGGTATTTTATGAGCAGTCTAGCAGGAATGCTTTCACAGCCTTGAAATAGGTCTCATATTCCTTGTTATTGGAGAGGCCAATAAAATATAATGGGTGCTAATGCAGTATGACATGTTGCTGGATAATTTTTAAACACTTTTTAATGTCTCTATGGCGCCTTATGCACGTAAATGCCTTAGTAAGTCAGACAAACCACAGCATCTCTGTGGCAAGTAAATCAAATTTGAATTGAAGCTTTTACCAGCTCAACCTTTCAGCATCCCCAGTGTACATGCACTTAAAATCTGTATGCTGCAAGTGTTATGCTGCAACCCTTATGTTGAGGGTTTCTCAATGAAGGCATTACCTTTGCTAATATTTTTCTAATAATCTTTGCTATCTTTATACTCTAGATAGCCATATATTGGTTTGATTTCGGTTCACCAGACTGAGCACAGTCTTCCTGTATCTGTGAGCCTTCCAGTCGTGTGAGACACCATGTCTGCATGATCCCAGTGAGATCCCAGCTCTGCAACTATGTGCAGACTTCTGACATTCCCTTTTGTTCTCCATGGTGAATGTGCTAGTGTACAGGCACTTGAGAAGGGCACCCAGTTATATGACTTCCCAGAAAAGTTGTGAGAGTTGTGCCCTTGCTGTCCCGTAGGTTCTTTCTTATTTATGTGTATATGCTTGAAGCAGACCCAGTTAGACCTGTTATGTTGATTCTGAGCTCTTTTCTGTCCACATTATCCAAGTCACTTACCAAATCAGTCCACCACTTCCTCACTTGATTATCAATCCTCATCTCCCTCTCCCGTCTTTTCTAATTTAAAACTGACTCCCCCAGGCTGGCCAGCTTGTTGGCAAAAAAGCTTTTGCTCCACTTCAGTGGGTCACATTCCTTGCAAGCAGTTGTGGCCTTTAGGATCCATCCACTCCTCTCCAAGGCCTTCCCTCTCACCATCAGGATTGAGGAGAAAACCACTTAGATTCCCATGCCGTTGCCCATTTCCAGGTTCAGAGTGAAGCTTGTTACTACTATGCTTATGATAAACTACTTTTTTTTTTTAATAATTTGCTCCTCATGATAGAAAAAGCCATTTCCACTGTTCTGCTCTCCTCGCTCTCCTTTCCCATTTAATCCGCATGCAAGGGATGAAAACAGGACTGGAGGTTGCTAGTCTCTGAAAGGACAGCCCAGCCTTTTGATGATCCTGGTCTTCCACTGCTAGAAGGGAAACAAACTTGCTAGTCTTCCACCAGATCTATCCTTGGAAGTCACAATTAAAAGCTTGTTTTGAGTTTTGTTGATCTGCTTTGTAACTTGGACTCAACAAATTGATAACGATGCTTTTGCCGAGCTCCAGAAGACCTTTGTCCTAGTTTGAGATAAGGCATGCTGTTTGGGTGGTATTTGCTTTCCCTCTAGAGAAAAAAAGAGTTACTGACCTTTTTTTTCCTTTTACTTCTGTGATAGAAGTAAATATCTTTGGATGCAGGAAGTCAACCTTTCCCCGGCCCTTCAGAGCTGATGTCCAAATACTTGGGTTGGCTAGGATAATGAAAAAGTCAAGCAAGTTGATGCATGAGTTTTATTCATCGACTTGTCTGCATTCCTGCCTAGCTCTGCATTTTTAATGATTATCTAGTTTGGCTCAGCAGATTTATACAGTTCACACTTCATTATCCAGCAAATACAGAATACTGAGAAATGATCTTAAACAGTGCAGCTCGTCCTGCAGTTTTGTTTTTTTTTCCTGGATGGGCCCTAGGGTTTTGAAACCCGTCATGCCACAGTGAAGGTTAAACTGGCACAGATTTCTGCTAATAGGTCAGGACCCCTTCGCTTGTAAATTAGCATGGAAAGAGGGGCTGACAGATAGTGGATTTCCACCTTCTCTCCTCAAAGTGGTTTGACATCTTGGAGGACACCTGAGTGCTTTTGCTGGTACAGATCACAGCTTAGCACTCGTATTAAAAGTGCCAAAGTGTTGATATAAGACTTTGTTGCCAAAAAGGATCATTCCCAACCTTTGCTTTGGGGTATACGTTTGGTCACAGAGAACTCTTCTGTCATCAAATCCTCCCTAGTCAAATATGGTCTAGTCCTGGAACTGGCTGAGGTTGCGTTCTGTAGCCTTAAAGTGGTTGTTTGCCAGGCTCAGAAACACACATTCCTTTTGGTGGAGGGCATTTTATTGTGTTCTTCCTTTATACTATCTTGTGGGAGCTGTCACAAGCAAAATATGAATCAATAGCAGTGAATGCATCTTTTGCAATAAGAGTAAACAAAAACGAAGGCAAAAGCAAATTTAGGATTAGGGTGAATTACTTCTCCGTAATGCCTTCATTTCTCAATTACTATTTGTTTTGCTTTTGGCTTTTGAAGTATATGTAGTAAGCATATATAGTAATGCTTAAAACATTGTGCTTAAAGCATAAAACATCTATTTTATTGTGACTGATTTTGCTGTGGACATTGCTGAAGTCCTTTAAAAAGGAACTCTCATATCTGCAAGGTGAAAAGTCACTCTTTGGTGTTGGGTGGGAAAGACCATTCTCACAGAGCAGCACTACTCAGCACTGGGGAAGGAAGTTATTAAATGCCAGTGGTGTTGCCTTCTAAAATGAGGTGACTAGGGCAAAGAAAAGTTAATAGACTCACATGGATTAGTGGCAAAGTGAGGGAGGAAAATGTAACCCTGAGGAGATCCATTCTGGAAAAAAACAGCACGGAAGTATGTGAACTGCTTATCCGAACAGTTGCTTTGGCTCCAGCTCCACAGAGATGTAAGCTTGGGGCATGGGACACAATTACTTCACACTTCATATGGACTGACTGCTTTTTTGTCTATTTTTTTCTTTTTTAGGAACCCAGACCTTTGTATAACAGGAGGTGCCAGTTTTATTCAAGTGGAGTGGGATTCCTATATGATGCCTACCAGACAGAGGTAAACATCATAACATGCTCATTTCCATTGTGATTTGGGAAGCTGGGGCAGAGGGATAAATGTTTGAGAGGATCTCTGCCTGTGCAGGCCACTGATAGAAACCCTAAAGTTTTTTTCTTCCACAAGTAAATCCTCCAAGCCTCTCATCATTGTAAATCATTAAAGCCAATGAAGTTTTGAGCCATCTTCACTGTTGATATTCAGGGTATTTACTTGGGAACTGAAATGATTCCTAGCCTATCTACATTGGATAATAGCTGTCTGGAATGTATTTGTCACATTGGCATCTTTCTCTAAGAAGACTGTTCTTGACTTTAAGTGGTATAGGAAATATATAAATGAATCCATCTGCGTTGCCCAGAAGACTTCAAATCTCCTCTGTATTTATTGAGGACATGCCAAGAATGTCAGTGGTCTGTATTCAGCTTTTTTATTATCTCAGTGACATTAACATGGTCAGAAAAGTGCCCATACCACATGGCTAGCCTCCTGAGAAGTCCAAATTTAGTTTCTTTTCCTATTTTTCATATTATTATTATGGTAAATGGGTGTGAGTGAAAAGGAAATCAAGCAGACAAACAGTAGTCTAACTTACAAGAAACCAGATGCCCTTTACCACCATTCCTCCCATGGCTGTGAAAATATGTACAGGGAATGTGACTGTTCATAATTCAGGCAACTTAGCTAAGTATTTTATCAGGTTAAACAACCTATAATGTTTAAACCATGCTGTTAGGACATCCTGTTGTTGATTCCTGGCAGAGGTGAGGAAAAAAAAAAAGGCACAACAAAAGTATTTCACTGATCTCCATGCTTAAGGACCTACCCAAACTTATGACCTCGGATAACACTCTTTCCTACATGTTTTACTGCATCCTCTTCTGAAGTGTGCATGCATGCTGAGACACAGGTATGGCCCAGGAAAGGCTTCTCATTTCTCTGGTAGGGATGTAGCACTGTCTCTTTTCTGGGGTCGCACTGGCTACACCTCCCTGCAGGTAAGCCCCAGCTACATGGGTCTGGCCACACAGGTTCTCCCCTGCTCTGCCATTTCTGGGAATCTTTTTGAAATATTTATTTAGTAATAACATTCTTGCTTACTTACCTACTGAGTGTTTTTCTGGATCTAGAGTGAGCATGTGCTAATTCAGAGTTAATGATCCGCAGCATCTGAACTTGGCTTGCTCTTCTTTGAAGTCAGCCAAGTAGTGACCAGGGGACGTGCTCTGCATTCCAGGCGAACACCTAACCAGGAAGGCAGATTGTTCACTGAGTGTGAGTTTCCTCTCGATTGTCATCACTAGCCTGCGAGTGGTCTCCAGCTTGTGGAGTTTGCTGGCTTCAGTTCTTCCTTTGCTAAAAGTAGAAGGAACTTGATTTTCTTGCAGTTACTATGAGGTGAGAATATCAGAACGATTGGTGTTAAAGAGACAGCATGGCACAAGCAGCCAGAACGTGAAAAGGTTAAATCTCTGCTCTGAAAAAAATAGGATTTGACATGCAGAATATCCACAAATGGCCTATTTCCACCACTCTTACTCACACAAGACAGTTATTTTGATTTATTAACTCATCTCCTGAAAATGTGTCTTGATGTCTTCCTTTCTGTATGTTTTAAAAATGTAATGATAAAAATGGCCTAGAATCAGTTAAAAAAACATGTTTAAGCTCTTGCTGATCTCCCTCTTCTGTCAAACACAACAGCACAAGGTTAACAAAATGACATCCTACCTCGGGATGAGATACTCTTGTGATAGATGGGATGTGTCTGTATCACACTGAGAACTCTATTTCTGTATTGTGATTTACACTGGGTCTCTCCTTAGAATCATAGAATCATAGAATGGCTAGGGTTGGAAGGGACCTGTAGAGGTCATTTAGTCCAACCCCCCTGCACACGCAGGGTCCCCTAGAGCATGTGGCACAGGGTGATGCCCGAGTGGGTTTTGAAGATCTCCAGAGAAGGAGACTCCACCACCTCTCTGGGCAGCCTGTTCCAGGGCTCTGTCACCCTCACTGTTAAGAAGTTCTTTCTTAAGTTCCTGTGGAACTTTTGGTGCCTCAATTTGTGGCCGTTTCCTCTAGTTCTATCACTGGCCACCACTGAGAAGAAGCCAGCCCCCTCCTCCTCACTCCCTGTCTTGAGATATTTATATACATTGATCAGGTCTCCTCTCAGTCTTCTCTTCTGCAGGCTGAAGAGGCCCAGCTCTCTCAGCCTTTTCTCATAGGGCAGATGTTCCAGGCCCCTAATCATCTTTGTGGCCCTGCGCTGGACTCTCTCTAGCAGCTCCACATCCCTCCTGCACTGGGGAGCCCAGAACTGCACACAGTACTTGAGGTGCGGCCTCACCAGGGCTGAGTAGAGGGGCAGAATCACCTCCCTCGACCTGCTGGAGATGCTCTGCTTAATGCACCCCAGGATCCCATTGGCCTTCCTGGCCACGAGAGCACACTGCTGCCTCATGGTCAACTTGTCGTCCACCATGACGCCCAGGTCCCTCTCTGCGGGGCTGCTCTCCAGGAGGTCGGTCCCCAGCCTGTACCAGCTCCTTCTACAACTTAATTCTCGTTTTGGATTAGCATAGCTGATTTGTTTTACAGACTAGCCTACAGCCTTGCTGTTGGCAATAAGCAGTCCACAGCCATCACTGTAACTTACTTGTGACTCCTAACACCCCTTTAACTTGCACTGCTCAAGCAAACCCCGCTTGAGCAACGTGTGGCAAGTGTGAGAGCAGCAGTGAGATGAACTTTGTCTGGTGTTGGGGGTGTGTGTGGATCTTTTCTGAATGGTTTTGTTCGTGGGTCTGGGAACTGCTGCTAGTGATTTGCTTCTTCAGGAGAGTGTTTCCAAAACAAAGGAGCTCACGTGCACTAGGAATTCGTTCAGAGATGCTGACATTATTGCCCATTTCCCCACTGTGTCTTGATTATCTCCTTCAGTGGCTTGCCATCGGATAGCCCAAAAGACTCGTGTACCCTATGTCACAGGCATCAGGATCCACATCTCACAACTACAGACCCTGGGCCTTACCAAAACAGCACTGCACATGAGGGCCAAGCCTAGAAGCTCTGGCTGCAGCCAAGCTCTTGGGGCTCCATGGCACATACACCTCAATACTCCGGGGCTGCTGTCCCAAACAGCGCTCCTGGAAGCGCCAGCAGGTCCTTCTGCCCAGCAGAAACTGTGGTTTGGGGCAGTCAGGATCCTTTCTGCATGACAGTAGGTAAAACCTGTCACTGCAGGAGGTGCTTAGTTTGGATGAGTAGGGTGACTTGCAGGTTTCACTGAAACACTGAGAATAATTGCCAATCTCTTCTTTTTCCTTTTGGCAGGTGACATGTTTTACCTTAAACACCAAATGCCAGCTGAAAGTAAAGAGTAACACGTGCTACTGCTGTGACCTATACAACTGTGAGAAGTAAGTACCTGGGTGCAGTTAATGTTCTCTGAGAAATCCTTGCTTGTTTGTCACACAGCTCTAAAATCCGTCACTCAGTCTCAGTCCCACCACGATGTGCTGTTCTTTATGCAATGTTATTTTCTCTTGGGATTTAATTAATACATTTTTTTCTACCAAACTATGGGAACCAGAATAAGTAGGAACATAGATAACGTAGAGATTATATTGTAGACAAATGCAGAACTCTTTGGTTAGTATCAGCTTCTGTTTGCAAAGAACTTTACTAAATTGCCATAAGGTAGATACAGCAGGCCTGGTGAATGTCTCCTGAAGCTTTCCACTTGGCTTCATCATTACAAAGCGTGGGATCAGAGAGAACAAAAAGGGATGTTTTCGAAGGTGAGCTGAAAGATAACACAGGGTTGCCATTTAACAGGAATAAAAGAGTCATTAGGAAAACCACATCACAGCCTAGCTAAAGGGTTTATAATGTGGAAGACAAATAAAACACACTCACAGAACCGACTGCACACCTGGCATGTACAGAATTCACCTGCAAGCAGTGTCATGTCTTGCCACATGTAGGAGGGGAGGGAGAGTTTCCCAGGGCCCAGCCACTGCCCAACTTACTCTCTTGCCACCTCCCTCTCATCTAGTCATGCAACCTCTGTGACCCTCTACAGTACATTCACTCCTCCTTTCTTTGCCTCTTTTTCCCTCCTTCTCTTTGAAGTATCTGGGACTGATCACGGCTGTGGGAGGTAATCTAGGGAGGTAATTAAATATGTGCGTTCTGCCAGCGTCAGCAATCTACCGTGAAGAGCAATATCTTATGTGACTGGCATGGACAAATCCCAAGTAAAGAGGCCATCTGTCTATGCTACAGACTTGTCAGTTTTAGTACATAGGATACAAAGAGAAGGAGGAGGAGTCACAAGAGTGGAAGAGTGACTTGGTACCAGCCATGCAACAGGCCTGTGTACAGTCAGGATTAGAAGTCAGAACATATCGGCCTGATGGCAGCTGCACCTGTGAGTTTATTTAGTCAAGCAATCCCTGGACTCATGTAGTAGGGTCCTAGTGCATCCACCAATGGCTAAACCACAATGACAGAACTATGCCCCACAGCAAATGACTTGGCATTTCTAGAAATTACTGTATTTGCTTTGGTTCTTCTCAGAAGCCTTGTGAGTTTCTCCATGCTGCCTGAAGAGCTTTCCCCACCAACCTTCTCCACTGCTGTCCCATGTGCCAGAGAGGGGAACAGAAGGATACTTCACAAAGTGTTCACTCTGCTTCCCAGCATAATCCTATGTTGTTTTCCTAACAAATGCAAAAGCAGAGTTGGGCTCTAAAAAAATATTTTCATCTTAAATAGCTGCAATAGGAACTCATTGGTGGGCAAGCATTAAGGAAGATACTGGAAATTGTGTTTTCAAATTTTTTAGTAGGATGTTTCTCAGTTTCAACCACTTGAGGATTGACTTCACAGCGTGCCTGATTTACAATATCCATTGCATTATTTACAACAGCCAATGAAGAAATATAAACAAAGATGTCTGGAGAGTATAATTCATTGTTTAAAGGCACATCATTATGCTCCATTGTCCATATGTCCATTAATACTCTACTCTGTGGCATCTGTTGATTTCAGACCACAGACACCATAAACCATAAGCCAGCTGGCAAAATCTCCTTTCCTTTGGTAGCATTAATGCTTAAGCAGCTTGCCTTCCCCATCTTTGGAAACAACAGCTACTTTTCAGGTGAGCTCTGAGCAAAGCTGTGCTAAGCATGTTTCCCTGGTAGCTACTCTCCTGGACATACAATGGCAAGGGCTGCATCCATTTATTAGGACCATGTCTATATCTAGAGATCTTTAGCAAAAGAATCCCGGCTGGTGCCAACACTGATCAGCCAAATTATTGCTTGGACTGATACTGTTGTTAGCTGAGCCAGTTTTTATCTACAATGATTTTCTCTGGTTCATCTGATCAGTGTTTGCACCTGGAAGTGGGAGCATGGATCAAACACTTCACCAAAGAAAGTAAGCAGGAGCAATTCAGGTCCTCTGGTGCTTGTATTATGTGCAAAATGATTCACTCAGTAATTATGTTGTTTCCATTCCCTTTCAGTTCAGAACAGTCCTCCAGCTACTATGAATTTCTTGGAGTGAGCAGCTGTCAAGATGTGGTTCACCTCTATAGGCTGCTGTGGTCCTCCACAGTCCTGAATATTATCGGGTTGTTTCTGGGGATTATCACAGCAGCCATTCTTGGGGCATTTAAAGACATGGTAAGTTTTGCCTTCTGTGCTGACTTCTGTGCTTACTGGTATTATCAAAAGGATTACAAACATAGGAAGTGTGCAAACAAAGAATTTTACACTTATTTCTTGAGTGATCTGGGAGTCTGGAGTCACAGCTTTAGGCTGATCCACTGCCAGCTGCTCCTACGGATAAGTAGGTCAGGTCTGGTCAATACATGAAAGGATGGTAAAAAGCAGATGTCTTTATGAACTCATGCTGGTGATTTGCTTAGTAGTATTTTTTTTTCTTTTTTTCCCCTTTTCCCTAATTTGATAGTGAACATGTGGGCTAGCACAGAGTTAAAGGGTGCTAGTATACAGATAACATGTAAAAGACAAGTCCTAGCTTGACTGAGTCTTATGTACTTCTTTCCCCAAGAATAGGGACTAATGCTGATGTACCAGTTAAGTTTTTATTTGAACAGTTGTCTTCAGGTCACATTAATCTTCTCTGTTGTTTCTCAAAGAAAGCCATTCCTCACTGCTTCCTTTGCCATGCCATTCGTGCTGATGTGCACTGCTCATTCAGAGGATACTTCATGCTAGGAGTGCATTGTGATTTTGTAAAATACTGCCATATGTTCTGACACGTGAAAAGGATGAAGTGCCTGTTCCGGGATTATCGCTGTCGTTGTTCGGGATTGCTACAGCCGTGCCTAAAGATTGACCAAGCGGCTCTCATTTTGCAGGGCACTTTGCGGGGGTTTGGAAACCCCTCTCTTCTTTGTTATATAGAGAAAAAGGAGAGGAGAGGGACAGGGTGGGATAACGCTGCAGCACACCTGCAGCCGGGCTCCCAGCTGCAAACCTCAGGAGGCCTCCTCGGGACACTCTGGGCCCTGGTGTGCTCCTGCCCCAGCGCAGCGCAGTCTCTGTGGCAGCCTGGTTGCTGGGCCTTGGCTCCAGGCTAACCCGCAGACATGGAGCTAAGCAGGCAAAAGCTCAGTGCTTTGGCTTGGTGGCTTTCGTTAGCATCTTGCGTGGTGCCAGACACGTAACAAACCTCCTCACTTCTGTGTCCTACAAATGACCAGTCTGATCATGGTGAAGCCTGGGAGACTGTTATCTAGAGTGTCTTTCCTTCCTACTTAAAACATACCCCCTTTCTTACATGCAATCAGTCTTGTGCAGTAAGCATGTCCAGGCTATCCAGAGCATGTGTCAGGGCTCTTAGAAATGACATGTTAGAGCAGGGCCACGTGAATTATCTGTAATTTGCCTTTGTCCTGAGTTGCAAAACCTCTGTTGGAAACTTGCCTTTCTGCAGCACCAGGCAACCCACCTCACTCGGTCCCCACATGTAGAAGTCAAGAGGACTGATGCCAAGAGCGGCAGCAAACTGCGGTCGGCTGGTAATGAACAGCAGTCCTGCTTGACAGGAGGCGTTTAAAGCAGCTTTCCCAGCCTAATTCATCAGCCCCCTCTGAGAGAAGCAACAGCAGAAGGGAAGAGAAACAACCACAGTGTGGAAGGGGGGATGAGCAGTGATAAGCAGTGGGGAAGACAGACACCATCCACGGAGAGTGGACTGGCCTGCAAAGCTTCCTGCTTCTGAGGTGTATTTTCCCTGCTTCTGATTTGTTGTTATTGATGGTGGATGTGGATGTTGATGTTGAGGTGATCAAAATTTTTAGTCTGTGCCCCTAAGGCGCAGGGTTGTCTGGAGTAGTGGCCAAGCTCTCCTTAGGCAACAAAATCAAAAAGCCAAGGCCCGGTTCAGAGCAGCGTCCTGGGCAGCCCCCGGGCCTCCCGCGGACCGGTAAAAGCAGCTCCCTCTGGCAGGGGCCATGGCTGCCCCTGCTCCTTTCGGGGCTGCCAGCACTTCACGGAGCTGCGGGTGAGAGGGGTGTAGAGCGCCAGCTTGACACCCACGTGGTGCCTCACAGGAACCAGGGCTTACGTGGGATTTGGGGCGACACAGGGCGAGCTCCGGCCCAAGCAAATCCGCTGCTGCCGGAGTATGGCCGTGCCGCTCGGGCGGGTGCCAGGCTGTGGCAGGAGCTGCCTCGCTGCCCGCGCTGGGAAGCAGCGCCCAGCGGGAGCGCCCAGCGCTACGGCGCGGCCCCGAAGGGCTGCGCAGGGAAGAGCAGCCGTGCCCCGAGACGCTGCTCTGGAGCAGCGAGACCCCAGCTAAAGCCTGACCTGGCCGAGCTGTTTATTGTCCTCGCTGCAGCGGGAGCGGAAAAAACGCCCTCACTAGCTGAAGGGGAAAGATGAGCGCGTGTCGATTACCTCAGCGCGGGAACCAAGCTGCATTTGAGAGAATGTTACCAAAGGAGCGAGCCAAAATGGTCCTTGCTTCCTCGGCGTCCTTCTGCGTTACCTCCCGTGGCTGGCTGGCTCACCTACCGATTTCCTTCTTTATGAAGGACCTAGCTCTTGGGGGGAGTGAGGGTGAGACAACATCATGCTGAAGAAGGACAGAAAGTGGCGTGGGACTGAAACAAGAAAAGTGTTAGAAATGCGTGTGCGAACAGTTCTGTCTCCCTCGGGATGTTAGCTGCCCACAGAGATGCCAGCTGGTGTTTTCCAGAGATCCCTAAAGCCGTCAAAATGCCTTAGGGCATTGCTGTAAGGGTGACTTCCAGAAAGGACACGGCTAGGCTGACTAGCCAAAGGAACAACACCGTGTTTATCTCTGGGGACTTCTGGCTGCCAAAATATATTACAAAGGAAAGAGTCTGCGAAACGCAGTGCAGTTGCCTCTAGACCCATCACATTTCCTGGACAGAAAAAAAATAACAACACTGTTGTTTTGGTGCTTGTGGGCTCTCCTGCTTGTGACAGACTCCCTCTGGCCCCTGGCTTTGCTTCCCGTGGTTTCCGTGCGTGCCAGCAGGCCCTGTTGGCTCAGTGGGACGCGCTCTGTCCTCTCGTCACCCCGCGGGGTTAGTGTCTCCTGTGCCATCTGCAGACCTCTCCCCTGTGACCCACCGGCTGCAAGCTCTGCCCTCAGGGTGTGATGGGATCTTGCTTTCGCATCGACCGCGTGCTGGGCTACTGAACGCTAGCAAGGCGGCTGCCTTACGAGTGCCGCTAGCTGAGAGCAGGTTAAGACACGGTGCGAACAGAAGCGGGTACTTAGAGTACCCAAAACAGGCATTTCTTTTGCAAGGCAGAGGCAAAGGAATGAACGAAGAAGTGAACTTGCTAGTACTGACAGCACATGGGGGAGGTCTCTTCCACCTCCCAGTATTTATGTACTGGCTTGTCAGTGTTTTCCTGACACACCTTGCCAAGGAATCCGCCTGACCTATGTTTAAGGTTGTGTTAATCAGAAAGACCTCTGGGCCTGGTGCAATACACCAATTTTTTTTTTTTTTTTTCCAAATATGTTTTTGGGCTTCCAAAGGAAATCTAGACAGATTAAATATCTTTACCTTGTCTCTCCCCTTATTTTCTCACCCTCTGAAAAAAAAAGACAAGTAAAACAGACCCCAAACTACTTACGTATTTTCCACATGATCATGTCTTGGCATTCCTGTAGCTAAAGGTACAGTCTGATGTTATAAATAATCCTCACTCAAAAGTACGTGTTTGGCAGTTCCCACTAAGCTGAACTGTCCCATTCTGCCACTGCAGCGCTGCATCACGTAGGGAGCAGCAGTTTGTGTGGCTGGCTGCAAGGGGGGCCATGACCACAGCCCTCTTTACCTCACGCTGCAGTTAAGGGCCACACCAGCAGCACCACAGCACGTGATCAAGGAGTCAACTCAGCCTCTGATGGAAATGACACTCTCTCCTTGACTTCACGCAGTAGGAATAACATATACATATGGAGGGATCAGCAGGAAAATGCACTGCACAAGCAAGAGGGAGCCTGTGAAGGTGCAGTTGCTCTGGAAGGGGAGAAGGTCTTCATAGATCTGTCTAAGAAAGCAGAGGAAAAGACACAAGGGCATCAGCCCCTTGCTAATGCAAATGGAGTGCAGCAAGATGGAAGGACTGGGGTGTCTGGTGTTCAAGTGGGAGAGGAGGTCAAAGCTGTATGTGCTGCTCTGTAGGGTATCATCTCCTTGTGTACTCCCGCCAGGGCTGCTCTAACTGATGCTAAAGGAAGCACTCCCAGTCTTTTTTTTTTTTTTCCAAGAGAAGAAGATTAAAATAGCTCTGTAAGTCTGGCCAAGAAGTTCAACAGATACAGTCTCCTCTCATTCTGTCACTACTTCATTTTTGTAGTTGTAGTATTATGTTGGAAAACAGAGAGCTTCTAAACTAAGTGACTTGTTCTAGCCCCAGTTGCTGCTGCAGCTCTCTCTGCCATGTGCTAATGTGTTGTTGTCTTTGATGCTGAACAGGTACCGCTCTCCCAAATTGCTTTCAGCGCTGCACCTCCTCCTCAGATCCTGTACAACCCTGCCCAGCAGATCCTGACGTATGCTGGATTTTGTCCTTCTGCAGCAACTATTTCTACATACCCATCCTACCCGTTACCTCTTCAGGTATGGTACAAAAAGCTGCCATTCTTATTCCATAAGACGATCATGACCTGCTCCTCAGTGGTAGATATTGGCTCCTGTAGAGTTTGTAGAGAGGTAGGGTTGTACAGAATGTGGCAGAAAAATTTACACACATTACTCATTACATGGGGAGACATGAACATATTAGGACTCTTCAGTTAGAAAGAAAACAAGAAAGGGGAGCAAGTAAGGAGTCTGTAAAGTCGTGAGTGACAGGGAAAATATTGTGGCTGTTGATCACTGATGATTTCTCATTGCACAAATTTTGGTAGCCTAAGTAAAACAAGGTGACAAGCCAAGCCAGAAATAGGAAGGGCTTTTACACCTCAAAGACAACTCAAATGTCACAAGATTCTGTGGAAGAACAGAAGTGAGGGGTAGGGGATCTAGTCCTCTAGTTGTGTCTAGATCTAGTTGTGACTTAAAACACTGCTTCAGGTGTTACCTGCAGCCTGGAGTCCCCAAAGGGCTGCCTGTCACAAGTACCACAGGGTCTCCACAGAAGATAGAGTCCTCCTTTTAGTCTTGCCCTTGGGATCTGTTACTGGCTGCTGCTGAGGCCCAGGCACAGAGCTGGCTACACCTTGTGTGAGCTGACTGGGCCTCAGTTCATTTGAGGTTGGCCCGAGGGCAGGATGGGAAGCTACATTTCTCTTCCCTTGCAGGAATAGATATAATGTGAGTTAAGGCATCTCTGCTTTGCATTCTTCAGAAAGAAAAGGGCAAGCTGTGCTCTGAGCTTGCACTCCCTGCAGCTAGGCTGGAAAGGGCAGTGAGTCATGCTGAGGGTGGTGTTGCTTTCCTCACCCAGTAGCCTGGTGGCGAGGGAAAGGCCATAGGTTACAAGAGGGCTCTAGACCCTCCTTTGCCAGAGACACTCAAACCTTCATCTCCCATTCCTGTCCTGTGGACTATCTCTGGTGGAGAAAACACCATTACCACCATCAATCCCACTAGAGCTCTGTTATAGCAGTCACACCAAACGCTGAGATTCTGCAATCTCTGTGCCAGGATGTTTGTCTGGGAAGACAGTGACCCAGGGACTGTTTTCAATGCTAATTGCAGAAAAGAGAGAGGCAGCCATTTTGCATGCATTTCTGCACTGCGATGCCCTGCTGCAGGCAAGAGGGCTCCTGTGCATGTCTCCTGACAGGTGGGTTTATGGCTTTTTGCACTGAGAGCACAGACAACTGCTGCAACCTGCGGGGTTATATCAAAGAGTATAACTGCTCTGCCCTTGGGCCCTTGCTCAGCTAGCACCAAGATTGAACTAAAGAACACGGGGTGAGCTGTGAATAACTAACTACACAAAAATATAAAGCAAGTATAGGCATCTCAGATTTTTAAAGCACATTAAGGATGTTTAGTTCAACCTAGTGGCATGTTTCTCCTTGACAGTGTTGTGCTAGACACATAAACTGCACATTTCCTAACACTTTTTAATTGGAAACATTGCGTGTTTACATGAACAAGCCATGGACCACCTACCCACATCTGCATCTGGGCTCTATCTTCTGGGCATAGAGTTGATGAGCTCGAGCAGTGGGACATCATCATCCAACTGGGGGGGGTTGTCAGAGCTGCCCTTGGTGCATCTTTCTTACTTTCTTACTCACTTACTTATTTACTTTCTTACTAACCTAAATTAGTCTGGGCACTTTTGGAGACCAGTGGAGAGGAGAAAAATAAAGCACATTCAGGGACTCTTTTGTTTTTTAATTATTTTTAGCTGAAAAGTTGTGCTGCAGAGGTCAGTTAGCACATAGCCAAGACTAGAGAGAAAAAGGGATAAAAATGAGAGAAAGAATTAAGCTGAAGACATGCATGTAAGTAACTTTTTAGTCCTGTATCCATCGAGAAACAGAAATACATAATTATATTCACCCCAAATTCTTAACATATTTTCTTCTTAAAAGCCTTTTGCTTTCCAAAATAAACTCAAATCCTTTCATAGATTTTTCCTTTTTTCTGAGAAGCGTGTTCATTTGTCTTCTCTCCCCTTCATAACAGTGAGAAGAAGACATAACCACCACTCTGCAAGCCAGGAGAGGCTGGCGAGAAGCACTGAAAAGGTGGGGGGTGGAGGGAGAGGCAAACAGCCTGTCTACATGAGCTAATTATGTTATATTTATTTCAGAGAGAAGTATTGCAGCGGTAGAGTGGAGGAGTCATATAAGCAGAAGGAAGGAAATTCATAATAAACTTAAATTTAAACTTTGTTAAATCTACAAAACCCTTTTGTAGATTTAGCTAGGAGGCGTGCCTGATTTGGATCAAATGCAGGTCTTCAAACGGTGTCTGCTTCTCCTACTGGAGAGCTGGGGACTGACTGCACAGGGCTGGAGCCTTTTCCAGCCCACCTCATTGCCCCAGGCAGTGAGTGGCTGCAGAGCTTMGGCCGCCACAATTCCTGCTCAGCTGTCCCTCATCCTTAAGGCAGCTCAGGCCCTGGCATTGACCTGTTTAGACACAAGTGCTGGCTAACTGTAAATGCTTTTGGCATTTTAGGTATCCGGTGCTGCGTGACATGAGCTCTGACCGGTAGACACTGAGTCACCTCTGCGAGGATGTCTGGGGTATCCGATAGCATCTTGAAAGAATGAGACACTTAAATACGGGCAGCTGAATGGAGCTCTAGGTGTCTGGGGCGTAGGTGTCTCCACCTGACCTGGTCTGCTCTCTTCAAGACCACAGAGCGAGCCAGGCAATTCTCACATGTGGATAATCTCAACCTAGAGAAGATCCAGGATGTGAGCAACACAAGTGCACGCTGAAACGCCTTTCTACTGACTAGGAGTGGAATTTGGTTCCTACATTTCACTTTGCCATGTACCTAAAAACCTGTGCTGCTGCACTCTTAATTTAGAAATCAAAATCTGAACCGTGTCTTGGAATGCAGTTCAGTCACCTAAAAATAACATGTATGAAATGGTCTCATGTTTTCATAGAATCCCAGAATGGTTGAGGTTGGCAGGGACCTCTAGAGATCGTCTAGTCCAACCCCCTTGCTCCAGCAGGGACCCCTACAGCACGTGGCACAGGGTGGTGTCCAGGCGGGTTTGGAAGATCTCCAGAGAAGGAGACTCCACAACCTCTCCGGGCAGCCTGTTCCAGGGCTGTGTCACCCTCACAGGAAAGAAGTTCTTCCTCACATGGAGCTGGAACTGCCTGGGTTTCAACTTGCACCCGTTACCCCTTGTCCTGTTACTGGCGACCACTGAAAGGAGTTTTTAAGAGGTCCATACAAGGCCCAAGTTCTATCCCAGAATGACACATATCCCTGGTCACAGGAATCTGGCCAGGCACCCTTGGGCATAAAAGATTGCTCCCAGGTGGGCAGGAGCCACCTATGCCTTCGCAGTGCTGAGTCACTTAGCCCTGTGTGGTCGCCGCGGCTCGCAGGGCGCTCTCAGGGCCACCCCTCAGCTCAGGCTCTGCGTGGGTGGATGCAGGGCTGCGTGCACGGTAGCAGGAAAAGAAAGGAAAAGGTGGCAGCAGGAACTCATTTTGACAATGATGTGAGCCGTCTTGTCTTTACTTAGCATGGCAAGTGCCAATCCCACCACGTTTCCTTCGCTACTTGGCCCGGCTGTAGTGAGGAGCCTGGGCAGTCAGGCGGGTGAGCGCAGGGGCTGCTGGTGGTGCCAGCAGTGACGCTGGTGCCCGGTCTTCCTGCCATGAAGAGCATGTTAGAGAAGCAGTTCCAGGCAGGTTGATGGACATGCTGGATGTAGTTTACAGTGAGGAGGGTGGGGAATTAACAACTGAATGATAGTTCCCAGCCACTACTCTTGGAGTGGGTCTGTGTGGCCAGCAGGTCTATAGGTCTCCAGCGCTGCCTCCTGGAGACCCAAAGGGCACAAACAACCTTCCCGCCATAGTCCTCATTCTCACCCGGCGGCACCAGCACCAGGCAGCGTCTCTTCTCCATGGGGGTTTGGCTCTCGGGGCCTGGTCGTGATTGCCCAGAGTCCCATGGAGATGCCAGTGCCGCAGCACAGGGACCACGAGCCCTCTGAGGCCACAGGCTGTGTGCCAGCCCCGCTTCTTTACGTGAGAACCCCTTTTGTTTTGCTTTTTGCATGGTTAGTGCCTTGTTTACCTGCTCAGATTTTTCATTTTCCTTTGAATGGATCCACAGTTACTATTCTTTGTTTTGCTTTTTGTTTTGTTTAATTCCAGGCACTTTAGGCCTGAGCCTGAGGGGAGCTGAGCAAACAACTCTTCTGCTGAAGCCCATGGACTGGCATGTGTTGGCACATGAGGGGAGGACTGAAATCCTGGCCCTCTGAAATCAGTGGCAAAAACAAGTTTAAAGTAGTGCTAGGATTTTATCCAGAATGTTAATCCCTTGGATTTTAACCATCTGTGCTGCTTCCTCAAGTCTTATCTATTTTTCCATGCCTCTTTCAGTCAAATCCCCTTATAACAAAGTGATTTAGAAGGGGCTACATGCCTGCATATAACATTTTCTCTTAAGAGGAGTCTGCATTTGGCACAGCACTAAGACCTTGCACTTATGCACTGTGATTCTGAGATACTTCAGACTTCACAGTGATGCCTGGAGAGTATCAGCTACATGTAACCTAACCAGGCAGGCAGGTACAGTGAGGCACGGAGGAAGCCAGAGCATCCTGTCCTGCAGAAAATGCCCCTCTGTTGTGTTGCCTTCCTATTAAAAATTCCTTGGTTACAGATGTAATGTCTTGTTTCACTACATCCTGTAACTGCTATACCCAAGCACATGCTTTAATACTGCAGTGAGTGTTGTGCTGCATTGCATGAGGAGTTAAGCTATCATCAGGCTTATTACATAATACAGAGATGGTAGACACTTGAATCAGAACAGCAAATGGGTTGTAATCAGTTATTGAAGAAGGTATTTTTCTTTGTCTGTATACAGCCTGCCAGCAATTTTCCAGGAACGTCATCTACTGATATTTCTTTATCAGAAGAAACTCAGCCCCCGTCTCAGTCCAGCTCCAGCTACGGTCTTCCCCCCAACGCTCCATCCCTCTATGCATCGACTTACTTCTTACCTGGAGAAAAGCCTCCGCCGTACGCACCGTAGACCAAAGGATTTCTCTAAAGTAGTTGGTAGCTCCTCTGGTTTTTAAGTTTTGGAAGCCCTTCCCGGGCACGAGACTGGTAGAGGATCCCACGGCAGAGCATGTTATGGCTCCCCATGAGCTGAGTAGAACCCTGCAAACACCAGGGCAGGCACATGGTCACTGGGGACACCAGTCACTTTGCCTGCGGTCAACTGCAGTTTTGCTTTGTGGCTAACATGAGTGAGTGTTTTCCTTCTCCTTATACTGCAGAGTGGCTTTCCTTCATGAGGAGAAAGGAAGAAAACCCTCTACAAATGTGTTCTGTTGTCACAAGCCCACATAGAGAGGTTTTAGTCTGTGTTGTCTGAGTAGTTTGGAGCCGAGTCAGTCGCTCTGCATAGGAAGAGACCTGATGTTTGTTTCTGTGTATTTATTTAATAACCCTTTTTTTCAGTAGAAGTGTTGTACCAATAAAAAAGTGTGGCAATTATTTTACAATAAAATTTACTGTCTATATTTGTATTGCACCTAAGGCTATGTAAAGATGGGCAAACTGAAGAACAGAGGTAAAGTATCCTGCAGAGTATTTCCCTCTTTCATGTTACAAGCCCAAAGACTATAACTTTATTGGGATTTTTTTTGTCTGAATTGTATCACATCACTGTGCTAAAGATGCAATTTCCAAACAGAAATTTAACCTATACTTTTTAATCTCGGAATATATTTCTGTCAAGTCATGCCCACTGCAGTTATTAACCCACCAGGTCACTGCATCCCTGCCCTGTTTTCTGCTGGTGGAGGAAGGGTGGAGCTGCTTGCTCTCTATAAGTGAAACAAAGGCCAAAGAGCAAACCAGGGAAGGGACCATATCCTAAGCAGCTGCTTCATGATATGGAATAATAAAAAACCCTATATAAGCAAAACCAACCTACTTGACAGTTTCCTTTGAAAGGATGTGACACCATCAATCCAGCTGAAAACAGAGCAATGACTGGAATGATTGCCCTTTACATAATACCTTCCGCTTTTTGAGAAAGTTCTTTTAATTCATGTGCTGTACCTCTATTTATAAAAAGCAGATTCAGTACAAATACAGATGAAAATCAGAGGCTAGTTCATAGGGATCATAAAAATCTCTTTGTTTAATTAAGACATTTTAGGCTGCTAATAACAATATGGTGGCTTATATGAACCTAGTAAGAGAAAAAACCCAGAGAGGAGTCAGCATATTTCTGATTTAAATATGAGTTTTATCAATCTAAAATGCTCAGTGTATGCTGAAAACAATACACATCACCCTGACCATGCCCTTAATGGAAAACCACATTTTTATCTTTTGGCCTACTAGGAACAGGCTGCCCAGAGGCTGTGGAGTCTCCTTCTCTGGAGATCTTCCAGACCCGCCTGGATGCCACCCTCTGCTACGTGCTCTAGGGGTCCCTGCTGGAGCAGGGGTTTTGGACTAGATGATCTCTAGAAGTCCCTTCCAACCCTAAAGATTCCGCGATTCTGTGAATACAGCTAGGGGAACTACCAGGTTCCTTTGGTGCCTCAAAGCCTGGAAAAGACTTGCTCCCTTGAGTCGAGTACCTAGACAGCCTCCAAAACAAAACTAAAATCAACGTTTCCCTTGGGCTGAAGCATAAGTGTTTGATGGGAAGTTGAGGCACTGTGTTTATCACTTTTTTTTTTCCTCTTCTCAAACTTGTATTTTGAAGCAGCTGCCTCCAGGGTATTAAAAACAATAAAAGTTGATGCAGAACAAGATTCTCTTTCTGTAATTCTCCAGATTTACAAAGTCTGGACTTTGCTTCTAAATCACTTTTTGGGTTAGAGCTTTTTGTGGTGTGTACAAAGTATATATGCAAACATGCACACACATGCAGAGTCCTACAGAAATTTTTACTCTGAAAGGACTATAGTTCTATTTTTTAACCATTTAATACACATAATATTAAGTTGGAAACTGCAGACTACTGCACTGTACCACAGGATTCGCATTTCCAGTACTCAAAATAATTCTGGCCTCTTAAATAATACCACTTACATTAACACAAAGGTCAGGCATATTTGTGATTCATTTATGCCACATGGTATTTTTTGGGAACTATCACAGAAATTGCACAGAAGTGCCAAGCAGAAGACTATTTTGCTAGCATGGCTCCTCTGCAAAGAACAAACTCTAACACATGGTTTGTTTCATCTACATGCCTTAAAAAATACAGGGCGTCTTCCAAGCTTGTGCTGCTTTAACTAAACCTACTCCAAGCTGAAAAGACGGGAGATGTATTTTAGAAAAGCACTACAACAACAAGGAAAAACAAACAGAAAATAATGCACCACAGCGGTGCTGTTAACCACAATACCTTCTATTTCTGCTCTCACTGAAAATATGAAACTGTCTTTTTCTAGGTTCTCTGTCATATCACAAGTCGATCCTGAGACATCAGCTCTAACAGAAAGCACTCACAGTGATAACTTGACTTCCTTTGTTAAAAAAAAAAAAAAAAAAAAGAACATTCTTAAACCAGTAACTAGGAGTGAGGGGGCCAAGGTCATTCTACATGTGGACAGGAAAAGAATAGCCTGGAGTTCAGCACAGATGGAGAAAAAAAAAAAAAAAAAAAAAGCAGAGAGCAAACCCCTAAACTCCTGGTTTTCCCCTGGGTGCACCAATAAGCCTGTGCCTTTATATTACTGTCTGGTTAGCAAATAGCCCTCTAAACTTTCTATCTCATCATGGGAAGAGTCTTTGTAGAGGTCCTTCCACAACTGTGAGTCAGGAGGCCAAGGGCAATAGAGCACTTGGGGCTTTTAGGCCCTACAGTGTTGCCGCTTTGGTCATGAAATGGAGGCCTCACATCATGCTGGCTGCTGGCTAAGGCAGGAGCTGCCATTTCCCAGCTGAAAAAGAGCAGCAGCTCTTACCAGGGAAGCCATTTTGGGGCCCTTCCTCCCCATCCTCCATCCCTTCTTCTGGGACAGTTCCATCTCCATGGCTTAGTCACGGGTGTGGGTTTATGTGTGGATAATTAAGTTCATCTGTCACCTCTGTATTTGGCTAGGCAGAACATTACATAGAATGACTAGATACAATTTGTAGAAGACCTTGGAGAATTAAATCTCTTCCATGTTAGACATCTGAAGCACAGGATATCCTTAGGCACGCAGTATCAGGATTTCCACCGCAAGAATATGTATGCCTCTCAATTTATTACACTAGCTTGATACAAGATACCAATAAAGCAAGATTTCAAGTGCCTCTAATCATACAGGCAAAGACCACCCCAGCTTCACAAGGAAACTCGTGTTGCTAGCTCAAAAATTAAATGTACTTTATGGCTCTGCAGCCATTCCCAAGTAAATCCATGTGCATATTCTCACCACACTGCAATTCAGGCTGGCTGCCTTGCACAGTCTCAAACCTCAGTGCTCTCATTAGGCCTACAGCAAGCGAGCCAACACAAAAATCAAATAGCAAGAAAATGTCATCACCGTATAATATTCCCTGATTCCTGACACCTCATCATTTGCTTCAGTGGTTATTGACACAAGACCCAAATGGCTTTCAACTTATTGAGTTTTATTCCAATTGTTTCCTGCTCATCCAAGTTTGTTTTCCATTTTCTGTTGACCAAGAGCTTTTATAATGTTCACATCTGAATGCATCTGAGGCACCAAAAAAAGAAACTGTAATAGTAGTAACAATAGCAGCAATGATTTGCTCTCTAGCCTGGAGGATATACAATACGGGCCTAAGGATGTAAAAATAACCTCTGAACAAAAAGAAATTAGGAAAAAAATACCTCTCAACATTATTGTCTCCACCTCAGGCACAGCCTGACTCGTTATCCTGAAATTTCAGAATAAAAAATAATCTCAGCACAAGTAAATTAAAAAGTGGTATGTAAATATTTTATTCTCTCGTATTTTGTAAATCAGAAAGCAGTGTTTGGTAATAAAAAATAATACAGCATTATTATTTTCTTCCAGTCCACACATATATTACCAGGTTTCCCACATTACAGACAAAACTCTCTCTTGCAGTCTAAACATAACATTCACTTTAGGTATATTCTGTACTTTTGGCTTATTTAATATTAGTCTTCTGAACTATTTACAAATATATTACAACCTTTAAACCTCAAAGCGAAGGACTATTTCAATAATCAATCTGACATAAGGATCAGTAGCTCCTACATAACTTCAGTGTTTAAGAGAAACTATACACGCAGTGCAGTAGGTCTGAATAATTTAGATCTTAAAAAAAAAAGAAAAAAAGAAAAGCTTTTGAAAGTTTCTGAATATAAAACTTTCGCATTGCAGTGGTACCTACTGACCAGCCTCAACGGGAGGACAAGAGTGTGACGTGATGTCATTGTGCTTGTAAAGAGCCTCATCTAAGTCCAGGGCCTTGCTGCCCAGCCGCACAGTCATGCAGCCGTGGTAGAACGCAGTGACTGGAGTTGAAGTGACAGGAACATCTGGGCAAAAGAAGAGACAGGCATTTCTGAGGGCCCATTGCAAATAAACGCTCACCCCACCATACCCACTTTGAGAAACTCAAATTCTCCTCTGTCCCACGCTGGGATTTCTCTTTGCCCCCAGCACCTCTCACAAGCGAGCAAGAGCGTGCTCACGGCCCAACGGGCTGTGCCACAGCTGGAGGTTGTGCGAGCCTCCAGTGCCGGTGGAGCTGCACCATGCTGTACGTGTATGCACAGCAGCACAGCTTCGCCCCTGCCCAAACTCTGGGTCCACACCACTTTTCCATGCCACTCACTGCTTTTCCCCTTTCCATCTCTGAACTCTCCCTTTTGTCCCTAATGGAGCTGCTCAACCTTTCTCTAACTGTTTCAAAACATTTGCTGAAGCAGTATAGGAAGATCTCAATGACAGGAAGGCCTTCTCCATACACAGAATCTACCATTTGCTGCAGTCATCTTTACTGTTCCGTGATTATGCTGTGTATCAGGTCCAGGAGGTTCCTGGTATTATCCACAGAAAAGCGGATGACAAAAATGTGTGCAGTAAAACATAATATAAACATTTCATTTAACTGTCCCTTAACCTTCCTCAAAGTCTACTAATTTGTTGACAGCTCAAAGACAACCAAGTCAAGCTGGTTGGGCAATGGAAAACAATGAAAATTGCAGAGGTTATTTAATCTCAGAGTGATTTAGGTAGCTAAATAAACCCCTTATCTCTACACTGAAGCAAGGACATATTGAACAATAGGTTCTTCTGTTAGTTTGAGATCAGATGTAATTTAAAGGGTCCTGCCTGAGGACATGCAGGGCCAAATTCAAAGCTTACCTAAGCAAACACAGCTCAGGGTGAGGACAGACAGACTCTGGGGCTGCAGAGAGAGGATCTGCAAATGTGGGATTTGCACACCACAATAAGAAACTATAAATTCTTCACCTTAACACCATAAAGGAATGGCTTCTTACTTGATTAAAAAAAAAGATTTCTTCTCTTTCCTATTCCTTCCACTAGTTACCAGATTTCAACTGCTTTTTTTTTATCTCGTACTGAAGAAGGGGCCATCAAAGCTATAGGAACTCACATGAATGTAAACAAAACCTTGACTTGACTGGAATTGGCAGTGTTGGCTTAACGGCTTGAAAACTCAGCTAAGGGATCCTGCAGATTGTTGTGTGATACATGGATT
The DNA here is from genome assembly GCA_003342815.1 of Eudromia elegans. NCBI lineage: Eukaryota > Metazoa > Chordata > Aves > Tinamiformes > Tinamidae > Eudromia > Eudromia elegans. Next base: position 887,073 of record PTEX01000059.1, read on the forward strand.
ACTGAATTATTTGGCCTTTGAAGTGGATTTGTACAATACTTCCAGGAAAAAAAAATCTTTGTCTTGTAATTGCAAATCAGGTCAAATATTTATTTTTCTGTTATAACTAGGAATTTATTTGTTTCTGAAACGTTGTTAAACAAGATTCAAAAGTCTTGTTTAAAGTCTCATTGGTATACACATTGCCTGGAGAAATACCTATGCAACATGTAAAATCAAGCAATTCAGGATTGATCTGGACTACAAATACCACAGAAGGGTGGCAAATACATACAAGTCCCCCTCTTACCTCTGAAAACTCTTAAATGTTTCTACCATGGCTGCAATATTATCTACACTTAATATGGGACATCATCCTGCATGTTTCAACCCTGGGTTATTTCTTTATTCACAGGAAATGGAAATAAGAGATTGTGTGATTTTGCTTTTTCTAAAGGGTAAGAAAGCAGGTGAAAAACAAAAACAACCTAATGATATCAATATCTGAATGAGAAAACAAGGATCCCCAAGCTCACTCCGATCTGAGTTTTTGGTATAGCTATTTTACACAGAGTGAAAAAACAAAACAGTGCTAAAATGTTTATTAATTTGGAAAGTCAACAGGATTTCTCAATGCAAGCATTGTGTTTCTCTCAATGATCAAAGCAGACCACAGGCAGAAATTTTTTTTTGCTAAGTGGTTCCAGTCACAGGAGGAAAAGTAGCTAAATCTAAAGAAGCCAACCTGGTGTGTAAAGAGCCGTAACTACAATAGCTCACACATAGTTCTAGCTAGTACTGAAGTGAACCATTGAGAATTCGGAGCTACAGAATGAGGTTGGGTTTTGAGCTGTGAAGGTCTCTGCTCTGTGTTATAGAGCTTAAAAGAAGGCAGTTTACACCTGTTGCTTGTACAATGCCTGCTTGGACAACTTAATCCTGCAGCAAGTTTGCTGATGACACAAAATTGGGAAGTGTGGCTGATAGCCCAGAGGGCTGGGCTGCCCTTCAGAAGGATCTGGACAGGCTAGAGAGTTGGGCAGGGAGGAACCTCATGAAGTTCAACAAAGGCAGGTACAGGGTCTTGCACCTGGGGAGGAAAAGCTCTCTGCATCAGGACAGGCTAGGGGTGACCTGCTGAAAAGCAGCTCTGTGGAGAAAGAGCTAGGCTTCCTGGTGGATAACAAGCTGACCAGGAGCCAGCAACATGCTCTTGTGTCCAAGAAGGCCTATGGTACCTGGTTTGCTATTTGCTAGCAATAGCAAAACACTGCTAGCAAGTAGAAGGAGGTGATACTCCACCCTCTGCTCAGCCACGGTGAAGCCACATCTGGAGTAGGTGCCCAGTGCTGGGCTTCCCACTACAAAAGATACCTGAAACTACTGGAGGGATCACAGCAAAGGACTACCAAGATGATCAAGGAAGTGGAGCATCTGTCCTGTGAGAAGAGGCTGAGAGAGCTGGGCCTGTTCAATATGTAGAAGAGAAAGCTGAGAGGGATCTTATCAGTGTATTTAAATATCTGAAGGGAGGGTGTCAAAAGGATGGGGCCAAACCCTTCTCAGTGGTGCCCACTGACAGGACAAGTGGCAGTGGGCGCAAACCTGAACATAAGAAGTTCTATCTGAACATGAGAAATAATTCTTTACTATGAAGGTAAGAGAGCACAGGCATAGGTTGCTCCAAAGAGGTTATGGTGTCTCCATCCTCGGAGAGATTCCAAAGCCATCTGGACATGGTCATGGGCAGCCTGTGTTAGGTGACCTTTTCTTGAGTAGGGGGTTGGACCCCAACCTTTCCAATCTCAGCCACTCTGAGATTCTCATATTCTGTGAAAGCATAAAAGATGTAGCAGCCCCTTGCTTGTGCCCTAAGTACCTGTTTCCAGTCAGGTGCAAATAAGTTATTAATTGTGCACTGGTGTGATCAGTTCAAAGACAGCATCAGCCAGGGAAAATCACTACACTGGGTTTCCCAAGCTTCAGTGAAAACTGCATGAAGCCACTGCAACTAGTCATTTTATGGAAAAACCCTTATACTAGGAGATCATGTAGATCTAGGAGTCAGATTGCAAGATTTTTAAAGACTAAAGGGCAGACACCTTAGGTATGTGTTTTACGAGTCTGAGGAACAGGTGATGTGCATTATGGCATTAACTATGCCATACTATGGCCATAACTATGTCAAACCAGCCTCCTAGGCCAACTCTGAGACTTCCTATCAAAACTGAGACATATACAAATACTTCAGAGGAGCGCAGATGAGAACTGAGATTGCCTGAGGAGAAGCGCTTAAGCTAAGAAAACAGTACTCATATATTCTCACATAATGAACATTTATGCATCCCTGCAGACCTACCGCACAGCTCCTATGACAGTTTTAAGACAAACACCCTTCTTATAGCTACCCTTCAGAAAAATCATTCCACAATGCTGACCAAACAAAATCCTATTTTTTTTCTCCATCTCTCCTCAGAGGGACACAAAACAAGCCAAAAGTAAACCTGCTCAAGCAGAAGGAAAAAAAAAAAAAAAAAAAAAAAAAAAAAAAGAGAGAGAGAGGCTCCTAGGTGTAATGAGCACAGTGACTATTTCCTGACTTCCAGCTCAGTGAGGTGAGCTGGAATCTGTATTCTGTGCCTGTGCTGCAGGCCTGGATGCTCACCTGGTAATCCTCCCACATATGTCTTCACCATTGACTTCAATGAGTTCTCCAAGACGGAGAGGCTCTCCTCTAGCTCAGAGGTACTTAATTCATTCTCCGCAGCTTTTTCATCTACAATCAAGGATAACTGATCCTTCTTGAGGAGGATGTCCACAGAGTGTTCCTTCTTTTCACAGAGATTTACTGCCAATCTGGACACAACCATATTTTCCAAGGCCAAGATGACAAACTGAACAGAGAGAGGAAGAGAAAAAGAGAAACATACCTAGCCACAGCTCTCTGGGGCCAAGATGAGCCCACTGTGACCTTGCTTACAAAGAATTTGCAGCGATTTCGCTTTATTATTATTGCTGATTATGCTTTGAGCTCATCTGCAAAACCACTGAAGCAGTGGGGCTGATTCTTGGTTGCATCAAGACCACTTTCCTCTCAAAAGGAGTTCTTAGTGGGTTTTAAAAGAGCTTGTTCCAGCTTGCACTGGAACTAAACAGAGTGAGACTGAGCTACTTTTGTGCAAGTGAAAGCTGGCTCATGAACTTCAGTGAAATTTCTCCTGGTTTACACTCCTATAATGGCAGAATCTAGCCCTATTTTATGATTATCAGTCAATGAGTAGCTTCTACTCCATTATAATTGGCCTTTCAGAGCAAATGAAGTAACATATAAGCCTGTTCCTTGGCTACCTTGGGACTATTATTGATGAGTTCCAGAGTTTGCAAATTCTTTCCTTATGGCATTAATAGCTTATATGCCAGAAAATTGTTTAAAAAAAGGCTTGGATTCAAGATACCATTTAGACCTTTTATCCAGACCACATCTGCGAAGAGCTTCCCAGTAGGTCTTAGTATGTACTCATTAGAAGCAGAACTACAGTGTTGGCCAAGCATCCTCAACCAATGTTCTGAACTGGTTAGTGCAAATAAGCATAGAGCGTGGCAGGCAGCAAACCTGATGACCAGACGTTTTTTGAAAATAAATTGAGTTCCCAGGAAATAGCAGTGTGTCTTCTTTGGAAAATATACTTAAGTCTGTACCTGTTGTTTAAGTTTCTTTGTGGAGTGATAGTCAACCAAAGATAGTGATAAAGGGACAGATGCTTCTTCTGTAACCAGAGCAAAGAGCACACCAGTGTCTGTTGCTGGTTGAATTACGGCATTTACTTCTATTTTCCAGTCTGCCTTGGTTTCATTTCCAGAAGAGGGTTCCACTACAGGAAAAGAAAAACATGGTAAGTCAAACATAGAACTAACAGGTCCAGTGGTAGGCAGTGTAATTTCTGCCCAGAGAAACAGAAACCCAGAGAAAAAGATAGATGGGATGAGCAAATGGAGAGATTGCTACATTTCTTTTATTCAAAAAAAGTCAGGGCAAATGAACATATAATCAAAAAAGAAAATGGCATCAGCTTTGTCTTAACTTCCACATTCTGCTGCGTTCAAGTGAAAAATGACAAGGTGAAGCTTTTTAATCACAGAGAGATTCAAATTACCATCACTGCCAATCCATCATATTCAAAAAACTGTTGCAAGATGGGACACCAATTTTATATCTTCCTTGACTGTCAAAAGATGATTGAGAGATCATCCAAATCTGACATACAAGAAACATTTCTACAAAAGTCTGTATTAAACTGAAAAAGGATCTAACTATGCCATATTGATCACCTAGTCACTACCTAATCATCAGTTATCACATGCTTGGGACGCTTGCTCAACTCTGAATTAAAAAATTGTTATTGAGCCAATGCCCTTCTTATTTAAAAAGTTATGTTGGCTACAAAGAAAGATTTACGTACTGTTGCTATGACCACTAATTCAGTTTTATTTTTATGACTTCTTACTGTTACAGAAGAGGATTATTATTTGTAGAAAGAAAAATATATAAATATGCAGCTCCTGAGGCCATATTTCTGCTGAATGTTCTCAACTCCACTTCAGATGCTGCATTGCCTCTACTTTGCAGCTTTTGAATCTGTGTGGTAAGCAAGATGACAGACACTTGCTACTCCCTAATCAGTGGCACAACCGAAAAATCCACATTACCCTGCACAGAAGTTCTCTGGAGAGGAAGACTTGTACTAAAAAGCCTTGAGCTAAAATAGATGTCTGGCACTTGTAATGGTTTAAAAGTACTGAAAAGCTTATCACACATACAAACAAGACAATCTAGAACAAAGAAAAGAGTGCTAAATTAGCATGGTTAAGCTGGAATTGAAAACTGCTGTTACTGTATCTAGCCCATTTCATCCAGTTCATATCCATGAACAGTTTAGTGTTTATCCAAAACACAGCAGGTATCATCCAATGATTAAAAGTAAATTTGATCTTGGGTATTTTGCCACAGACAATATTGATTTTCTGTCCATTTTAAACTCAAGATACAGCATTACAGCTTGCAGCTCTCCTTACTCAAAAGGACTGGAACCAGCTACAGCATTGATGGAGGGACTGTCTAGGCACTATCAGCGCTGATGAGCTGGAGCACATGCCAGCCCAGATGTCAAAGGCACTGTTGAAGCCACAGAGAACCTCCTCAGTGATGGCCGCACTGGTTCCAGGTAGCACTCATCGGTCTCCCTTTGTTGCAAACCACAAGTACAGCGCTTCTTATTTCATCTATAGCTGCCAGTATTTCCAGCACCAAACACTGAAGGCTGCCACTGTTTATTTTGTTCATCCAAGTATGTCTCCTGTGGCAGGACAACACCTTAGAAATTAAAAAAATAAAAAAGTACTTACTATAACTAAGATTAAATACAGCAAAACCTCGTCCAGGATAAAAGGATCCTCGTCCTGCCACAGCAAAGCACTGCATCTTCTCATTCATTTTTATGGTCTCTTGGATGGTGGTATCCTCCCCATTCAGCCAATTCCACGCCCGCATGCAACCATCCAGCCGAGGGTTTATCTAGGAAGATAAAACAGTGTCTTGGACCTTAAGCCACTATTCAATGAAAAAGTGATTGCAGATGCAGGAGAATTGTATAAAACCTAATTGCATTATTCTACCAAATGCAAAAGGATGTCATTTCAACATTACCAGTATGTAACCCAACTACCAGAGCACTGGTAACTAATGCTGGCACCAAGTTTGGCTGTATTGATTCTGCTAGCCACCTCTACATGTTTTTAGCATTTACTTCTAAATCTTTGAAGCCAAAGTTTTTTAATGTCCATAATCCTGCATTGTAAATACTGGATGCTAACTTGAAATTAAAAAAAAAGGAAAAAAAAAAAAAAAAAAAAAGGCAGCGCGCAAGCACATTTTGTGCCATTGCAAACAGCCTTCATGACCTAAGGCACGCAGGACCTGGCCATGGTATAAATTGCCGTATTCTGGCGTAAGGGAGGGATGCCTGAAGCACAAGATGCACCCAGTACTCTGTACACACCTTCTTCGCTGCAGCTGCTAGTTATGTTCTCCTGAACCCAAATATTAGCACTAAAGTGAGACAGTATGTAAGGAGAAGGCTCCTTGTAAAGCCTCTAAATCAGCAATACTACACCAAATTAACTGAGGCAGGGAGACAGTAAGTGTCCAAGCCAGGATAAAAACCTCAGGAGTGTTTTGGCTCTCTGTCCTATGTTTAGACCACACCCCTAGGTTTAATGTTTCAGACAAGCAGTGGCCCTGAATGACTTCTTGGGAGGAACAGAAGCCGCCCTCAGCTGCTGCATTCCCAGTCATGGAGCCACAAGCGTGTCACCTCATTTAAAAATAAAGGGATGCCAATCTTAGCTTCAAGGTGCCAGCTGTGTGTGTGGTAGACATTCAAAACAGATTGAGCAGTTGCTTTTCCAGAAATAAAACCAATCAGCCAATTTCACCCGGACTGCCTTTTATTTCTACACTCTAGATAAATAAAGAAAAAAGCGCCCTGTTTTTCTTAGCGTCTAACTAAACATAGAGGAAACAAAAGTGAGTGGTGGTAAGAGTATGATATACATGAAGCACATGTTTCAGTCACTGTGCAAAAAGTGCCTCTAACACTGCTTCAAGACCCAGTAGGCACAATCATGCCATCACACAGATACAACAAAACCACCGAGTCACCTTCAAAGACTTCACAGAATCACAGAATCATTATGGTTGGAAAAGACCTTGAAGATCATAGAGTCCAACTGTAAGCCCTTCACCACTGTGCCTGCTACACCATATCCCTAAGTGCCTCATCTGCATTTTTCTCAGACACTGTGATGGACAGTGACTCCACCACTTCCCTGGGCAGTCTGTTCCAAGGCTTCACCACTCCTTCGGTGTATAAATTTTTCTTAATGTCTAACCTGAACCTCCCCTGGTGCAACTTGGTGCCATTTCTTCTTGTCCTATCTGTAGTTATTCTGGAGAAGAGACCGACCCCCACCTCACTACAACCTCGTTTTAGGTAGCTGTAGAGCATCATGACTTCAAAGCCAGCACAATCACTATTAGTTCTCTTTACCTAATTCTGTACGCCAAGGGTGGAACAGATCTCGCCTCATCGCTCGTCCATAGCAAAATCAGGAGTCTCCCCATTGCTCCTGTCTTAGGCTCCCTCTATTGTCAATGGAGAGAAATGCATATCCCGAAGGTGTTAACTTTACCCTTCGAAGGCAGGCTCACTCACTCTCAGGAAAGACCCGCATTGCCCCTCTAAAGAGATGAAGTCCTTCACATGTGCAACCCAACCCAAATTATCAGGTTATACTTACAGGTAGAATGAGGTCCTTAGTTTTGAAAGGAATGCCTCCTACTGTCAAATTCAGTTGATACAGTCCTTTGTTTAGAGTAAACAGGTTCCCCGAGACAGATATTTTCATAACTGCATCCCTGTTGACTTTTATAATCAAACTTCTCTCAAGTTCTTCAACAGAGATCTGAAGAGGTAAAATTGAAAATAGAAAAATAATTTATTATCTGCAATCTCAACTAAAGACAGATACTGCCACTGAAATCACCAAGATGGACAAATATATTCTGTCCCTGAGCCTCTTAATTCACCATAAAGTTAAATTGCACCTTGGTATGTAAATCTTTCTAATTTGCAAGTTGCGGAGGCAAAGACAGCCTAGCTACTTCAAAATAGTTAAAATGTTAACCAATATATTAATAAAAAGAGTTAAAATGAAAATTTAAAATGTCAAGTAGTTAATCCATTTATAAAGTTGCTAAATAACAGTCTATGCAAAGTTAAAATGCAATAACAGGTTATTAATGAGTAACTTCCTATTGCAGTTGCATATGAAAAGAAAAGCTGGAAGGACAGTTCAGAGGATATCTTTATTTGGACCAGTGAAGGAAAACACTGAAGCTTTCCAACCACAATAAACCTGATTTTTAAATATGACCACTGAGGGCAAAAAAAAAATAAACAGAAGATGGCATGTTTGAGAGAGTAATAAAAATCTGTAATAGGCAATAATTTTTGTTTCAAAAGGTTCATGTCAGTTTTACCTCCACTTCTCTGAGGAGCTACTTTTAGGAAGAGTCTGTCACCACAAAAATTTCCAAAATTTGTCATGATTTTTACTTAACTGCTATATTTGGGGTATATATTGCATTGGCACAAAGAACTGTCACAAGACTCCTCAGTGCAAAGTAAGAGAGCATGCAACACAAAGAAAACCTATACAGCAGCCACCTCTGGGGAAGAGGAGGAGGAAGTCAGGCACACACCTGCTCTGCATGCAACCAGCATGCTTAATCGTAGCACAGTTTCTGCTACACACAGGACATTCTGGGGCCACAGGAGGAGGCAAGAACAAAGCAGCTATTTCTTATCTTCACCACAGCACTCCCTCCCACTACCTGATTGATGCTAACTCATCACATGTGAAGGCCTGTTCCCCAGGACACCCACATATCTGATTTAAAACCCTCTATCAGTCAATCACTGGACAGAACCAAGTATCTCATCAACAAGTTAAGCAGCTATTTAGACTTGTTTTTCCCTCACCCTGCTAAGGTCAGGTCATGAGTATCTTTCTCTTTGCATTTCATGAATGTCTATCCCAAGATTGTTTCCATTAGTCAAGCTGAGTTCCTTGACTGTGGATGCAGCATAAAGCATGACAGGATTGAGCATGTGAATACTGGGACACTGCCCTTGGATCATTGTCTTTAGTAATGAAGATGAAGGCGATTTGATAGCTGAAAAGACTACTAACAGAAAATCAAACTCTTTCCTTCTCATGCCAGTACAGCCTGATTTATATTATTAAAATCCTCCTTACATCTGAAGCTTGCTCAATGATGTATCCTGTAGGACAAGAATTCACTTAAGTTGGCTGGCTTAAAGTAGCATCTATGCTACTTCACTGTGTTCAGTGTAGACACATGAGCCAGTTTCAAACAGTCTCTCAGGGTGCTGGCAGGGTGTGAAGACCACTTGATAAGCTGGCAACATCAGCATGTGATCAGGTCCTGGCAGCCACAGCCAAACTGGTTCAGGTACAGGAGCTAAAACCATATTTGGTGCCTCTATCTTGGGCTGTGGTCACCACCATCTGGCACAGCCCTTGTCACTGCTCCTAGCAGAGACTGCAGGCAGCCATGGAACAAGCAGGAGTGAAGGATGTGGGAAAGCTGGCTGAAGCTTTTCCAATGCCCCCACTCTGCTTCCTTTGTGAAGAAAGCCTTCAACTTCCAGGATAACAAGTGCTTCTACAATTTTATTAAATGATATGAAAAATATTAACATATAGATCTCAGTTATATATTTTTTAAATTAGTCTGAGTTTTTATCTGTTTCTGATCTTTAACGTAACCTGACTAACTAAATAAATGGAAAATTTCACAGCAGAAGGGGTTAATCCCCATGGACATTCTTGAGAAATCCCAGTTTAGGTTATGACATTCTGCCTACTTCACACTGCCCTCACATACTTTCAGCTGCGTTTCTTTTTACTCAAAGCTTAGTCGCTGGTGAACCTCCATCCTCTACTAAGCAAAGGGGGACGCGTTTCAGTTGCTTAATTCCCTCCTGCTGTTGCAAGGCTTAACTAATTCCCGCCAGCAGTCAGCACACTCTGAGGTGCTCAGTTGTAGAAGCTAAGTGCTCCCATATGGTTTAGCCACAGGGCAGTCAGCTTTGTGCTCCAATTTCATGCTCTGTATAGCTCACAGTACACAGCCAGCCTGGCTGTGTTTTGCTGGAAAGCAAATGGACAGTACTGAAAAGGCATTAGCCAGAAACAGCCAAATATGAGTCTGCTTATGACTGCTTAACTTCCAGTTCTGACATTTAACAGTGCAGGTAACTGATTAGTTTTGCTAACTGCACTGTCTCCATATCAGCACTAAACTAAGCATGGAAAATAACACAGAGTGTGGATTTGTTTTGGAAATGCGATACAAACAGAAGGCCAACAGAAGTCCTATCATCACTTCACACATAAATAACTACAAGAACAGTTTTTCCCGAGGCTTGGTTGTTTGTGTTTCGATGCTGGGAACAATCAGCTAAAAATAAAATAGGAGACATCAACATCATAGAACACACCTAGGTAGCAATGTTGACCTTCAGTTTGGATAATGTCTTAGTATTTCCATACAATTGCACAACTTTTGTTCAAGAGACCAAACTATGTATGATGCTGGTGACTTTTTGATATGTTTTGCTTTTATTTTAATCTGTGGGAATTTAAATAGTTAAATAGCAAACTCACAACTCCCTATAAAGTTCTTACCCGGATCCAAAATCTGCTGTTAGTAAAGGCACTGTCGCTGCCTTAGCAAAACTAAGGGCGTGATCCTACACACACCAAAATCCAGAGGAAAACTCCACAAGTGCTTTTAATGAGCCGAGTTATGACTTCTGAAAGCTGCTTGGGTTTGTACTTGTATAGAATATGAGGTTGTAAAGTACACAGTACACATACTTAAGTACACATACTTAAAATAGATTGGGTAGCTACATGTTTCATAAAAGGAGTCATGTAAAAATGTATAACCCTTCCTACAAGGGATTTTCAAATTAAAAACCATGTCTGACACAGGAAAGAGGAGAAATCAGGGAAGGGAAGAATATGAGGATTGTGTTTTTAGCTATGTGGCTCATCGATATATCCTGAATGGTGTGAGGGATGGGGTACATTGACTGTTACGCAGCAAAGAAGAAAACACTTGTAGAGTGAAGGGAACAGGGAAAGAAAAGGAGCAGAGAATGAAGAAACCAAGGACTGAGAACCCCAGTGACACAAGCAGCTGCTCAAGTCTCAGAAAGTGAGTGAATGTTGAAGTCAAGAGATTAAAGGTTCCTGCCTATTCCTGCTGCAATAAGCAGTGTGATCTCCAACAGGCCATTTCTTGGTGACAGCAGCACATGAGGATAGGACCTGCCATAACTGAGCAGCAGCAGACTGACAGTTGTGCTTATCACCTAAAGATGATACTTATTTTTAGCACACAGACTTCTGTGCCTGCACAGAGGAAACACAGCCTTTGCAGCATTTGCCCTGTAACTCCCATGCATTTGAGCATATCTCTATTACTTAAAGAAAGAAAATGAACTCCAGACATCTCTCCCAAAACTGATTTGGGAGAGAGGTTGGGACCTAACAATTATGTTATATTCCTACGTTAAGTTGTTTAACTGGACAAGAACTCCTTTATGCAACTGCCAAATTTCCCCGTAACACCAATTCCACTTTCCACTTCTTCCTTCATAACTCCAAAGCCAGGCTGTACCCTCCTCCCCTGGCAGGCAACTACAGATCACTGTATTTCAGATCAGCAGAATGAATCTTTAATTTAGTAAGAACTGGCTTGAGGCTATTCCCACCTGTAAAGATACAGCACATTACAGAGTTTACCTGTAGCTTCACTGAATCTCTAACACTCTCCATTTGGAATCTAAAATTATATGTTTTAGTGACAGTAAGGAACAGAATTAAACATCACTTCATGTACTGGAAATATTGCTAAATGCCAACAGTTGACGATACATGCACTCAAGGACTTAAACCTATCTGTTCCTTAGGAAAGAAAATCCATGTCTTTTTTTTTAGAAAAAAAAAAACCTTAAAGATTCCAAATGTTTTCATATTCAAAAACAAAGCTTAAAAGAGTAACTCCACAGATATTAAAATCTGCATTTCTCTCACATGTAAGTTAAGTAAAAACTTCCCATCCGTTTTCCAAAAAACATCATCTTAACTAATGATCCAAAGATCTAATAGTAAAAGTTAAGTATGGAAGAATGCAAGTGTGGAGGGGAAGGCACAAGTGAGCAGATACATATATAAAATTCTACCCAAGTACAGATCTTACTGCAGCAGGTTTTAGTGATCCTAAATGGGAACATCCAAGCATATCATACTTGCCAAATTATCAGGAGACATTCTGAAAAACTGCTAAGTATATGAATCCATAAAAGCTCCAAAATGTAGCACATCTTCTTATGAGATTACTGGGATTATGTTTTTAGCAGGCAGACCACCAGATGTTTTCTAACAGGTTATGGCTTTGCACAGGATTTTAAATTGAGTATTTTGTATTTAAACAAGCTTAGAGAGTAAATGAAATGATACTGCAGCATAACAGATCACAGGCCAGAACTCAGCCCTGTGGAAAAAAGTAAAAGAAATAACACCAACAAAAAAAAAGGAAAACCAGCAACATAACCCTCAAAAGCAAAACACTATATATCAAACAAACCAGCCTGGGGAACTTCCTTAAATGAACAACAAAGGATGTTCTTCCCTTTTCCTCCTATGCTCCTCCAGAGGGTGTCCTCCTGATCAACTACAGCCAGCTTGGCACTGGTGGGTCTCAGAGCAGGAACTCATAGGTGAGACCTCTAGAGACCTCTAGTTAGGATATCATCATGCAAACTAGTGATGCACTCTAGTTTGCCCTGAATAGAAAGAACAATTCAGTTTGTCAGAAGAAATACCCTACATTGTTTAGACTGTAGAACACACACTATAACAGCATGCAAGCAAAGCTCTGACCACCAAAATAACAGGCTGACAAGGCACTTTCTCAAAAGGGCCACCACCCAAAACCTTGCTGCACCTGCCAGAGCCAGGAGGAGCAATTGAGGAAAGCACTGGAGCTCAGGAGGGGCCTTACTCACTCTTTGCCACATGCCGTGGTTGATGAGAGGTCCACTGCTAGTCACACGGCCGATCCCGTTGTATTTCAGCTGCAGCTCTAGGCGTCCTTTGCGCAAAGCCAAAACTATCCATGTGTTGTCTTGACGGCCTCCAGCAAAGAAAAGGATACCTTCAGGATCAAAGGTTCTAAAGTCGAACTCAGCCACAAGTCTGACCACGCAGGTGTCAAGAAATAAATTAGTTATGCAGAGTTCAGAAACCACAAAGTACTTTCCACACAGATAGCATCACTTCTAACACTTACAATGCCACTTTAAATTATACTAGCTTTGAATGCATTTCTGAAAGACTTTAGCTTGAAGAGCAATTTTAACAAAGTCATGACTAAAGAATACAATACAGCAATTATCTTAGGAGCTCCATGGTCAAATCTGCCTTTCTCAGTTACTGATTTGGATAACATTTAGCCTCACTAATCCAAACAAACAATGATAATCATAATAAAAATTAATGACTGCATTGCATACATTAAAGCTGCCATTCAAAATCATCCTCACCTTGTCAGTTGTTTCCTTTTAAAGCGCAGTCTGATAACAGGGGTTCCACTGAACATCCTCCCCAGGTATAATGATTTAATACTTTTTGCAGTAGCAAAAGGCACACATGGTATAATGTTCTACAATCGAAACACATATATCTTCCTCACAAAACAGACATAAGAGAATCAAAGAGTATGCCTTTCCTTCCTTTTTCTTTCAAACATAAAGTAGCTATACATACAGTAGTTTAGGGCACTTTAAGGGATATACTCCCTTGAGACAGTAATTTCAATCCTGAGGACATTTCCTCCTTCTTTCTCTCTTCCCTCCTTTTCATCCACCATGGAAGAATGTTTTCCCACTGCAGAATGAAATTGTACAGCACATCTTCTCCTGTAGTGTAGGACTGGTACCAAAAAACTTTCTAAGAGCCTGCTATGGGTTAATTTCTGCAGAAACAGCCTGTGCCACTGAAGCTCACCCACCCGTAAAAGGGCAGCATGGAAGCGTAAAATGCTATCCTGTAACTTAAATCATACTCAAGATCCTTGCACCATCTTACTGGGTTAAATACAGAAGAGCTGGTGCAGACAGGGGTAACTCGCAGGCAAACAGAGGTCAGGCAGTGCTGTCACGGCCATGCTCTTTGTGGGATGGGATAGGAGAAGTTGAAGTGAACACCCTCCTGCACAGTGTTGACAAGACTCTCTTTCTCAGGAGAGCTGCCTTACTACGCAAAGCTCCTTCCTAGCTCAACTGACCTTAGCAGCACAGTTCCCTTCTACTACTCACTCAGCTCAAAAGGCTTTGGTGCAGAGCTTCATCAAATATTTTTAATTGCAAGAAGAAAAGAAAGGTCTGTTCTGCAGTTACTGGAAAAAAGACCATCTTACCTCACATGTGTTCATGTCTTGGGAAAGTTTTACTCCCCCTCTGCCATCACAGTGACAAGTATAACTTCCTGGCGAGTTAACACAGGTCTGTTCACAGAGCTGCTCTTCACATTCATCTATATCTGCATAAAAACAGCAAAGGAGAGAGAAGAAAACAAACTTTCAGTTGGTGGGAAGGCTGTAAGAGGAACTCATCTTCTGGTCTGCTGGTTGAGAGCCCGAAGCTTTAACTTCTGGACAAGAGTTTCTCCCTTCAGGCCCCTTCTGCTAACTCCTCTGCTGACTGGCTTCCGTTGCTCAGGCTAGCAGGGACTACCTGCTCTGCTGGCTTCATTGCTACTCAGCAGCACCAGATCCTTAGCAGACAAACAAGAGCTGACTTTCTCATTATTTTCTTTTCCTTTTCCTTTCTACTTCTTTCTTTTGTCTTCTTTTTCCCTTCTGCCTTTTTTTTTTTTTCTCAGCACACTTTTTCCTTGGCATGTTTTCAGCCACCTCATAAACAAATAGAGGAAGACAAATTGTGATGGCCTACAATGATGTCTTCAGGTACAGACAAACACCTCAAGCTCCATAAGGCTGGCAGGTATGTGATTCAAGCCATTACACTAAATTAGCAAAAGGCAGGGAACAATGCTAGTTTTGGAATATTTTCAAAACTTACTCAGTTGAGAAAGCTTGAGGGCAGTGTATCCAGCAGAACTGTACATAGTACCTGTATATTAAGCTCCTAGTTCAGAGAAATACCATATGACAGATTTTGAAAGAACAACAGCTACTGCTGTTACTTCTCTTGTCCTACAGACAGCAATAGGCACAGATGCTTATGAGCTTCTACCAGATCTTGTACTTGTCATCAATTTAAGAAATCTCAGTGACTCCATCTTGTATAGCTCAATTCAAGCCAAAGACGACAACTGCAAACTTAACATATTTGCTCACAACTAGTCAAAGACAACAGAAGCCTAATGTCTTAAGAAAGAAGCAAGAAATCTTTTAGTAAAATGTGCAGCTAAAATTCCAAGTTTTTATAGCTTTAAAGCATGTAATAAATGCTAACATGATCTTATTTCATGATCTTACCTTGACAAGTCTTTCTCCATTCATCATATCTGTAGCCTGCATCACAAAGACACTCGTATGAGCTTATTAAATTTTTACAGTGAGCTTCTCCACAGATGTCTGCTGTTGTGCATTCATCTATGTCTGCAAAAACAAGTAATTAAACAACACTGCTTCAGATGAACATAATCACTTCAGTGTTCACACAGCAGAGTGGGTTCAGGGTCAAGTGATGTGATTAGTATTTTGCCAACTGAAAAACTAGTATCTCTAAGAATCTACCTTCAGTGTCAGCTAGCTATAAGAAGTGATTTCACCTTTCCAAAATCAATAGTTGTTTCTTTCTTTAAGCCACTAACCACTTTTAGGGGAAAAAAAAAAGTGAACCAGAAGAAAAACTGTTAAAAAAAAAAAAAAACTCCTCCAAAATGCTACAGTGCTTAGGGGCACAAACTCCAGGCTAAAAAACAGAAATCAGGTAATGACAAAAGCAGCCTGATTCTGGCATAACACAGAAGGAATTTTGCTCTCCTTCCTTAGACCAGCAAACAATCCTTTCTCACACTTACAAAATGACGACCTAAATCTGATGTTCTGCAGTGATAAAGGAGAGCTGAGGCAGCCCAGTTTGCCACGAAGAAGTCTTGTATGACTTGTTTCCCAACTTTGGGATTTTTCTATGGACTTGGTTAATAGGCTGGCACTGGAGGTCCATAAAAAGAAAAAGAATGTTTTTCTACTGTGTTAACTAATACTTAGCAAAACCCTGGTGTTCACAAAACATTTGCAGAATGAGTTTAATATTTACTTCCACGTTCTAATACATGATAAAACTGCAATTATATGTTACACTTGGTAATCTTCCTACATCTGAGTGAACTAGTCTGTGTAGCCATGTAGGTTACCAAGCCTAGTCTACAAACTAACAGGCAGACTGAAAACTTTTTAGTGTTTGTACACTTAATAATAGGAACTAGCAGAAGTAAAATGACACCAAAGAAACACTCAAAAGTGAAGATGTCAGCCTTGCTCCTGCCTGGTCTCATTAGAAAGGGATATCATGTAAATTTTACAACCATCACTTTAAATGGGAGAAGGGGAATATAAATGAAATCCTGCTATTTGCCTTTTTTTCCTGGGAGAATTAATGTTGTTCAGTGGAGGTGACTAAGCTGTTTAGTACTACATCATCATACTATCTGCAAGAGGTATATAGGTAGATTTGCTTGTTTTCTTTTTGTTTTTTTTTTTCCATGAGTCATATAGCATTAACAGCCACCCATGATCATTAATGAGTCTATGTCACAGCATACAAAAGCAACACTTCTAAAAATCTCAAATGTTCAAGTTCTGTTGATATAAATTCACTCCACAGTTTCAATCAGATACTTCTGATCTTCGATTTCTGTTCTCAACTGTTACATAAAAGTCACCTCCCTTAAACAGCACCTTTTTACAGCTATGAATATTCAATTACAGTTTTCCAGAAGAAATAAAAGCTCTATTCTTTGCACTTTACGCATCTCAATTTATAAGCTGCTGCACATGTGCAAATTTACAAAATAAATAAATGGAACACACAGAACAGCCAGCTCATATACTACAACACAGTGAGACTGGAAGGAATCATAACAATGCATCTGGCCAGCCCTTCCTTCTTTTAAAGTCAGGGTGTAAGGCCAGATCAGCTGGATCAAGTCAGCCCAAGCCAAGCCACAAATTTCCTGTGAATTATGGCTGGGTTAGAGCAGTGCAGTGTGACCACTAACAAGTCCAGACTTGCACAGCTGGCTGGAGCACCGACTGCAACTACAGCGGAGCAGCTTGTAACAACTACCAGCAGCAGCAGGGCTGAGGAAGAAGGGTCCCTCATGCAACGCAGCAGTGTGAAAAGCAATTCCAAGTCACTAAGAATTTGCCAAATGAGCTGAAACAAACAAACAGAGAGGTCCAGAAAATCTTACCTTCACATGTTCTGCTGTCTTTAAGAGCATAACCACTGTAGCATGAACAACGGTAGCTGCCTATCTTGTTGAGGCAGATCTGGTTACAGCCACCATTTTGCACACTGCATTCATCGATATCTACATCAAAAGAAAGTGTTGGAGTCAGCTTTTCAGCTCTGTAAATAATCTGGAGAAGAGCAATGGGATAGGAATTGGGAAGAAGACAGTCCATACAAGAAACATTTTAAATAAATGCTATGTTATGTAATAAAGTACAAAGATTCCATTAAATCACTGCAAGTACATTAGTTCATGTTCATTTAATAATAAAAAAATCACAGAGGTAATCAAACTGACAAACTCCCTCACAATTATGAGCATGTAGAAAATTATTTTTAGTCAGTGTGGAGTGAAGACAAGTCTGTCTGTAGAAGCAGACCTCTCTCTTTTCTAGACAGAGAGATAACTAATTTTTAAAATTCTACCAAGATCTGTAAGTTTTGAATAAAACTAGGACAAAAATTCTCTACTGCAGGACTCATCACAACATAAAAAAATACATATTAATAGGTATTGAGCACTGTGAGTGAAACTGTTCCACTGGAATTCGCAGTAAGGGTCTATTAAAATCAGTAAAGCCTGAGTTTTACCCTCTGTGAGCCCCACTTGGTCATTTTATCCTGCTTCTATAAATGGGAAAGTAGAGCTAGCTAACTGGTAGAATAGCAAGTTTCATGGCATTTTATAAGCAAAAGAGGGGACATACTTTAGACTGATCAGCTCCTGAGCCCTCAGAGCTGTTCGCATATCAATCAGACAAATATCACAAATGCCTAAATAAGCTGCTTGAGAGCAATTCCAGCATTTTTTACCCAATTGTTTAAAATTTCACACCAGAAATACAGATTTTGGTTCTCCTGATATCTTGGTGAGAACTGAACATGGTTTCTGAACATGACTTCTGGCAGCTACAGAGCTCTGGCAGGCAGAATAGCAGAAGCCCTGGTAAGAAGTCTTACCCACACAGAACACCAAACATGAGGAAGAACTTCATAAATGACACAAAAAACCCTCTTGGGGACACAAACTCCTTGCACAGATGAGCTGTTTCTGAAAACTCCCCTTGGAATCAATGCAAACACGCAGTAGCACATAGCTGGACTTGGAATAAGGCCCTCTTAGCAAGACTAACATACTCATTTTGTCAGTTTGTGCATCAACAACGTAAGAACCCAGCTGTCTGCTAAAGGTTGCTGTTTCCATTGCACTGGTGTCAGAAAGGAGCATGGGGCAGCTTCTCACACTCTGCAAGCCACTGTCATCTGTTACACCAGGGTTAGCAGGAGCATTTGAGTCAGCCTTAACTTCAGCTGTCCTTTTTAGAGGGGTGGGACAGAGCGAAGCATAACTTCTTAGACTGCTTCAGCAAAATCAAGTTGAAATACATTAAGGTTATTAAAAAAAAAAAAAAGACATTACAAAATTATATAATGCACAGAAGGGTAAAAAATATGAACACTGTAATCCAGATTCGCTACCATAACTTTTGAGTATTTCAGTACAGTATCCGTGAACATTTAAAAATATAGCAAAACCAATATGTCTTTGTGAGAGGCATCAAAGCTAACAAAACTTTAGGTTACCTTTTTCACATGTTTTTCCCTGCCAGCCACGTTTGCATTCACAATAGAAGTCTCCCTTAAGATCTTCGCATCTGACAGTCCCCTCTTTGTGACAAGGATCAGGAGAACATTGGTTTGGCAAATCTGATTTAAAAGAGCAATAAGAAAGGGAAACAAAAGAGTAATACATTGAAATCACTGATAGTCTGATATCCCAACTCATTTGTTAAAGTCAAGACATTTTAAGAGCAATGGAATCACCATCAGAAATACCTGGTAAAACTGGGAGCTAATTCAAAGCACTCACATGCTCAACAAGTTATGTCAAGAATTTGGCACAGCTTTGTCGTGGAATTCACATCATTGTAAAAGTGAGTGAACTATTATACCCTATTTGAAGGGAACATCCTGAAAACAACTCTAAGTAGCTAATTTTTAAGAAAATGAAACTTTCCCCATTTTTGAAGAAAACAGAAAGAAGCCAGCAATTCAAAACTCAAGGACAGAAGGATATTCGTTTCAATTACTTCACTAGCTTAGTTGAGAATTGATCTCATCCAGGGCTCCAGGTTTGCTGTTAGTAAATAGCAATCTTTGATATTTTGAACAGAGCTGAACACATAGGCATTGATGGTCTGTAGACTGAAAATAAAAAAGAAATACCAAGCACAGAATCACAAGCACAATTACCAGCACAAGAATCAAACATTATCAGTTTACAGACAGCACAAGGCCTCTACAGGACCAATGCAGAGCAAATGCTAGTGGCATAGAGGTTCTGCCACTGAGTTCTAAGCAAAGGTCCCAAAGGTAACAATGGGAATTCTCCAGGGAAAAGGATCTCCCACTCCATCTTCACTATGAGCCTTGGTGCCTCGGTGTGCAAGGAGAGGAGCTGTTTTTAGCTCAACAATCTAGTCACACTTCTCAGATTGAGAAAAAATAAGATCTGGATTAACTCCTACTTTTTTCTTGTTATATTATTTCTGCATTTCTCTTAACTTCCTCTATGTTTACCCTGAAAGTCATCTTCATTGCAGATTGCATTGAAAAAAACATTTCTGTGAATGCAGACAGAAACAACTCCCTTTGATGTACTTTATATAAGCTTACAGCACTGTTGCTTACAGTTACCATTTTAGATGTGAACACAAAAAAAGAATCTGGATAGCAATGCTATCTAAGACAAGTGCTACATTAGCAGTAAAAGTAAGGCAAAAGAATACAGTGCAACCCTGCATAATATTTGCATAATAGCTATCAGGAGAAAACAGTCACGAACCAGCCTGCACTGCTTGTTTCTTAACAATGCAACCCACAGCAGATGTTCCTTTCTCGCAACTATGTGAGCCTCTGCTGTTTGTAAACCTTGCAGCGTGAACTTTGCTAAAGTTGCTCTGATTTACACTATCATAAGAGAAACTGTAGGTTTTGTTTCCATTCATTTACAGGACAGTAAAAGTACTAAAAGTAATTAAAAAGACATGAATGGATATAACTCATAAATGCACAAAAAGAGAATGAAACTACCAATTCCATTTTTAGGTTTGTATGTGAACAAGATTTTACTTGAATATGCCACTGCTTCTGTTTCATTACTATGTATTGCATTTATTGATATTAATGAACAGGGCAAATTAAATTCCATGGGGAAAACACTGGCTATTAAAAATCAGATAACATATGAACCACCCCACTGTGGTTTTAAGGCCACATGAAATTTTATTTCCCCCAAATCCCATTGAATTTATCAAACTCTTTCAGAACTAAATCCCTAACTCCTAGGTAGCCCACAGCTTTTGAAAAAGATCCAGCTCTGCAATCCAAAGCATAGTTGTCTGTGTGTAAAATAAGTGTCTAAACTCTTATGCAGTCAGTGGAGATCTAGCCCATGAAATAAATAGGATCCATAAGGAGATTCAATTCTCCCTAGAGCAGATATCACTTGATAATCTGAACCACTCCAGACCCTACTGAGTACAGACTAGTTCTCCATTGACTGCAATGGGACCTATTTCCCATGTAGGCCTTGCACCTAGCTATCTGAACCAGGAGCTGAATCCTATTCATAGCCCTGATTTAACGACCTTTTGAAAAAAATGAATTCTCAAATTCCTCACTGAGTTGTCAGATCAATGTCATGATTAAAATTTGTACCTTTTTTTTCCAGTATAAGCTTGGCTAATATCACCTTAATATCACCATCACCCTCCAGTCCTTGGATTCTGCTATGTCTTTGTATGCCAGATTCAGAAAGTCTTCTACTACCTCATTTTGAGAGAAGAAGACTCTTAACAAAAATAAAGTATAAATGAGTCTTGCAAGCACAGGCCCATGGAGCTACATAGGCTTTTGGCAGCATCTGTGAAAACTTAATAGACATCCTGGAATCGATTAAGCACAAAGTCTGAAATTCTTTCAAGCACATTTCAGCTTGTTTCTCCTTTAAGCCTCTCCTATGAAGTAAAAGCAGCTGGCCTAAACTCAGACATTTAAAAATATTTTCATTATTTAATGAGAAAAAATAAAATCATTTGTTGGGCCATTGCATCTGCAATGGGCCAAATTCCTAAAAACTATTATTTAGCTTTTTTTTTTTACTCAGAAAACATGATTATCCATTAGACTTGTACATCTAAAACACTGCTGAGATAACTGGAGCAAGAGTTTCCAGTTGGTACCACTATTTTTCAGCAACAACCCGCACAACAACTCCTCATAGCACCACACACCCCAGGAAAAGGAAGCTGTCATGAATCAGCTTGCGTACTGCAACTGACACATGTGCCAGAGGCCTGAAAATGCCCAGGTCAGAGGCCTCTAACATCTGTACAGGATATTGCAGCATTTTGAGTGCAGGTCTTGACATTCTGCCTGTTAAGTTTGGAATTCAACCTTGGAATTCACTCTTCAAAAAGATTGCTGTGAAGTAGTCGGATCATGAAACCATGACTAAATACCCATCCTGTTTTTGTAGCATGGAACATGACTACTAAAGCTTGATCATGATCAAGAGAACTGAATTAGAAGGGTAAAAATGAAAATAAATATATTTACACATGATTATCCCCATGTTTTTAACTTATATGCTCCCAGAATCTATTTAGAAACTTTATTAACAGAAATGCCTATGCACCTTTTTATCTTAGCACTGCTAAGCTTCAAGACGGTAACTAGAAAGGTAGTCGGACAGTTAACTGAATTCTGACTCTGAGTTCGTGATGAACAAATATACCTCATCTTACTACAAAGGCATTGGTAGAACTTCCAAAGTGATTATACATTGAATATTTAAAGGTGGTAATGTTGAAACCGAGATCACATGATTGGTGAACCTGACCTCTTTGACAGAAAGCTGTCAAAGTTATGCACAAACATGGGTATGACTGACCTTTTAAAGGTTACTTAACAGGGCAAGCTAAAGTTAAGTTTCAAGAACAAGTACAACAAGGGGAATGCATAGTGTGCATAGAACCATTTGGCAAAGCCTATTCCTTGATTTTCTTGCTTCTCACATCACTCAGCCCCTGGGAAAGTGGTAGGAAAGAAATGCCTTACGTCCTGAAATACCAAATCACTGAAAGAAGATAGACAGATAGCAATATGTTCTACAAGGAACTATGGAGGAAAAGTAACAGAGTCTTGAGTGCAGAGAACAGGGAAGACAGTACTAAAACACTGTGAAAAAAATGGAGATGACTGAGGTGGTTCCACTACTTCAAATAGAGTGATAGATATAAGTAATTACAATACAAAAATGCTTACTATGAACGCACGTAAGGAAATCTGTCCTTGTTGAATGTAGTGACCCATATTTCTGAATACAAGCTGAAGAACAAAAAATGAAATCATTATTGTTATAATGATTGCATGGCAGCTGTTTAAAGCATAAGAACTGTTATCTGGCCTGCTGATGTTTCATTAACTAAAGTTTTGGAGACTCATTGCAAAACCTCTGCAATACTGTAGTCTCCCAGATGCCTTAAAACTCATCAGCTCATATAAAGCTTTAGCTCTGACGTACAGTGGAATTATAAGCCATCCAAGGAGCACAATCATTTTACCAGATGCTACTATGATTCTAAATGTATGTTAGTAGCTGCTCAAATTTGACCTACAAAAGAGCAACAATCTCTTTTAAATCTAAAAAGCACATGCAGCTTTCTTAAACAGACATTTGTGATCTTAAGTACTACACATTAAGTACAAATAGAAAACAGTATGTTGGCATGACAGTCATACAGTCAACACAATAAGGCAATAGATTCAATCATCAGTATTTTTAAATAAGATTAGTCATTAGCTCAGATGATTACAAAGGAAAAAAGGTAAAAGGCTTCATACTATCCACAAAAGCTGCATGCTACAGATGTAAGTGCAACATTAATACATATTTTAACATGCAGAAAATATATGATGAATCCTTGTGTGAAAATTATGCATACACACACCCCCCTCAAAATCACATAAGGAATATACTTTTACTTTAGAGTTAGAAATGCATTTTTATTGCAAATTCCATCATATCCCTTAGAAGAGCCTTTAGCTGTAACAAGATCAAGCGTTAGGCACCACATATGTGTACTGCCACACACCAGCATTGTCACAAAGAGAAAGTAAGAGCTGCAACTCACCTAAGTATCTCGGGTAAAAATATTCCTGCAGGAGAAAAAAAAAAACAAAAAACAAACAAAAAAAACCTTACTGGAATAACATTTGTTTCTGTTGTTTTTCTGTTAACATTTAACATCTGTTGATAGTGCTGCGGTACTTCACAGTAGTTATATAAACAAGATTCCAGCAAAAAATCTAACTTCTTTTTACTCAGAGTTGGAGGACATACAACGTTGTAGGTGCACATGATGTTATGAGAGAGGCATGCAACATCTGCTGCAGTTTCCATATGCTGGGGGTTTTTTTCCTTTTTTTTTTTTTTTTTTTTTT